>JZKD02S2133640.1:421644-446257 GCA_000966675.3 Picea glauca
TTCTATCTATTTTGCAACATCCTTATATGTGTGAAATCCTCCTACATCTGTGTATGATTGTGATAACTCTATTCTCATTAATGGAACGTGTCGGGTCTGTCGTATTATTTTAATGATCCTTGGAATCGGGCCAATCCTGAATCAGACTGATGATCCCATCCTGTAAGCATTGGGATTAACGGTAGAGATCAAAGTGGAACATTAAAAGGATCAAAGGTCGACGGTGCCGATCATTTGAGGAGATAGACGACCGAGATATGAGCGGAGAAAAGGATCAACGGTCCAGATCGTAGCGGAGAGCGGAGGGTTCAAACCCCAAAGCATTTGGTGATTTCCGTTGAGGCCACGTGTTTATCAGTGTGTGGGAGCGGAGATTGAAGGTAAGTACAAAAAGTTTGTTAGTTGTGTTTTCCGTTGGACTATGGTCACGATGTATGGTCGTAAGGCGCTTCACATCATGTACAAAGTTATTTCCGTTGGGTGCTAATAAGACAAAAAGGTGTTTAACCTGCCAATTTAATAAGAGTCCTGTCAAATAGAACAGAATTGCCAATTTTAATGACAGTTAGCTAAGTTTAGCTTTGTCGACCTCATTTCATTAACACCAGCTGCATTATATTGGGTTTCGAAGTATCGCCAATTAAAACTAGAAGTGCTTGTCGTAAGGCAGGGGCTAGCAATTCTCATACAGACTCTTTACCTGTTATTGTTACTAATTTAGGGGCGCTTGGAGGCATGAAAGCCCTAGCCAGAGCTAAATCATGATCCTTCTCTCCCTAAACATTAGAGGGGTAGGAGGACCCCTGAAAGTGGCCTCCCTTCATAGACTCTTGTACAAAACGAATCCAAACATTATATTTCTTCAAGAAACATTGGTTGTTGCAGAAAAGGCAAGATTATTTATTAGTAAGCTTAGACCGGATTGGTTGATTGTTGTTGTTAGTGTCGTGGGGAGTTCTTGTGGACTACTAGCATCTTGGGACCCAAAATTTTTGCACTTTATCCTTTTCTAAGTAGTGGTGGGATTTTTTTGTCAGGAACTTCTCTATTGGACAACAGAAAGATAACTCTTCTAAATGTTTATGGGCCCTGCCAGAAGCGCAAAGCATTTTGGAATTCAATGGATGTTTATGGGTTATTGGATCATAAAGATCTAATCATTACTGGTGATATGAATTTTACTACATCTATGGATGAGGTGTGGGGTCTATCAGCACAAGGTGACTCTTTGGTCAGGTATTTCAAATATCTTTTTATTAAGTACATCTTAGTGAATGTTGCCCCAACAGAGGTCGTGCCTACATGGAGGAATGGTAGGTCCGATGAAGAAAGTATAGCAAAACGACTTGACCGCATTTATGTTGTGGATGATCTTATTGCCTCTACACTAAGGTATAGATCCTGGGTTGAATTTCCATTCATGTCTGATCATGCGCATGTTCTCCTAGAGTTTGGAGTTGGGATTCTGGCGGTAGCCCATCCTTTTAAATTTAATCCAGTTTGGATGAACGACGACTCCTTTGTTGGGTTGGTCCGGAAAGTTTGGAATGATCCACATCTTCATCTTATTGGTGCCCAAAGGAAATTGGTTGAGAAATTGTCTCTTTTAAAAGCTCAAGTAAAGGTATGGGCCAAGAAGAAATGTCGACAAGATCTTTTAGCATTGGCAAAGATTGAAGAGAATATTGATCTTATTATAATCAGCTCTCTTTGGGAGCTTGTCCTGATGTCTCGGTCCACACTCTGTCCACTCTTGAGTCATAGAGGAACAAGTTATTGTTGGAGGAGGAAGAAAGGTGGCGCCAGAAAAGCAGGGAGATTTGGATTAAAAGCGGGGATAGAAACACTAGGTTTTTTTCATCAATTTGCAAGCTTTAGAAGAAACAAAAAATACATTTGGGAGGTTAAAGATGATAACGGGGATATTCACTCAGGTCAACGAGCTATTAAGGACGAAGCAATGAAATACTTCAAGTCATTTTTTAGTGATACAGGTCAAAATGTTATACAAGATCAGATTAATTCAGTCAGTTTGTTCACAAACTTTGTGACTGATGACGATACTCGTATTCTAGAAAAGGCGGTTATGAAAGAGGAAATCTATGAGATTCTTAGGGGTTTTGCCAAAGACAAAATCCTTGGACCTGATGGATGGACCGTTGAATTTTTCTTTAACTTTTTCGAGCTAGTTGGACAGGATTTAATAGATATGGTGGATGAATCTAGAGTTAGAGGGGAGGCTATCAGCTCGATTAATTCAACCCTTGATTCCAAAAGTTAATAAACCTTCTTTTTTCAGTGACTTCCGGCCTATTGCGCTTTGTAACTTATGCTACAAAATTATAGCTAAAGTTATAGCAAAGAGAATTCAACAAATCTTGTCTAGAGCTCTTTCTGAAGAATAGTTTGGGTTTCTCAAAGGTAGACAAATACTGGATGCAGTGGGTATAGCTCAGGAGTGTCTACACAGTATTAAAAATAAAAATTTACAAGCCATTATTCTGAAACTAGATTTAAAAAAGGTCCATGATTGCACAAATTGGGACTTTCTAAGATTAATACTGCTACAAAGTGGATTTGGGTTACAAACAACCAACTGGATTATGGCCTGCATTACTTCAACTTCTTATGCTATATTGATAAACAGTGAGGCCTCCACCTTCTTCAAAAGCAGTAGAGGCCTGAGGCAGCGATGCCTGCTCTCGCCATTACTCTTCATTTTAGTTATGGAATCCCTTAGTCTCTCATTAAAGAAAGCACAAGCTGAGGGCTCGCTCACGGGGATAAAGGTTTCTAGACTGCTAAAGGTCCTTCACCTTTTATTTGTAGATGACATTCTTATAATGTTTAGATAATCTCTAGCAGAATGGGATTTAACTCAGTCTATTCTACATGTTTTCTGTCGGGCTTCTGGTTTGGTAATAAACATCCAAAAATATGTTTTCATGTATTCGGGAGTTCCTCCAGAAACTTTACAGTCACTAAAAGATATACTCCTTTCTCAAGTAAAGAGTTATCTGCAGGTTTTAAATACTTGGGTTATCAGATGAAGCCAGATTGTTATAAGAAGGAAGACTGGCAATGGCTTATAGACAAGTTTGAGGCCAGGTTAAATCATTGGTGCAACAAATGGCTCTCCCTGGGGGGGCGCCTAGTTCTAATTAAAGTTGTTCTAGAGAGCCTTCATGTTTACTAGATGACTCTTGCTCACTTATCGATTTCGATTCTACATAAGATATGGAGGTTCAGTTTTACTTTCCTTTGGTCGAGTAACAAAAACAAGAAGTGTCATCATTTATGCAGTTGGGTTTCAATTACAAAACCAAAACATTATGGAGGATGGGGATTGCACAATATCTTTGTTTTCTACAAGGCGTTGGCAACAAACACTCTATCGCGGGCCTTGATGAAGCTAGGATTGGGGCAAAGAGTGATCAAGGACAAATATATCCCACATGGAACTGTTTTGTTATGGTTGTGTTCTATGAAAGCATCTTCATCCTTTGGTTCACAGTCGTGGAAAAATATATGAAACACTTTACCAGTTATTCTTCATTGGATGGACTAGAGACCGGGCTCGGGTCATTCAATTTCAATTGGTCGAGATGCAATTTTCGGGATGGGTCAGGACTCATACTTATCACTGGATCTGATTAATTTTCTTAATCAAAATAACATCTACCTATTATATCAAGCGAGTCGGGCACCCAACAAAGGTTCGCTGAGTCAAAGCTAGTATCGCAGTGTTGAGTTGGAATTAGTAGCGGAACTTTCTGAGGAATGGGATACCTACAAAAGGGATTTGATAGACTCTGGTATTAACTTTGGGCAAATTCCAGCAGTTGATTAGAGAGTTATTCAAGCAATTAGATTAGGGTTTCTGCAACTCTAATGGTTGAATATGCAAACTTATAAAAGCAACCAGAAATAACCCTTTGATGGGGACGCCCTAGTGGCTAAGAGGTGTTCTAAGCACAAGGAACACAACCCAAGTTGCAAAAAGTTAATACGACAAGAAATCACATTTCCCAATGCAAAAATACTTCAGATTAGTTCCTTTAAAATGGGTGATGGAGTCTTTAAAGTACAAGCTAGATCAACAACAACCCTAGGGTATGCCAACAAACTTACGATAAATATAGGAGGGTATACACACTCATATTCCTCCTAGCAACCCTTGCAAAAAGAAAGAATTAAAACCTTTAACAAAGAGATAAAGCAATGATGGAGGGTGTATCTAGCATACTCATGCCTAGGGTTTCCACCAACAATAATTGATCCGTAAGGATCTAGGGAACATCATAGAAGTTTTAGAAGTGTCCTAGGAGGCTCTAAATGGCCTTGACAAATGAGAAAGGAAAAAAATTCAGAGTCTTCAAAGCTTAGAAAAACCAATACCATCGCGAAGATCACATCATAAGATTTCCAACGACGTAAACGGTTCGTTAAACAGATTTACAGATTGAAAGATATTCGCGATCAAAGTATGGTCAACCTAGCCCAGTCAGCAAGGGATGAGCCAGCATCCGTATTGTTGACGTCAGCATCAGTACGGATGATGACAGCATCCGTAGAATGTACGTGGCACACACAGAAGGTGACATGTGTCATGTTAATGTCAGCAAGGTAATGTGGCAACACCAGAGGCTGCGACATGTCACTCATTTTTGGCATTTTCAGGTCGACATGTGAACCAATGAGAAAGTGCCATGTGGCATCCGTACAACCACATGGCAGGTGACATGGCATCTGTACTGCCACATGGCAGGTGACGTGACATCCGTACGGGATGTGGCATGTTGATTCTGCACTTTGGGCCGCCAAATAGTCCAATAAAATTTTGACACGTGGCACCCCCAGGTGACGCGACGTGGCACCACCCAGGATACGCCATGTGGCCTAAGGACAACATGACAGGTGGCATCTATTCAGCAGTTGACACGTAGGCAGATGACTTGGCAGATAGGTGGATCAATGGATGGCCGCCATGTGGTCGTGGGAAAATGCCCAATGATGGCCAGAAGATGAAAATTCAAACTAAAAAAAGGTTGGTCGCCTGCCCACCAAATCTGGCAAGCTTCTGCCATATCTGACTGACAACCAACCCCTCCGCCAAAGTTAGTAGAATCCCCGCCATATTCGGCCCAACAAATGGGGGATCTGCCAGAGTTAACAACAATCCGCCAAACTTGGCGTCCATTTGGTATCGCTTGAAACAAACATGCCAAAAGGGAGGCCCACGGGTTTGACCTTGGGACCTCCCCCAACGACAATGACTTAATATAGCATTCCCGAACCCCTTGAGCTAACGCTCTCATTGGTAAGTTCGCCCATCTTTCCATTAAAAAACACATTTTGTTGAATGCACAGGGGAGAGAGGAGGAGCACGCCAGTTCATACGAGTCCGTACATGTACAGATTTCGATGCAGGTTTAAATGCATTAATTGCACAGAGTTGCACGTGGATCGAGGCAGGGGTCCAAAAGAGGCCTGAAGGTGAATTTGTCTAATGGAGACAATTTGATAGTCGATTTTGGGTAGTTCGACGACGCAAATCCAATGGTGAGGCCTATTTCAGGAGCAAAGACTCCGATCACCAGGCTAAATTCTGAAGATGCCAATGTAAGCATGCTTTTCATTATGTTGTTTTGTCATTAAATGTTGCAACATAATATGCTTGATACAGGTCTGAAAGAACATGGAGAGGTTGTAGCAAGACAACAAGATCAACTTATTCCTTCTATTTTTTCTTTTCTTATCTTCTCACACATAGAACCAATCAACTATATGTGACAGAGAATTTGTGACACTTGGATGATAAGTGGCCAATGAAGCAGTCAAGATTCTCGTAGTTTCGGGACCTTTGTATTGGCTGCATATATGCTTGGATATGAGAGGTAGATCTAAGGCACTCTATGACTCCATGATGATGGGGGTCATTTCTTATTCTTCCTCTTTTTCTATATTGAGTATGTGGGAATGATGTCCATGTTAGCATCATGGATGCCTTGTGAGCATGAGAACTTGTGAAGCTTGTAGACATTCATGATCACATTCCGATCTCTTGTTCTTGTCACCAGAAAGGGACTTTGGCCTTACAACTTGTAAAGAAGAGACATTACTATAGCAAGGAGAATAAAGCGGTCAAGCTTTGGAGTGAGACCCAGAGACGTAGCCCACGTCGAGTGAACTATGTTATCAAGGGAAGTGTCATATCTATTATGTGTATTATGTTCTTATGTTGTTTTTCCATGAATTTCCGCACATAGAACATTAAATGCAAACATGACATATAACACATAAGGAAGTTAAAGAGGTTTTTATTCACTTTGGATTCAAGCCTATAAAGATTTGAACTATACCTTTAATTGCAAATCGCTCAAGTAAAACGGTCTATAGCTTACCCTTTGAAGGAGTGACAGGATCAAACAATTATTGGAAACTAAGCACCCCCCAGGTTCAGATCATGTTGGTATCAGAGCAGGCTTGATACCGATTGTAGGTGTTGAAGTTGAGAATGGAAAGATCGCCAAAACAATTGTGGTTTGATGAGCTTCAAAAGCTTAATCAAATCCTTCAAGCAGAGAATGTTTGGTTGAAGACATTGTTGCATGTTGCAGAGGAAGAGAACCAAAGTTTGAAAGAGCAGCTACAAGCCATGAAGGTGCAAATACGGGAAGGCTTTGCGAATAAGACAATGATAAGACCATTTTGTGACCATGGAAACTTCACCAGTTATGGGTTCGAGCATGACAATGCAAATGCATGCACACTTTTTCAAGCAAGTGAAGATGACATCCAGGCATCCAGAAACCAAGGAGGATTCCTAGAAGCATCATCCACTGATCCTTCTCACTAGGAACAACTAGACACGTCACGAGAAGTAGACCAAGAGTCCTAGCTTGGGATGGAGGTAAATAAACCATATGTAGTTCCTTTATTGATTAATGTTGGTGACTCTTTTAAAGTTCTTGAACAACATTCTTCATGCATCGACTTAAAGTTGATGGGAGAAATGGGATACGAAGGTGGAGGCCTTTGAACCAATGGCCAAGGTATTGTGGATCCCATCGAGGCAATGGTTTGTCCTCGATATGTCGGGATATGTTATGTTCCAAAGGATGTTTAAGAAAGCTCCAAAACCATTTAGGAAGGAGACCCAAGGGCAGTCACTGAGACTCTAGAAGTCAACAATCCATCAGGAGATGAAACTGATTCAGTTCAGGATGAGAGCACATATTCTCATGATCGAGGATTCAAGATATCTCCAGGGAGAGATGAGCATCACAATGAAAGAGCCGAGGCTAGCTCTTCTTGCCATTCTTACTCCATAAAAAATTCACCGAGGTATAATAAATCTCGAAACTCTAAAATTCCATTTGATTATAAGCATATTAATAATATAAAATAGAGCTTGTGGCATCAAAGACCATGCACTTTTTGTGGATTGAATAACCACACAGTGTCCCAGTGTTGGAAGAGAAAATATTTGTGTAGGAAGGTTACGGCAACCAGGAAAAAGATGAGGATAG
The DNA here is from genome assembly GCA_000966675.3 of Picea glauca. NCBI lineage: Eukaryota > Viridiplantae > Streptophyta > Pinopsida > Pinales > Pinaceae > Picea > Picea glauca. The sequence continues at coordinate 429,177 of JZKD02S2133640.1, forward strand.
AAGATCGCTCTCCACACACAGAAAGGAGCAGGGGAAATACACCTCTGAATGCTAAAGGCTATTGCATCCATTGTAGCAGAGATGGACATAATGAGGCCACTTGTTGGGCCTTGCATCCAGATCTATGTCCAAAGCGGAACAAGAAGACCAAGCAGTCACCTCTGAGGGAGACAACCAGCTAGGCAGTGTTGCATAGAAATCCACCACCAAGAGGAAACGAACTACCAGAGAAAGGACAACTTAGTAAAGAGGACTCATTCAACATAATGACTGAACGAATGGGGAATATCCTTGAGTTAGTCGAGAGTGGTCATCTTTGTAAATCACATGTTGCGTTTCAGACCCCCATAGAAGGGCATTGTGTAAAAGTGATAATTGTTGATATCACTTCTTTTCTTACACATGTTTATATTGTTAGGCCTTGTGAGGTAGTTTGGGTATGGGTTTTCTTATTGTAAGTCCAATGGACATGAAACTTATAATGTAAAGACTTTTGGGGACCAAAATTCCTTTCAGTTGGGAGGCGTGATCCGAAAGGATCTACGGAACATCACAAAAGTTTCAGAAGTGTCCCAGGAGACTTAGAATGGCCTCGACAAATGAGAAAGGAAAAAAAATCAAAGTCTTCAAAGCTTATAAAAATTGAAATCATCGCAAAGAGCACGTCGTAAGCTTTCCAACGACGTAAACAGTTCGTCAAACGAAGTTAGAGATCGAAAGGTATCCGCGGTCAAAGTTTGGTAAGCCTAGCCCAATCAGCAGGGGATGAGTCAACATCAGTAAGGATGATGTCAACATTTGTACAGTGTATGTCGCACACACAGAAGGCAGCATGTGGCATGCTGACATCAACATGGTGACGTGGCAACACCAGAGGTTGCCACGTGTCACTCATTTTTGGCATTTTCTGGTTGAAATGTGGACCAATGAGAAAGTGTCATGTGGTATCTGTATAGCCAAGTGGCATCCGTATAGCCAAGTGGCATCCATACAACCACATGGTAGGTGATGTGGAATCCGTACAACCACATGGCAGGTGATGTGGCATCCATACATGATGTGGCATGTTGATTTGACACTTTGGGTCGACAAATAATCCAATAAAATTTTGAAATGTGGCACCCCCAAGTGATGCCACGTGTGATATGGATTTTATGAGAAGAACAAAATGAATATAGATTATTAACAGGTGCTTAACACAAAATAACAGAGATACAGTAAAACTGGTTTTCTATTCAATAAGGAAATAAGTTGAAACTATAAAATGCAGCGGAAACAATCTTGTTGGAATGGTGGCAGCTTATCTCTGAGAAGAGATGTGACAGTTGCGCTCATTCGCAAGAAGATGATTACAATGAGGCTTTGAAGGCGTTTTTACAATAAACAGGAATGCCAAAAACACTAGACATCCAAAAACCTAACCCTAGGAGATGAAGCACCAAAAGCTATGTGGGCCCCGTTTGGGTAAGTTAGTACATTAACTTCCCGGGGTCGTAACTTTTGCATATGATCTTCGTTTTAGGCGTATGATAGCCCATTGGAAAGGTATCATCGAGGAGATTCATTTTGAGGGTTCAATCATGCCTTTAAATATCATTGAGAAGCTCTATCCTGAAAAACCTTCATTTAGGCCCTCAAAATAGCCCCGAAAGTTAAAACTGTTAAAATAGTAAATTGCCAAAATTGTCAGAAAATTGTTTTGATCCAGTTGGAAGAGGTGGGTGGCCACCGATATCCACCTGGATCAATCCTCCCTCCTTAGGAAGCAATGGTCTCCATTGATTTGAGTTCCCCCATCAGATAAGGAAATTTCTGTTGAATTTGGCCACGGGTGAGCCACTTGTCTTGGTGCAGGAGTTGCCTTGCTTTGACGACTCGATAAAGCTAGATCCTTTGTTGTCGAGTGCCCTTGATCTATGTGTCCACAATCTAATCATTGGATGCATGTTGTATGCAGTCGGGGTTGAGCTCTATTGGTGTCAGCTACTCTGTTACGTCTGAGGTGTCCAATAATGATGGGAAATAAGGGCGAAGGAGATCCACGTTGAACATTGGGTGCAGGCCAAGGAAAGGAGGAATGTTGAGCTCAAAAGCATTATCCCCCATGACCTTAGTGATGGTGTGCGACCCATAACAGAGTGGGTGAAGCTTTCGATGGGGTCTTGTAAGGCATCCTTTCTGCAAGTGCAACCAAACTTTGTCACCCACCTAAAACTTATGTGGCACCCGATGTTGATCACGGTGCTACTTGTACTTGTCATTGGATTTTTGTAGGATATCCTGAAACTGTTGGTGGATGTGCTAGATTCGCTCAATGAACCGGGTGGCTTTGTCAGCTTCAGTTGGAGCAGGAGATGAGTCGGTCGAGGTGACCGCAAGGGGAAGTGCAACATCTATGGGACCCAATGATTGGAATCCCAACCCCACCTAAAAGGGGTTGTGACCGATTAACCTATGCAGGGCTCGGTTGTAGCTATGTTGGACATAGGGAAGGCTCTCATCCCATGTACAAGGGTGCTTTGAATTATACATGCGAAGGATATGCACAATCATTTGATTTACGACCTTGGTTTGGCCATCTGTCTGGGGGTGGAAGGCCATGGATTTGGTGAGCTTGATGTCCAGCAATGACCAGAGGCTCGACCAGAATGTGATGAGAAATCGACTGTCCCGATCTAAGACAATGGTTTTTGGGATTCCAAAATGTACCCAGAATCATTCAAAGAAGAGCTTGGCAGTGGCCTCTGTTGTGATGTTCTTCTTACAGGCAACCAGAATCGCCATCTTGGAAAAGCGATCAACAACCACAAAAACACAGTCATTTCCCCGCTTGGTGGACGGGAGACCCGACATGTAGTCCATTGAGATGGATTCCCATGGCCTTTCAGGAGTAGGAAGAGGGGTGTACAGGCCCTGTTTCTTAGTGGTCAGTTTGGCAATAACGCAGGCAGTTCAGGACCTGATATACTTGCCGACCTCTTGTCGAAGTTTCGGCCAGTAGAAATGTTTCTATAGCATCGCCACTGTCTTTTTGACACTGAAGTGTTTTGCCACCCGACTCTAGTGGGATTCCCATATCAGCTTCGCTCGCTCGCTTGATGGAACACAGATATGGCCTAGAGGACACAACAACCCATCCTGAAGATGGAAATTATCGACAACTACGTTTTCACCCAACAACTGGTAGGTGGTGGCGAAGTTTGGGTCTGTCTCATAGAGTTGGGGCCATCCAGAGGTCTCATGGGCATAAGATTCTAGCACCATGGTGAGGGCCGCGACTGGCGGTCTGCTGAGGCAATCAGCGATGCGATTGGTGCTTCATGTTTTATACTTGATGTTGAGGTGGAATTGCTGCAAGTATGTGGACCACTTTTGATGGCAATCATTCTACAATTTCCCTTGTGTCTGCATGAACTACAGTGGCGTATGATCAGTGTGGATGATTGTCTCCTTCCCAAGGATTTAATGTCTCCACTGGTGGAAGGCTTGCACAATGGATTACATTTCTTTGTCGTAAGTAGGGTACTTATGGACAACATCTGATAGTGTCTCACTATGATAGGCCACGGGGTGGCCGTGCTGAGTGAGAATGACGCCCACCACATAGTCTAAAGCATATGTCTCTATCTCAAAGGGTTGTTGCAAGTATGGTAGTGAAAGTACTAGGGTTGAGCACAAGCATTGCTTCAAATCGTCGAACACTTGTTGTTGGGACCGACCCCATGCAAATTTTGCCTTACCACCACCCATGGTTATTTGGCTAAGGGCCCATGCAATATGGGAGAATCTCAACACGAACCTGCGGTAGAAATTGGCAAGGCCCAAGAAGCTCCGGAGCTCAGAGAGTGTGGTTGGGGCTGGCCAATCACAGATGACTTGGATCTTGGATGGATCCACATGTACGCCATACTGATCAATTATGTATCCTAGGTAATGGACCATGTCCATGCTGAAGGAGCATTTTTCCAAGTTGGCATATAGCTTATGCTGTTGCAGGGTGTGCAGAACCTATTGAATATGTTGCAAATGTTCGGCCCAAGTCTTGTTGTAAATGAGAATGTCATCCAGATACACCACTACAAAAGTATTGGTGAATGGTCGCAGGGTATTTTCCATCATCCTCATGAAAGTGGCTAGAGCATTTGTCAAACCAAAGGACATGAACAACCATTCAAAAAGGCCTTCCTTTGACTTGAAGGCGATTTTCCATACATTTGTCTGTTCTATGGGGACCTGGTGGTAGCCAGAATTCAAATAAATCTTATTGAAGTATTTGACCCCTGTGAGTTGATAAAGGAGGTTGTCGATTCAGGGAATCAGGTACCGGTTTCTGACTGTGATTTTATTCAGAGCCCGGTAATCAATGCAGAGTCGCCAGGTTCTATCTTTATTCTGTACCAGCATGATTGGGCTCCCTCAAGGTGATGAGATGGGACGGATGTGCCCCTTGTGGAGCAGTTTTTGGATCTGTCGCTTGATCTCCTCATTCTCTAACAGAGAGCGGTGATAGACTGGCCCATTGGGTAACGGTGCGTCGAGGGTCAAATCGATGGGGTGCTTGAATTGGCAGTGCAAAGGTACCCTGGTAGGTGAGGAGAAGATATCTGAGTATTCTTCCACGACCTTATCTACTTGCTTCTGTTGTGTGGAGAGGTCGGTCGCATAGACCCTGGATGTGGCTGTGATCTTTCACTTATTCTGAGAGCGAATCATGAAGAAGACAAACTTCCCCATTTGAGAGATGACCTTCCTGCATTGCTTAGCAGAGATCAAGGAAATAACACTAGGTGGGACTGCCTCGGGTATCCTGTACAATTTCCTGTTCAAAGTAATAATAACACTACGAGGCCTAGACTCATATACAACATGATGTTTCCATAAATAAGGTTGGCCTAAAAGAACATCACAAACTTTGAGAGGAACAACATCACACAATACCTCGTCTTTGAAGGGCTTGATGTCGTACGACAGTCGACACTGTTGGTTGATGCGAAGATCGCTTCCTTGGCAGAGCCATCCAATGGTGCAGGGTTGTGGGTGTGATGTTGTCGGTAGGGCCAACCACTTGATGACCTCTGCTGAGATGAGGTTCTTCTGGCTACCGCTATCCATGATGAAGTGCATCAAGGTGCCTTTTACCCACATCTGTGAATGGAAGAGGCGTTCTCCTTCTTCTGGCTCGTTTGGTTCACTAGGCTGGAGCTTGGTGGTAGAAATGGTGGCACTGGGTTCCGCATCAATGATCAATCTTCCCCTTTCTGGTTCTGGCTCAGAGTCTGAACCCACATCTAATTCAAAGGCTTTCACTTCGGCCACCAACGACTACTTTGAGCGGCAGTCAACAGTGTTATGCCAAAGGATCTTATGGAAGTCGCACCACTTCCCGATATCTTTCTTTGTCTTTCTAGTGTCCCTCTTTTCTTGCGGCTTGGAATGGTTGTCCCAACACTATCCATCTTTTCTCTGTCCTTTGTTTTGTGGGTTGGGGCTGCCCTTTCCTAGCTTTTGTTGTGAGGATTTCCCATGCCCAAATTGTCGTGTCTTTTGTTTGAGCTTCTGCTCGATTTTGACGGCATATCGGTAGGCTGCGCCCAAGGATGAGATGTCCAAAAATTCCATTTCGGCCTGGATGTATCTATGCAGAGCGTCGTGACACTTGAGCACCATATGTTACTCTGAATCTTTCATACCCATCTTGGTGTGCAAGGCATGAAAGATATTCGTGAAATTTGGCACTGCTTGGTCTCTTTCTTGCCACAGTGTGGTCCATTTGGTATACGAGTCGTCATAACTTCCGACGGGGCAGTATTGTTTCTTAACAACATCCATGAAGGAATCCCAGGTGGGGGTGACGGTAAATAGTGAGGGTTCCTCTATTTTCTTTTGCTCACAGAAAGTTTCCCACCAATCTTTGACATGGGGAATGGATTTGAGGAGCACAAAAGTATTATTTTCTCTATTCGAAAAGTTATGGACAGAAAAATACCCTTCTGGTAGATTCAACTACTTATCTACAACATATGCGTCTATCTGACCTTCAAATATAGGAATATCGATGTTTATTTGTACCTTGAAGGGGGTGGCACCTCCGCTCGAAGAAGATGTGTCGCATGTTGGTAGTCGTTGATGAATTTGCGCGAAACTATCCATCATCTCTTTCCTTTGTTGCACGAGGGCTTCCTCAATCAACAGTTTGAAAGGATCTCCTGTCCCGTTATATTTATTTTCTCCTACCATGAGAGGTCGCTTAGGTGTGCGAGAGCTTTTGTCCTTAAGAGAAACAAGCTCGAGACCCAACTCTTTGTACTCTAACCTCGTTGGGGACATGCATTAAGATGACAAGGAGCATACCGCTTTGATACAACTGATCTAGATTTTATGAGAAGAAGGAAATGAATATAGATTATTAACAGGTGCTTAACACAAAATAACAAAGATACAATAAAACTGGTTTTCTATTCAATAAGGAAATAAGATGAAACTGTAAAATGCAACGGAAACAAGCTTGTTGGAATGGTGGCGGCTTATCTCTGAGAAGAGATGTGACAGCTGCGCTCAGTCACAAGAAGATGATTACAATGAGGCTATGAAGGCATTTTTACAATAAACAAAAATGCCAAAAACCCTAGACATCCAAAAACCTAACCCTAGGAGATGAAGCGCCAAAATCCATGTGGGCCCCGTTTGGGTAAGTTAGTACATCAACTTCCCGGTGTTGTAACTTTTGCATACGATCTCTGTTTTAGGTGTATGATGGCCTGTTGGAAAGGTATCATCGAGGAGATTCATTTCGAGGGCTCAACCATGCTTTCGAGTATCATTAAGAATATCTATCCCGAAAAACCTTCATTTAGGCCCTCAAAATGACCCCGGAAGTTAAAACTGCTAAAAATAATAAATTGCCAAAATTGTCAAAAAATTGTTTTGAGCCAGTTGGAAGAGGTGGGTGGCCACCGACATTCACCTGGATCAACATGGCATCACCTAGGATATGCCATGTGGCCTAAGGACATCGTGAGAGGTGGCGTCTAGTCAACAACTGACATGTAGGCAAATGACTTGGCAGATAGGTGGGTCAATGGATGGCCGCCACGTGGCAGTGGGAAAATGTCCAAGGAGGGCCAGAAGCCAAAAATTCAAATTAAAAAAAGGTTGGTCATCTGCCCGCTAAATCTGGCAAGCTTCCGCCATATCTGGCCGATAGCCAAGCCCTCTGCCAAGGTTAGTAGAAGCCTCGCCATATCCGGCCCAGCAAATGGGGAATCCACCAGTGTTAACAACAGTCTGCCAAACTTGGCATCCGTTTGGTATCGGTTGAAACAAACGCGCCAAAAGCGAGGCCTACGGATTTGACCCTGGGACCTCCCATAATCACAATGACTTAATATAACATTCCCCAACCACTTGAGTTATCGCTCTCGTTGGTAAGTCCACCCATATTTCCATTTAAAAACGCATTTTCTTGAATGCACGGGGGAGAGAGGAGGAGCACGCCAGTCCGTACGAGTCTGTATAGGCACAATTTCGATGTAGGTTTCAATGCATTAATTACACAGATTGAGGCAGGGGTCTAGAGGAGGCTTGAAGGTGACAGTGTCCGATGGAGACAATTTGACAGTTGATCTTGGGTAATTTGATGACGCGAATCCAATGGCGAGGCCTGTTTCAACAACAAAGACTCTGATCAACATGCTAAATTCTGAAGAATCCAATGTAAGCATGTTTTTCATTATGTGTTTTTTTCATTAAATGTTGCAGCATAGTATGCTTGATACAGGTCTGAAGGAGCATGGAGAGGTTGTAGCAAGACAACAAGATCAACTTATTCCTTTTATTTCTTATTTTCTTCTCTTCTTACACATAAAACCAATCAGTTATATGTGACAGATAATTTGTGGAACTTACATGATAAGTGGCCAACAAAGCAGTCAGAAATCTCGTAGTTTCAGAATCTTTGTATTGGTTGCATATATGCTTGGATTTGAGTAGCAGATCTAAGGCACTATATGGCTCCATGATGACGGGGGTCATTTCTTATTCTTTCTCTTTTTCTGTATTGAGTATGTGGGAATGATTTCCATGTCAACATCATGGATGCCTCATGGGCATGATAACTTATGAAGCTTGTAAACATTCCTGATCACATTTCGATCTCTTGTTGTCGTCACTAGAAAGGGACTTTGGATTTACAACTTGTAAAGAAGAGACATTAGTAGAGTGAGGAGGATAAGGTGGTCAAGCTTTAGAGTGTGACCCAGAGATGCAACCCACATCGAGTGAACTCTGTTATCAAGGGAAGTTTCATATCTATTATGTGTATTATGTTCTTATGTTGTTTTCCATGAATTTTCACACATAGAACATTAAATTCAAGCATGACATATAACACGTAAGGAAGCTAAATAGGTTTTTATTCACTTTGGATTCAAGCCTATAAAGACTTGAACTATACCTTTAATTGTAAATCGCTCAAGTAAAACGATCTATAGCTTACCCTTTGAAGGAGTTACATGATCAAACAATTATTGGAAATTAATCACCCCCCGGGTTCAGATCATGTTGGTATTAGAGAAGACTTGATACCGATTGTAGGTGTTGAAGCTGAGAATGGTAAGATCGGCAAAACAATTGTGGTTCGATGAGATTCAAGAGTTGATCCATGATCTTTTCATTGAGTGACTTTTAAAGAATTGCATTAAATGAGCATAAATTAAAGTGCACCATTAAAGAAGGAAAAGCTCAATAATGAAGAGACATAAGAATCAAATATGAACACAAAAAATTGATAACGGAGTTCGTCCGTGGTGGACTACGTCTTCGGATCCTGCTCTCAAATGGGTAGGATTTTTTATTAACTCAACAAAAGAATTTGGAAAAATACATAAGTATATCTCGTTCTGAAATTAAGTTGTAGAAGTATTACTTAGATCAGAAAACAGACATCACCACTGAATTTGTGGCGTTGAATTACCCAAAAATGATTGTCTCCACGCCTCGATCTGACTTTGGAACTCCACGTACTCGCCTCGAACTACGTGCCCGTCTTTACAACGTGCGCCTCCCCCTGAGCTCTGGGCATATGTACTTTCAAAATATTAAAAAGGGCATTGATTACAGCGTGAGGCCATTGGTTCGTTGGTATATGGTGCATACATTAAGGCGTTAATAAGGGGGGAGGTCCCGCGGTCAAACCCACGGGCCTCTCCTTTTGGCTTGATCATTTCAATATATATATATATATATATATATATATATTTCATGTCAGTTCTGCTATGTTTGATCTAGCTTCTCGCCAGGGTTCTATCGATTGGTTGGTTGCCGGATTTGGCAACGTCCCGCCAAATCCTTTTTTTTTTCAAAATTTCGGTCACGGGTTGTCATTAGGCATTTGCCCATTGCCACGTGGCAGGTCGTGATTGGGCGATGTGGCAGCCACCTATTGGACCACATCAACCACTGCACCATCAACCTGCCATGTTAACACCACGTCACCGTATGTATGCCACATCAGCTGCCAACTCAGCCTACCACATCAACATCACGTCATTGTACTGACTGTACAGACTGCCACGTGGAAAAATATTATTGGTCCACGGAATGGCCCATAAATGCCAAATATGGGTGACATGTGGAAGCCTCTGATGTTTCCACGTCACCATGTTGACGTCATGATGATGTTAGCATGACACGTGTCATCTCCTACACATGCCACATATGTTGTACAGATGTTGATGTCATCCATACTGATGTTGACGTCAGCAGTACAGATGCTGAATCATCCCCCTGTTGACTGGGCTAGGTTGACCAAACTTTGACCACAAATATCTTTCGATTCGTAACTCCATTTGACGAGCCATTTGTGCCGTTATAAGAATGCTTGAGATGTGCTCTTCGCGATGATTTTATTTTCACTGAGATCTGAGAACTTTGAATTTTTTCCCTTTCTCTGTCTGTTGAGGCCATTTTGAGCATCCTAAGTTGCTTCTACAAGTTCTGAGTTGTTCTTAGTTTTCTATGGATCCTTTTTGGATCACGCCTTCCCATTGAGAGCTTTTTGGACCACCAAAAGCTTTCATCAATCAATAGATTGTTGAAATTACTAAGACAACTGAGAGGAGGGGGGGTGAATCAGTTATTACTGTGCTTAAACAATATTAAGTCGATTAAACCATTTTTAATCTTCTCCAAGTGATCATCAATATTATACAACATATGGACAACATAAATAATGAGCATCAGTCACACATAAGATATACACAGAGACAGATTTTCACGAGGAAACCCATAAAGGGAGAAAACCTCTTCTTCTTTGAAATGATAGGCAGTCTTTTAAGTTTTGTACATCATCTATAATTAAGCAACAACTCAATGTGAGGCTACTACCTCTGTTTTACAAGCTCCAACTTGTTTGAGAGCACCAACTCTCTGATTTATCTAGCACCCACTAGAAGGAAGCATCAACTCCCTAAATGTTCCAGCACCAACTGGATTTATACAAGCACCAACTTGCATACAGAAAACTCTGTGTTTTCCCGAGCACTACCCTGCCACTCTGTTTTCTAGCCAAAACTAGACGGAAGCTTCAACTTCCAGTATTCAAGCACCAACTTGAATAACAAAGGACTACAGTCCTCCCTAGCACCACCCTACCTCCCTGATTATAAATACATGATTGAATAAGCAACAACACAGATATATCAATTCTTACCACTTCTTCTCTATTCTTCAAATCTTCTCTGCTTCACTATTCTTTTGCTCTGTTCATACTTGACTTGAATTACTGTCTCTCTTTATCTGGTCTTTCTTTGTTCTTCTCATGCTCTTTGATATCTGCACATTTTTTTCTCTTCACCCCCCCCCTTTTTTTGTTTTGTTCAGCTTCTGTTTCTCCTTTTTGAGTTTGATCTCACTCTATGTATACTGTGGTTTTTCTTTTTTCCCAATTCAACATATTTTTCACTCATAATAGCCCCAGACGCCCAGTCACTTTATGTCTATTTTGTACACTCAAACCTCTGCAGTTACAACTCGAATCTATCCTGGAAAAAACGCCTCAGCAACTAAATCGCCAACAATTCAAGAATCATGATTCAATTCAACTAACTGAATTGTAACTGATCAATTAACTTTTGAAGAAAAACAGTAATCCTTTGATCATATTCCTGATTAACCTGCACCATTGAATTACAAGTGTTGGGTCTCGCACTTATTCCATATGCCCACTGGTTGTGACCATGAGCCTAATCAAAATGCATTTTTCATTTTTCATTTCAGCAATCCTGTGTCGAAGGGTCTCGACACTCCAAGTTGAGATCCCCGAAACTCCGAAAAAGAGCTTAGCTAGATTGGCTCCTTCCCTTCTTGTGACCATGTAACCACATGCTGTGACCACTCGCTAACCAAACGAGCACTTCGCGATTCGTGACTTCGGGAATCCTGTGGTGAAGAGTCTCGACTCTTCATGTTGCGATTGTCGAAAAGGAGCTTAGCTTCGCTAGCTCTTTCCCCTCACGTGACCACCGACGGTGACCACAAGCTGCACCAAAAGGTGCTTCCCAATTTTTCATTTCAGCATTCTTTCCGTGAGTGTCTTTGAATCCTCCAACTCTCGGTATTCGAAACTCCAAAATGGAGCCAGATCAACGGTCCACCATTCGCGGTGATCAGATGACTCTCCTCTGCCCCGATACTTGAGCCTTCGAGACTTTGGGGAAGTGTTGAAGCTGAAACTCCCGAAACAAGAACTCACGAAGTGACATCATTCTTGCATCACTCAATGACGTGTCAAGAGCCGAGTGGCTTCCATGTGTCACTTAGAATTATGATTTCCAGTGGCCTGAAAAGCCGAATCAATTTGACACTTGTCCTTATATGCTCATGCCACGTGTCCTTGTTGACATAAGTTGCCACCTATCCTTGCTGACATGGTCTATCATGATCTACCTCCTAGATCTGATGGCCCATATTTGTCTTCAATCCAACAACTGAGATTAAATCACGATTTCGCATATCGCGAGTTCAAGAGGTTAGAGCACCTCCTTCCTTTGGATTTCTCGATCTGTGAAACTCTAAAATAGAGTCTTTGACGTGCTCTAATATTTCTCCACGTGTCCTCTTTGATAGTGGATGGTCCCCCTACTTTCGGGATTTTGTAGGCCTGCTTCATCTTACACGTAAAGATCGTGCTCCTTCTTATGGATCCAACAATGGTCGGTCTTCCGGCCCTGATCAGATGCCTGAGATTTGTTCTCTTCTACTACGCGCTACTCCTATCTGAATTCAGATATGACGGTCATCGGGGATACTGAATGAGATCCAACGATCATTGCTTCTCTTCTCAGTTGATCTTGCCATTGCCATGCCATCATCACTCTGTTGATCGTGTTGATCTTTGCCATCAATGACAAACACACATACTCTGCCTCCATCCGAAAACATGCCACCAATCTCCCCCTTTAGCATTGATGGCAACCCCTTGAAGGACATCCAGCTTTACCACTGTATTGAAATTACCACACTTTCTCCCCCTTCGACATCAATGTCAAAGAAGAAACAAGCCCCCCCTGAGCTGTTGCAATACATCTCGAAGGTATCAGATATTGACAAGCATCTACTCCCCTTGAGTTGTTGCAGTATTCTTCAAAGGTATCAGATATTAAACCAACACAAACTCCCCCTGACAGGATGGACCCTCTTAGTTTGACAGTGAGGTCATGCCAACTTCTGGCGAAGATATCCAAAAGGTGTCGCTGCTAACGGTTTAGTAAATATATCAACTATGTGTTCTGTTTAAGGAATATAATTCACCTGAACAACTCTGTCTGTAACTTGTTCTCTAAGAAAATGGTATTTTATTGGTATGTGCTTAGATTTTGAATGAAAGACAAGATTCTTAGAGAGACCGATGGCACTGGTGTTATCACAATGAAGTGGAATGGGATCAATGTAAGTTACCTTCAAATCTGCAAGAGTTTGTATCATCCATAAAATTTGTGCAGCAAGTAGCAGGAACAATGTATTCTGCCTCTATAGTTGATAATGAAATGGATCCTTGTTTTTTACTAAGCCATGCCACTAATGAGTCACCAGGAAGAATGCTCCTCCACTGGTGTTTTTTCTCTCATCAACACAGTTTGCCCAATCAAAATCTGAATAAGCAGTTAACTGAAAGTTCTAATTTCTAGGATACCACAGAATGTAATTCATTGTGCCCTTCAAGTACTTGAATATCCTTGTTACCGCTACTAGATGACTTTGTTTAGAAGCAGACTGATAGCGACCTACCATTCCAATAGCTTGCATTACATCAGGATGGGAAGTTGTGATGTACAGAAGATTGCATATCATTGATCGATATGTCCTTTGATCAACATCGGGTGAAATATCATCTTTACTGAGCTTGCAACCAACCACCATAGGTGTACTAATAGGAGAAGAATCTTCCATCTGAAATTTCTTCAACATCTCTTTCAAATATTTTTCTTGTGAGATAAATATTCCTGCATAACTCTGTTTAACTTGTAAGCCAAGAAAGTATGATAGTTCCCCTATCATGGACATCTCAAACTTTGTTTGCATAGAGTTAGCAAACCACTGGACAGAGGATTCATTAGTACAACCAAAAATAATATCATCTACATAAACCAAAACAACTAGTACATTATCACCTTCAGATTTAATGTAGATATTGTTGTCAACAATACCTTTCTTGAATCCTTTGTCTTGTAAGAATTTGTCCAGTCTATAATGCCAAGCTCGTGGTGCTTGTTTCAGTCCATATAAAGCCTTCTTCAGCTTGCATACATAGTTAGGATTGTCTGTCAATAAGAATCCTTCAGGTTGCTCCATATATACTTCTTCCTCTAGATATCCATTAAGAAATGTTGACTTAACATCCATCTGATACACTTTAAAGTTCTTATGACATGAATATGCAAGAAACATTTTGATGGCTTCCAATCTTGCCAATGGTGCAAAAGTTTCATCAAAATCCTGACCTTCAACTTGTGCATACCCTTTACAGACCAATCTGGCTTTATTTCTAACAATATGTTCTTTTTCATTCATTTTATTTTTGAACACCCATTTGGAACCTATTACATTCTTATCTTCAGGTCTAGGAACAAGCTCCGAAGTATTGTTCTTCTCAATCTGATCAAGCTCTTCATTCATAGCTCTAATCCAATCATCATGTTGGCTGGCTTCATCAAAATTTTTAGGTTCAATCATAGATAAAAAGGCAACATGTGATTGTTCTGAGTCTTTAATCAATTTCCTTCTTGTCTGAACTCCTTTATTTATATGTCCAATTATCTGATTTCCAGGATGATTCTCTCTAACAATTATGAGAGGTGATTTTGCTTCTTTTTGCTGATTTGTGTTAGTCGGAGTATTAGTTTCTTCATCTGATTCAGATTCTTCTATTTCTGATCCTTGGACCTGTTCATCTTCATTTTCAATTATATCTTATGTGCTTGGTTCAACACTGATTACATTTACCAGGATTTCTTCATCAACTTTTATGTCGATACAATCAACCAATTTATGTAGCCTCTTATTGTAGCATTTGTAACCTTTATTGTTTGTAGCATAACCTAATAATATACCTTCATCATCCCTGTCATCATATTTGCCAATATTTTCATCATTATTCTTGATATAACATTTACTCCCAAAGACTTTAAAATGCTTGATTGAAGCAGGTCTTCTAAACCATAGTTCATAAGGAGTCTTGTTACTGTGTGGCCTGAGATGAGCTTTGTTAAGAATGTGAACAACTGTATGGATTGCTTCCACCCAATTTATCTGAGATATATTCCTTTCATTCATCATTTATCTTGCCATTTGTTGTACTGATCTATTCTGCCTCTCAACAACTCCATTTTACTGTGGAGTCCTTGGGATTGTGTACTCTCTTTTGATCCCACGTTTATCACATAAACATTTGAAGTTCCATGAGTTAAATTCTCCTCCTTTATCAGACCTTATTGCCTTCAATCTTTTTCCTGTTTGATTCTCAGTCAGAGCCTTAAACACTTTGAATTTTTCAAATGCTTCAGATTTTTCTTTCAAAAAGACAACCCATGTTAGTCTAGAATAATCATCAATAATCAACATAAAATAGTTTTATTTTCCTGTACCTTCTTTTCTTGATGGTCCACATAAATGCATATGTACTAACTGGAGAGGTTTTTATGTTGAAGGAAAGTTTTTAGATTCGAACTGTGTCCGAGTAAGATTTCCTATTTGGCATGGTTTACAAACAAAATCACATGGCTTTGATATCTTTGGAAGATCCTTTACTGCCCCATTGTTTTTGAGCTTGATTATATGATCAAAATTTAAGTGTCCAAGTCTCCTATGCCATAACCAACTTTCATCATACTTGCCTAAGTGACATTCTTCTTTTTCTTCTTTTAACACATAGACATTGTTTTCTGTTCTTATCCCTTTTGCAATTAGCTGTCCTGAATTCACACATTTTATTCTACAATCTTTAGAAGTAAAAAAAACTTCACATCCTCGGTCACAGACTTGACTGACACTAAGTAGATTATGTTTTAGACCTTCTACAAACAACATATCTTGAGGTTTCCCTTTGCCATTACTCAAACTTACGATTCCTTTGCCTTTTATTTTTCCTGGTGCATCATTTCCAAAAGTTACATTCCGTGATTTGCTTTAACTTAGAGTTAGAAACTTACTTTTGTCTCTAGTCATATGTTTGGAACATCCATTATCAATATACCAGGGTTTCTTTTGTCTTAAGGCTGATAACACTAGTCTACACTTGTCATCTTCTTTCTTCTTCCAAATCTTGAAATTTTCAGTAGTGGGATTTGAGTCTGGCTTAAAATTCCTTAAGCGACAATTTGCAGCTTTATGTCCATAGTTATGACAGATGTAACATTATGGTTCACTGAATAACAGATCATAACGATTGTTATGCTTATAACTGTTGTTATGTTTCACCTGCGTCCTTCCCCCATCCATCACATGATTTATAATCTGTGGTCATTTGTTTCTTGGCTGTCTCAATCTTTGTTGTGGGAATAATTATTCCTTGAGTATCTTGATTTCACATATCTAGATCTTAAAGAACAGTTTACAGCTTTGTGACCAAAGTTAGAACATAAAAAAAAATAACCATAGAAAAAACCTTCTAACCTGAAAAAAGGCTGTAGTTGATTTCTTCCATGCTGATGATTTCTTTGGTCAGAAGATGTGTTTGTGTTATTTCTTTGATCTAGAGATTTGATTCAGGTACTTTTTCTTTAATTCCTTCTTGGTGGCTGATTTTCTTTCTTTGTTTTTGCATAGTGGTTGTTGTCAATGATTGTAGATTTGACAAACTTGATGGGTTATGTATTACTTAGATGATCACTACTTGATCCTTCTTCATAGCCCAAGCCAACTTTCAACTTTGGATTCCTTTGTTGATGTAGAATGGAAGTTAATTCTTCCGAGGCTTTAATACTTGACAGATTTTGGTGATACAATGCCTTAAACTTCTCCATTTCTTTTCTGGTTTTTACTATCTCTTCTTCTAAGGCTTCACACCTCGCTTTCTTCTCTGACAATTGTTGTTTCAGTATGTCTTCTATTTTCTTTGCCTCTTCTAACTCCACTTTTAGTAGAGCAAAGTTTTCATCACGTTTTTCACCATTCATTTTAAACTGCATCAACAACTGTTTTTGTTTTCTCTTCTTACATCCGAGTCTGTGAATTTCTTTCAAAGCACTGATTAATTCACCTTCCATATCCACCACAATTTATTCATCATCCATTTAACCTCTTGTGTGTTCATCATCAATATCTCCCATGGCCATAAGCATAAAATCATTCACTTTGTCTTCACATGATGAATCACCATCTATGTCTTATGAGGAATTGTCATTGTTTGCACACAAACTTTTCTTTTTACTATATTTCTTGAATTTGTACTTCTTTTCATCATCAGAGTTTCGGTCCTTTTTCTGGTGGGGACACTTAGATGCAAAATGACCTATCTTACCATAGTTAAAACATTTGAAGGGAAGCTTGCCTTGATATTTTCTTGATCCTTTCTTTAACCTTCTCAC
>JZKD02S2133640.1:484274-495598 GCA_000966675.3 Picea glauca
CAGCTGCTTTTACCCCCTGGGCCTTTAGCCCCTTCTTCCCACAAGACAAAGTGTAACCCTCAAAGGTCATCCTAATGGCTGGACTAGGGGAATGGGATGGATGAATGGGAGATAATATGTAAAATGATATAATGGTGGGAGCGGACGATGGCTCTGAAAATCCCCTTTGGTGGCTAACCAAAACCCATGAATACAAACTTGCTAAGTTACCCCATCAATTCACCCCAACAATGGTCAAGTGGATTAGTGTAAGATCCAAGCGATAATCAGAAATGAAAGGAACCTAATGCATATACAAGAAGGTTATAATGATCAAACATGAGACATATCATGATACCTCGGACCAATTACCTCATGGAGCAAGAGTCATCTCTGATGCAAGTCCAAGCTGATGGCGATGGAAGCTGCTGCTACTGACAGGACATGTCTGGCGAAGAAGAAGAAGAATGGGCTCTCCAGGGCCATGCTCAGGTCAATCCTGCTCTCGGTACTTCATGTCTAGGACCTATGGGCCTCGAGACATGATCTCCTAGTTATCCCTAGATATAGGGGATAACAGGCTTGACCGTTGATATATATATATATATATATATATGTCTTGTCAGTTCCACTCTGTTTGGTGAAGCTTCTAGTCGGGGTTCTATTTGTTGGTTGGTTTCCGGATTTGGTGGGGTCCTGCCAGATTTGGCGTACCCACCAAATCCTATATTTTTTTAAAATTTCAGTCACAGGTTTTCATTTGGAAATTTCCCACTGCCACATGGTAGCCCATGACTCGTCCACGTGGCAACCAACTATTGGACCACATCAACCACTAAACCATCAACCTACCACGCCAGTGCCACATCACCATATGTATGTCACGTCAACTACAATCTCATCCTTCCACATCAACGCCACGTCATTGTATGAACTATATAGATTGCCACGTGGCGAAATGTTATTGGTGCACGAAATGACCGATAAATGCCAAATATGGGTGACATGTAGCAGTCTCTGGTGATGCCACAACACCATGCTGGTGTCATCAGAATACGTGTTACCTCGTACACATGCCACCTATGTTGTATGGGTGTTGATGTCATCCGCACTGATGTTGACTCACCCCCCTCCTGACTAGGCTAGATTAACCAAAATTTTACTATGAATATCTTTTGATCCGTAAATCCATTTGATGAGCCATTTGTGTCGTTAAAAAGCTTGCGATGTTCTCTTCGCGATGATGTCATTTTCACTGAGTTTTGATAAATTTGAATTTTTTCCCTTTCTTTGTCTGCTAAGGCCATTCTGAGCATCCTGAGTAGATTCAATGAGTTCTGAGTTGTTCTTAGTCTTCTCTGGATTATTTTTGGATCAAGAGCTCAACCAAATAATTTAAGCAGAGAATGCTGGGTTGAAGACATTGTTACATGTTGTAGAGCAAGAGAACCAAAGTTTGAAAGAGTAGCTACTAGCCATGAAGCTGCAGACAGGGGAAGGCTCTACGAATGAGACAGTGATAAGTCCATTTTGTGACCATGGAATTTTAACCAGTTATGGGTTCGAGCATGACAGTGTCAAGTAAGTGAAGATGACAACCAAGAATCCAAAAACCAAGGAGGATTCCTAGAAGCATCATCCACTAATCCTTCTCACCAAAAACAACCTGACACATCACGAGAAGGAGACCAAGAGTCCCAGCTTGGGATGGAGGTAAATAAACCATATGTAGTTCCTTTCTTGATTAATGTTGATGTCTCTTTTAAATTTCTTGAACAACATTCTTCATGCATCAACTTAAATTTGATGGTAAAAATGGGATACGAAGGAGGAGGCCTTTGAGCCAATGGCCAAGGTATTGTGGATCCCATAGAGGCAATTGTTTGGCCTTGATATGCCGGGATAGGTTATGTTCCAAAGGATGTTGGAGAAAGCTCCAAAACCATTTAGGAAGGAGACCCCATGACAATCACTGAGACTCTAGAAGTCAACAATCCATCATGAGATCAAACTGATTCAGTTCAGGCTGAGAGCACAACTTCTCATGATCGAGGATTCGAGACATCTCTAGAGAGAGATGAGCATCACAATGAAAGAGTTGAGGCCAAATCTTCTTGCGAGTCTGAATCCAAAGGAAACTCACCGAGGTATAAGAAATCTCAAAACTCTAAAGTTCCATTTGATTATAAGCATGTTAATAATATAAAATAGATCTTGTGGCATCAAATACCATACACTTTTTGTGGATTGATTAACCATTCAGTGTCCCAGTGTTGGAAGAGAAAATCCTTGTGGAGGAAGGTTATGGAAACCAAGAAAAAGACGAGGATAGAATATTGCTCTCCAAACGTAGAAAGGAGCATGGGAAATACAATTATGAAGGATAAAGGTCACTGCAACCATTGTAGCAGAGATGGACATAATGAGGCCACTTGTTATTCCTTGCATCCAGATCTACATCCAAAGAGGAACACGAAGACCAAGAAAACACCTCTGAGGGAGACAACTAGTTAGGCAGTGTTGTGCAGAAATCCGCCACCAGGAGGAAACCAACTACGAAAGAAAGGACAACACGATAAAGAGGACCTGTTCGGCATAATGACTGAACGAATGGGGAAAATCCTTGAGTTAGTCATTCTCCTAAAGATGATGTTTTGCCTCTCTTATGAAAAATGTTTAGCATGTAGGGGCTAGGTTATGTCATCCAAGTCATCTTCTACGCCTCTAAAGTTTCATCTCTCTTATTCGATATCCAGGCCCTTGGCATCCATCCGTGGGCTTCAAGCCCCATGGAAGCCCAAGCAAGGCTTGTTCCTCCAAAAATGTCCACCAACTAGGTGCTGCAAAGACAAATAAGCATGCCCTCCAAGGATATCAAATCAAAATATCATGATAAGTAAATAAAGTCAATAAATGAGCCACCTAAGCATGTGCATCAAATATTACCATGTCAAACAAGTAATTGCTCAAAGACATTATGCGAATTGCCAATCTTAGATATGGGTGTCCTATTAGGTAGTTCTTTTCCTAGGTCAAGTAGTGTTTCCAAGAGATTCCTCTCTAAGCCATGTAAAGTGGATGAGATGGTTAAGGGTCAAGACTCAATGGGCATGGGGTTCATGATATACAAGGGGTTGTAGTGTCTCACTCATGGGTGACTTTGTAGAGCGTGTGTGGTACCTTCGTATGCAATGCAATTTTTCTAAGCCCATCGTTTTTCCATTCTTTGTTTCTTTCATAATCTAAGGAGAAGTTGAAGGCCATTATGCTGCCATGGTGTACAGATAATGACTGTGTCACTCACAAACACCTAGTGGAAATCAGAAGCTTGGCTTATGATGAGACCCCCTTTCTCTCATCCATGCAACTGAGAGCTATTACTCTGAGTTGGTGACCAAATGATGGCAATGTCATACCACTAAATATCCATGATCATGATAGGTCATCTCGTGATGAGACCTCCTATCGTCTAACTACCCCTTTAAGCATTCTTAATCATTATTCTTGTGGGTCCCCCTTTTCTTACATCTAAGTGTTTCATTTCCTTCTTGGGGGATCGCTGGGCAAAGCATCTAGAAGGTTTAAACATAGGATTTTATATTTCAATGAACAAAAATCCTTTTGGGCCTTCAACCCCTTCTTCTTGTAGAATGAGGAACAAATCCTTCTTGGGTCAATACACCCTAAAATCCAAAGAGATAAGGAAATGGGGGGAAATAGTGATGGAAAGTGGTAAGTATGATCGGGAACGGTACGATGGCTCTTCAAGGGAGTTGTTAGTAGAAAAATCATCCCCAAGGAAGACCACTTACTAGGGCACAATGTCAACCACCAAGGTGAAGCAGGGAAAACGACATAATGTCCAAGCATATGTCATGAAATCTAAAGCAGTCTAAGACATAACATACTCAAATGTCTAAAATATGGAAAAGACACTCACCATAATACTTGACTTGTACCTCATGGAGCAAGGCCCATTGCCTCTCGGAAGCCAGCTGATGTGGTGGATGCCATCTGGAAATCTATGAACTATGTGGTGGTGAGAAGGGTCTCCATCTATGCAAAAGAATACTACTAGTCATGTAGTCTCTTGACACTCCATATCTACAACCCGAGGGCCTCGAGACATAATCTCCTTAGTTATCCCACAAAATGGGGATAAAATCTGGCTCCTACTTGGGGACATGTGCTCACCGCAGAGTGTGTGAGAACCACAACATATATTGGTAGACCTGTGCCTACCAAAACTCTCAGAAAGAGGGATCAGAGCATTTAGGGTGGTGTTATCACCCTTTATCGATATATATAAAATCCAAAATGAAAGCTAATCTAGAAAAGAAAAAAATTGACATTTTTTCAAAAATTTCTAAACTAAGCATGAAATCAATATGCAAGTAGAGAAAAATGAAAATGGAATGCATCTAAACTAATATGAGCAGTCGAGATGCAATTGTAGGGGAAAGCAAGATGGCCTACCTACTTACCAGTTGATCATCTCATCAAAGTATATCCCCCTGTGCTTGATCATGTGAAACAACAAATATAAGTCCATCACAAAATGATCATGAACATAAATAGATATATAATCGATCATGAAATAAAACTTATGGAGATGGGTGGGAGGGAGGAAATCCTGCTGAAGAGAGAAACCATCATCCCGATCATCTTGCCTAAAAGTGTAGCCACAAGCTTGATCAATCCATCTCTAAAGAGGGTTACCATATGTAGACGACAACTCATCTTCATATTCACTCAGTAAATCACTACTCCATGAAGGCTAAGAAAGTTCAAGAGGTCCCAATAAAACTCTATGATTTTCCAAACAAGAGGAAATGAGGTAAGGCACAACCCTAGAGAAAAAATCCTCCATTGGACTTAGGAAACATCTCTTCTTTATCTGGAAATCCCTTCCCAAAGTCTCAACATGGCAGTGATTTTGTTTGGTAGTGTGGGCCTCAGATTACTTTTGGCTAGCCACGACATGGTATCTATCAAAATCTGAGTATGATGGCTGAAAATCCTCACAAAACAAATTTGCATCATAACTTAAAAGGGATGGTCGGAAATCATCCTGAAAACGTTGTGTCAGGTCATCCTCGAATGGATGGAACAAATCTATAACCATATCATTAGGTTGGCACATACATGGACCATCTGGCTGTAAAAACAAATCCTCTAAATAAATGCTTTCTTTATCCTTGATCTGAGATGTGCCTTCAATGTTGTAGATAGGATCTCTCTAAAAAATGAAACAACTCAAATCCCATATGCATCTCCCAGTCTGTATGAAATCATCAATGTGATCACCAACTATATCTGGGGGTTGTTCCAGGATTTCATCTGCATCAAAGGAGTTTATTACTTCTTCACAAGACTAGACAACTTCATCTTCTTCAAAAGGGACAGTAGATAACAATGTCTCGTTCATGCCTTCTGCAAGAGAAACTTCATGGAGATCCTTTTGGCAGTTTTCTTCATTCACACAGTCATGGAACAAAGCATCATGAAAGTTTTCAAAATGATTATAAATCATCACGTTCTCTTCTTGATGTGCAGGACAAGCAGAGGTCTGGATGTCCTCATCAAGCGAAAGGGCAGATGATTCATCTTCATCTAATGTCTCGTCTAGATATTCAACATGAGAAACTTCTTCAGGATGTGCTTGGTAATTTTATTCACATGTATGTCCTTCAAGCACTTCTTCATTTATTTTACTCATCATCGAACAAAAAACCTTATCTGCAAAGAGTGTGTTTGAGCTCTTGGAAAGTATCTTGCAAACTCTAAGTAGCTGGACGATAATGCATGAGACATTATTCAATGAGATTTGTACAAGAAGGGATACTCTTTGGATTACATGAGTGTGAGAGCCAATCCTTTTGACTTGATTGCAGTTCAGACACAAAAATTTTCATCAACACATCTTCATGTAGCATATCTAAGCTCAAAGCATACTTCATATAATTCATGACATGGGTGACTGCTAGAGCTAGATCACCGTTAAATTTAGGGAAATTTTCCCTCCACTCTGCAAAGAAATGATTTGGATATCCAAGGATATTCTGAACATCTAGATAAGGATACACATTATGAAATTCCCATGGTAACTGTTGTGAGGCCATGATTCCATCGCTTAGGGTAAAGCCTCAATGGAGTCACCAGATGAGACTAATGCTCATCAATGGATGGAAAGGAGGAAAAAGGGAAGGTGGGTTCGTGGAAGGTGGAGTCGCCAGTTGAGCTTTAAGAAGAGATTATCAAGAAAGGTGGAAAGGGAACGTCCCTTGGGTGGAGTCATCGGGCAAGATAGGGAGAAGGATTTCAGATAACTTGCCAAAGTGTCATTAGGGTTTCTAAGAGGATTCAAAAACCTGTTCGGAAATGGTGCCAAAATGTTATCTCACAATTTGTAGGTTGGGAAAAGCCTGACCCAACCACCAATTGGCGACAACTAGGAGGAAACCTACCCACTATCACATTAGGTAGGTGTCCTCATCACTTTAGAGGTGAGGTAGTCACCTCAAGGGGGGAATCCTAGTGAGCCTAGGGGGAATGAGATGGAAATGGATGAAGATGAAGAGGATGTACCTAGGGGTAAATTATAAATGGTATGAAGAGCTCAGAAAGAGTCTTGGGAAGGTTCAAGGGTTTCCAAATGAGTTGAGTGTCCTGCCAAGTGTGAAGTACCTGCTCGAGACAAAAGAAAAACAACATATGATGCAATATAACCAATTACACAAGCAAGTTAAACTCGTTGTGCCTTATAGAAATTGTTAGTAACAATATATATCAACAATGAAATGGTGAAATAAGCTGCTAAATAAGTGCTAGAAATCAAGTGAAATATACAAGAGATAGACTAGTTAAACACTAGTGAAACTAATGATTTAAAGGCCAAGATACTAGCATAAAAAGATAAGGTTGTTGTAAACACTTTTTGCAAAAATATATATCATCCTTATGGCTGTAACAATCAACTTATTACAAAAATAAAATCAGCCACTAAAACTCCTCCAAACTTTGCCAAAAAGTGCGGTAGACCAAGAATTGTAAGTGTGCAAACTTTGGGCAAATTCCAATGGTTGATTAGAGAGTTATTCAAGCAATTAGATTAGGGTTTCTGCAACCTTAATGGCTGAAGATGCAAACTTATAACAGTAGAAAGAACTACCCCTTTGATGGGGATTCCCTAGTGGCTGATAGGTGCTCTAAGCACAAGGAACACAACCCAAGTTACAAAAATTTAATAAGACAATAAATCATTTTTCCAAATGCAATATTTTGTTTCTCCAATGCAATATTTTGTTTCACAATCGGAGAGTTATGCTATAATGATATCTTATGATCTCTCATTTATACAAAATGTCTCCAAAATAGTTTGTCCACATAATATTAGGGTAAACCACAAGACCAGGGGTCAACAACCCTAATCTTGCCTCTTTTACAAAATAATATTAAACAATTCACTTAAAATTTGCTTTTACACCAAAATAAACCCTAATTTAGAATGACGTCGCCCCTTTTGGGGACGTTTTGGCACTAGAAGCAAGTTGTTGGTGTAGGAGGAGTGTATTTAGGCTTCCCAAAGCCACATGTCAAGCATGCATGCCACTTCCTTCATGGTGAAATCCCAATTCTCCTCAAAACGTTCATGTGCCAATGAGTGGTAAGCTCACCACCAAACCCTAGCCACCATAAATGATGTCATGCTCCTAAAGATGACGTCCTTCCTCTCCTAGGAAAAATGTTTGGCATGTAGGGGCTAGGTTATGTAGTCCAAGTCATCTTCTATTCCTCTGAAGTTTCATCTCTCTCATCTGGCATGTGGGACCTTGGCATCTACCTGTGGGCTTCAAGCCCCATGGAAGCCCAAGCTAGGCTTGTTCCTCCAAAACTGTCCACTAACTAGGTCTCGCAAAGACAAATAAACATGCCCTCCAAGGATATCAAGTAAAAATATCATGATAAGTAAATCAAGTCAATAAATGAGCCACCTAAGCATGTGAATCAAAGATTACCATGTCAAACAAGTAGGTGCTCAAAGACATTATGTGACTTGCTAAGCATGGATATGGGAGGGTTGACGAGGTGTCCTACTAGGTAGATCTTTCCCTAGGTCAAGGAGTGCTTCCAAGAGATTTCTCTCTAAGCCATGTAAAGTGGATGAGATGATTAAGGGTCAAGACTCAATGGGCATGGGATTCATGACATACAAGGGGTTGTAGTGCCTCACTCATGAGTGCCTTTGTAGAGGGTGTGTGGCACCTTATTTGCAATACAATTTTTCCAAGCCCATCATTTTTCCATTCTTTGTTTCTTTCATAATCTAAGGACAAGTTGAAGGCTACTGTGCTGGTGTGGTGTCGATATAATGACAATGTCACTTACAAACACCTAGTGGAAATGAGAAGGTTGGCTCATTATGAGACCCCATTTGTCTCAGCCATGCAATTAAGATTCATTACCTTGGCTTGGTGACCAGATGATGGCAATGTCATACCACTAAATATCCATGATCATGATAGGTCGGCTTGTGATGAGACCTCCTATCCTCCAACTACCCCTTTAAGCATTCTTAATCATTATTCTTGTGGGTCCCCCTTTTCTTACATATAAGCATTTGATTGCCTTCTTGGGGGATCCTTTAGTGAAGCATCTGGAAGGTTTATACATAGGATTTTATCTTTTACCCAACAACATTCCTTTTGGGCCTTCAACCGCTTCTTCCCATAGAATGAGGAGCAACACCTTCTTGGGTCAATACACCCTAAAATCCCAAGAGATAAGGAAATGGGGGGAAACAATGATGGAAAGTGGTAAGTATGGTCGAGAACGATACAATGGCTCTTCAAGGGAATTCCTAGTAGCAAACCCATCCCCGAGGAAGACCACTTTCTAGGGTAGAATGTCAACCACCAAGGTGAATCAGGGCAAAAGGAATAATGTCCAAGCATATGTAATGAAATCTAAAGTAGTCTAAGACACAACATACTCAACTGCCTCAAATATTGAAATTAATTTCACCATAATATATAACTTGTACCTCATGGAGAAAGGCCCATTGCCTTTCGGAAGCCAGTTGGTGTGGTGGATACCATCTGAAAATCTACGACCTATGTGGTGGTGAGAAAGGTCTCCATCTATGCAAAATGACACTACTAGGCACGTAGTCTCTCGACACTCCATATCTGCAACCTGAGGGCCTTGAGACATAATATCCTTAGTTATCCCACAAAATGGGGATAACAAGAATAACATTAAGTGATGTTTACACATGTGAACATATGGGATTGACATTAACAAAATGAATTATATAGCATCAATCATCACCACTCGATTTCACACCATACAACAAAAAGGTCACCCACCGTACTGTAACTGTGACTCAAGAACACTTTACCATGAATTTTTTCTCCCTATTTGAATTTAGTTAACTTGTTACCCATTTACAATCATTATTATCAAAAAAACTTATTAGATCAACCACCATATGCCTTGTTTGGATTTATGGAACCCCATTTTATGTGTGTAGCTTATGATAGTCATTCGCCTTTTGAGATGGTAATACCGTGTGAGCTTATCATTGTGGTTACCATCTAGCCAATTTGGCCTTCTCTTTCTATACACTTGGCCTTCACATCAACATGGTTGTCACAATGTTCATTATGATTATTGTGACTATACAATTCTCAAGCATAATTGTGCTCTTAGTACAAGATGCTCCTTTCTATAATTTTAGGAGTTGGTAGTGGTGGTAAAGGTAAATCACAACCTTCTTATATATTTAAAATTTTGTAATCATTATTATTTTTTTTTCTATTTTTTGGGTGGAGGGCTTAAATAGATATATATATTATTGTAAAAAAAATGTATATTCATGAATAATTTTTGTAACCTGTTTTGATCTCAACAAACTTAAATATTAGGTTTAATATATGCTTTTAAATCTCTTTGACTTAATTTAAATAACTAATTACAATTATGACCAAACACAACTACTTGTTTAAAAAATGAAATCATGATTCTCCATTTTTACCCTTTTTACTTGAATTCCTCTTAAAACCAGTTCAACTAGACTCTCTATTTTCCAATTCCTAGAGCCAGAAAAATGAAAGTACCCAAAGAATTATCAATATCGGTTAAAGTCACAGAGCCCCATTATTACAAGGGAAGACTAAGCAATCTAACCCACAATGGTTGATCATGGCAACTTTTGTGTTGGGGTTGAAATTAAGTTGTCATTGTTTTATAAATAATTTAGCACCACATAGAAACCAATGCCTACTATGAGTAACTTATGTTATGTCCTTTAAGGAATAAAAATCCAAAGTAAAAAAAGCCTTAAGATTTTGGGAGAATAGATTGATTTCTCTATAAAAGACCCGAACATTGCATGTATTTTTTCATGGTACTACTTAGGGGAGGACCATTGGTCATGAACCTATACATCATGCCATATGTAAGAAGAAAGCTCAATTTGTACCCATGGTGGATCAAATTTCAAGGTTGGGGTTGTTATCCCCAACTCCTAGGGATAACTAAAGAGATGATGTCTCGAGGCCCTCAAGTTGAAAACATGGAGTACCGAGAGATAGCTTGACCAACAATGTCCACTTGCATAGACAGAGACCCACCTCACCACCATAACTCCAGGTTCATCATGAAGGTATCCACCACATGTTATGAGCATAAATACATATAAATAGATGTTCATAACATAATAATTAATTAGTAAATAGTTAGTAATAGTAATAGTTAGAACACAAACACAGAGACTAACAAATATATACCACCCAACTTACGAGAAGATAGAGGAAGTCGGGATTACCAAAGAATAAGAGAAGGTAAATGTAAATACTGTGGTGAAAAATGGGACCCAAGACATAGATGTCGCACAGAAGATAAGTCAAAAAAATTATACACTTGCCAAGCAGAAAACATTGAGGAATCAGACATAGAAGAATCAGTTACAGAAGAAATGGGAAACAATCAAAATGACATGTCAGATCTCTTAGATAACGACACACCAAGAATATCATTAGCAGTCATCATAGGCATCAACCAACCACAAACTTTAAAATTAAAAGGACACATAAAAAAAGATAACGTCACAGTATTAATCGACACAGGAAGTACCCACAATTTTATCCATATCAATATCGCAAGGAACCTTAAATTGTTTGTATATTCAGTACCAGATATGAAAGTGATGGTCGCAGATGGTAAAAATATTGAAAATGTAGGAAAATGCCATAAGGTGAAACTCCAAATTCGAGATTTCAATCTAGAATCCGAATTTTACACCGTACCCCTGGGAGGAGTAGACGTAGTTTTAGGAGTCCAAT
>JZKD02S2133640.1:534853-552435 GCA_000966675.3 Picea glauca
TAACTACAAATGCATACTAATGCATACTAAAGAAACACACTTTTACCTAACGACATATTAGACCAAGTAGATCTTAACTAACTCCTAAGTGTCTAAATATCCTAACAAATTTCAAATCTGATATGAGTGTATTTAATTGACAGAGGATATATATTTTATTAATGGAAAGAATGTTGATGAATATGAAATAGATCATATAAATATGGTAGAAGGGTATGGTCTTAATCAATTCATGCAAGTGGGATGAGGTTGCAAATATATGTATGAATGTTTTGTTTTGTTTTGTTTTGATTGTTTTGTACACACATACAAACTAACACATAAATGCAACTTTACAATAGAGTGCTTGTAAAATAGAGTAACAAAATAGCTTTAAAACAACAATTATATGACTAGATGGAACAATCAATAAAATTGCATAAATGAAATGGAATTTCTCACAAATAAGAATTTATCCTGAGTATCTAATCAATTTTATTTCTTTTACTAATTTCAAATTTATAAGACTTAAATTGGAAATATGGAAATGAAGCTAATTGAGTTCGAATCTATTAAACAAATTGAAATACTACAACAAATCAAAGTAAAAATGCTAACTAACAAAGTACAAATAGCAACATGCTTACCAAGTTGAGGGGCCCTTCCCAACTGGTAATTATTGCCAAAAGAAAATTTGTCCCCTTGAATGCTCATGTACACCAAAACTTCAACTCTTTTATTTCATCAAATTCAAAAATTACACTAATAAGATCACACCGAGTTCTCTCTATTCTGATGATGAATGATAATGTAATGGATCCTTTTTTCATCCCTATGAGACTCTTATTTATACATCAAATCCATGGAGGAGTGGATGGGACCGAATCCCAATGCTCAGATTTCAAATTTACAATTTTTAGATAAAATCCTCAAAAATCTGGGTTTTATTGCAATTTGGGCAGATTCGAGTTATGGATCCACTCATATCTTCGCAACCAATTCTAAATTTAGAAAACGGTTTCTGGGTTCTGTAGCTGGATGATATTTCTAAAATCCCATTTTTTGGTTTTGTAAGATATGCTCCCATGTGCACGAAAATTGAGGCACAAGTTGGCAGTTTGAGTTTTGTTGCTAATTTTGGTAGAATCATTCCCCCTGAGCTGGAGGTCCACACGTGCGAGCTGGGTGAGTTCTGTCTCATGGGTCCACATGTAAACATGATTCTGGACAAAACCCATGTACTCGATTTTCCTCTAGAAGCTTTCCAAAATTTTGAATTATTTCTAGTATCGGATTAGCACAGTTGGTACTGGATTAGAACAATTAGTACTAGAATCTTGTAGCCAGGGTTTTAGTACCAGATGAACACAATCATGACTATGGGTACCAGACCAACGCGATGGTAGTACTGGATGGAGCTAGTACTGGAATAGGCGCAATCTGGTACTGGAAGAGGTTGAGAGTTGGTACTGGATGAACGCAAAGGTAATACCAGATCATTGCAGAGTATTGGATGACATGGAGTGTGGGTACCAGATGACTATGCAGGTACCAGATAACTGTATAACCTTCTCGTACTGGATGACTTGGAGTATCAGATGACCTGCAATGCGAGTACCGGAACAGGAACAATACAGGTACCAGAACATGGACAGTGCATATACCAGAACCTGAATAGTACAAAACATGCTGCTTGGACATAGAAACACATGATTAAACCATCATCGAAAAAACTATTGTATAATCATCCTTTGAATCACTAAAAATATGGAAAACTATGTATTAACCACATAGGATGAATAACAAGAGATAATGGAGGTTTATGGTGTAATTAGCGAGACGAAATGCAGGGGGAAGGTGTAATGATAAGTGTATTTATATGACGGAAAGTATGAAAAAACTGGAGCTCAACGATACACAAATGGTCACTGTCTTGCGATGGCGATTTTTGACTCCCACCGGTCCAGCTCAAGGCCATGTGCTGGATATGTGGGAAATGATTCATCAGCACGACGAGCAGTAGAGATAATAGCCTCACAACTTCCACAAGTTTGGGGCATAAATGAGTAAGGTGATCACCTGTACAAAGCTTACAGAGAAATTTCACCTTACACCTTTCTTTCTTGCCCTCTCCATCATTATTATTCGTCTTCTCATTATTACCATTGTCCTTGGATTTATTATTATTTTTCCCACGCTTACGATTATTATTACATCCTTTCTTCTTATTCTCGTCTGGTTTCTGGTTACCATTTGGGTCGGTCCACGATTGCACATAATGTACATCCGCCGACTGAGTGGGATTGGAAGACACAGACGAAGATGGCCCTCCTGCAGACTGGTTTATAGACAACTCTTTCAAATGGTTTGTCATCGAGTCTGCGGATTTTACATTGGCGGATCCTGTAATGCCATCGGTATAAGGTCCAGGGTTTTTTCTAGGGTCATAATTTGACCTCGGTGCATCCAGAAGAATGTGGTATAACATCCTAGACTGAGCGTATATAAGATCTAAATGCTGGGATTTGAAGATCACTTCTTGCTCAGTGGTAACCTCAGATGTAGGAACATCCTTCGAGATAGGAGGCTGCAAAGACTTAAGGAACCATTCTAAAATAAAGGTCATGGGTATGGAGGTATTGATCAACCTCTTCCATCTACACCACTCCTAGATATGATCTGATATATGAGTGGTTGTGTCCTGGTGTAAATTCGACAGAAGCTCTACGCCAACATCGTAACGAACCGACAATTGGAAGTGGTTAAGGAATACCAACACCATCTGACTAAAGGTCCCATATGCTCCCCTAAGTAGCTCAATATACCATTTCACAGCGACCCCAATGAGGGTGCGTTTAAATAATCTTAACCCAATGGAATCGTCATTAAGGTAATTCGAGGAGCGCCATAGGTGAAAGGTAGTAACATGATCACCGGGATCCTCACCATTCTTACCTTATAATTTTGGAGTGTCTGAAGGAAGCTTGGTGGGGACGGGGGGCCATGTAGGATCATGCCACACAGGTTCTTTCATTAACTTAGACAAGTCTGGCAGATTAAGTGTGGCCAGAAAAGGGAGATGGGGTTGTGACATCTAGCCCCAAGATCCCTGGAAATATTGTGCTTGAGGAACTGCAGCCCATCTAGTGTTATGGTAAGCACCATGGCCATGTCCAGGATTGTAAGACCCTCCTCCAGGCTAATTCATAAGCGATTGTTTGGGCATCATTCCAGTAGGAATGTTCTAATGGGGGTTAAAAAAGTTTCCCCCAGTTGGATTGGATCCAGGTTGGGGGTTTCCCAAGGCGTGAAACTGACCTCCTCTAGGTGTGAATCTAGAGGATAAAGGTGGATTCGTCATGCCAAACGTGTTGGTCATAATTGACACTGAGGAGGTAAGGTTATAGGACGAAACTTGAGCATAAGCTTGTCTGCCAGGTTGGTTGCTCCACCCAGAAGCAAGAGGATTAGACCCAAGGTTAAAAGAGGGAATGCCTCCCATATTAGGAGTCGTTTTAGGGATTTGAGAACCACCAAACAAAAATGGAGTATAAGGAGGTGTAGTGCCCCCAAGTCCAATGCTATCATTAGGGCCAACATCTAGGATAGAGTTTGAAAACTATGAAGTAAAATTTGGCATACCATAGGAAAAAAAACTAGAGGCCATAGGGATGGACTGAACATTATAGTCCGATGAGTGACAAAGTGACCCAAATGGGTTCGGGGCAAGAGATTAAACATTCACTATAGGATGGGCAGTAGTAATGATAGGTGCCTCCAGCACTACAACCATTATGGTTGCAGGAGTCTAAGGGGTGCCATTAACTATAGTAGGTGTGGGAGTCGAAGGGCTCAAAATGTTCTGAAGACTCGGTTCAGTACTCATCCTTGTAGAATCACAAGTCTGAACATTGGAGGTGTGTGTACCATGTCTAATAACTCTACGCATTTTAGAAGGCAAAGACTTGAAGTATGATGGTAACTGTAACTAGCGATGGGATCGACGGGGATGCTGGTCCGACTCCACGATGACTTAAGACTCTAGATACACAAAATAAATCCTAGGGCCAACTAGTAATCAAAGAGCATACCAAAAATCAAACGATCAAAATGCACACAAATGGGGTAAAGTGGTTGAAAGGGGCCTCCCTCCCTAAAGAAGGTATGTCTCGCCCAAGAGGGGCTCGAGACTCCCTGCTAAATATCAGAGGTAACTGAATCATTTATAAGGGCCCTCATGGGCCTAAAAATTAGTCGGTCAGATCCCCCCGGAGAGGTAATCCTCCATAAATGTTGTGTGTTGTCCGATCCTTATCTGACCCAGGGTACCTGCAGAATAACCCCTCCAATTAACCTATGTGGAACCTAAATCAAGAAACTAAGCAACCAATGTATAACTAATGCACATGTGAGCAGTTGTAAGTCAGGTTCACCATATGGGCAGGGTAGCAAATCCTGAAACCTTGAAAGTACCGCCTCTCACGAAGGTAAAGGCACTAACAAGCTCCCCAGATATGAATAGATCCCTAGAAATATCTCTGAAGCTAAGAAGGTATCGGGGGGATATCCCTTCAATGGACCTCACACAACCTCGTGATTAACTCTAGGGTAAGTGAAGCCTCCTGATATTACCAATTTTATAATGGATTTCTCCACTCCCTTTGTCAGACACATATGTTGATTGAATAGCCTTGGAGAAGTTTACTCACAAAATCCTATTCCAAGGCACTAAATCCTAAGCTAGTTTGTGCTCCCTAGAAAATAAAATCTTGACTAATCAATTTTAAATTATAGCATTAATTTTAATGGCCATGCTTACTCAAAAATGTACGGTTGTGAAACTCATGATGTTATGGCTCAGCAAGTAAAGTAAATATGAATACAATGCAAATTCCTAACTTCAATTTTCAATGAATGATATGCTTCTTAAACAAATGCAATTTTCAATTCCATCTTTGCAATTCTGAAGTAAAAATGCAATGTTTCTTTACATGCACTAAGCTAATGACAAAGACTCAATAGATCAAAATGCCAAGCAATGCAAAATGCCTAATATTTTGTATTTTCAGTATAAGAAAAATGAAAATGCATGGATTGAACAACAACTTGATATATTAAAACTCTACTGTGTATAGAAAGAGACAACTCAAGTAGAATACCAAGAAGCAAGACACGCAACCCAATGTACAAGGACAATAAAAAATGAAAAAACGATGAGAAAGACTCCGCCCTGAAATTCAACCAAAGAGAGGTTTCATGTCATCCCATAGACACTTATCAGTCACTACAGAGACCCAAGAAGACTAAACAATCATCAAAACCTACCAAACAACCACCAA
Organism: Picea glauca; assembly: GCA_000966675.3. NCBI lineage: Eukaryota > Viridiplantae > Streptophyta > Pinopsida > Pinales > Pinaceae > Picea > Picea glauca. The sequence continues at coordinate 540,172 of JZKD02S2133640.1, forward strand.
ACCCAACAAACAAGCCAAAAATGTTGATGTATGCGACTGTTCAAGGAAACAACGTGTATGTACGCAACTTGCATAAGGACAACACACGTATATACATGATTGTTAAGCAAAATGCCATGTATATGTTTAAAAAACAAAGCTAGGCAAGGGAGAAGGCTGAAAAACTCAGATCCAGAGTGAACAGAGGCTGTTAAGCAATGGTACGACAAGAAACACAATAGAAACGAGATAAATCTAAGGAGAAAAACACTCCAAACCCTAAGAAAGAAGAGTCAATCTCTAGTATGGTCGCCAATTCTGTTACGAGGAAAATCTCTCTATGGCTAGGGGTAAACCACAACAGATGGAAATGATTGCAGAAATCAACTCTATTCTCAAGTATGCTATATAAACAAATATGCTAGCAAGACAAGATAAAACGCCTACCTCGTCTAGACGTTCGATGAAGTCCATCGTTGAGCACTTGACCCAAAGAAATATACCTACAACTAGTCCTCAACAACTAAGCAAATCAAGCATATGGTGATAATATTAGCACATTCAATAACATAATCCATTAATATACATAACAAATATGCCCATGGAATAATAATTCAAATATTCGCAAGATATCAGTTGGACGGGAAAAATGTATTTCTATTAAGATATGATCAACAAAAGTGAAAATGTTACAGACTTCTGTGTCGGCACGGTTCAGAACTGAGAAACAAAGTTCCTTCTAGCTGGGCCTCCACCACTTCAATCCTCCACCAAAGGAAAGCTCATAAAAGAGAGACAATGAAGTTCTCAATCAATAAGGAAAGAGCTTGGGGGTTGAACACTGTGTTCAGACTTATAGGACAAAGGGATGCAGACTCAATATGAAGTAAATAATTTCTCCAGAGTCACTTTGCTCTCAAAGTTGAATTCTTTCTCCTCTTTTCAATAGCTCAGAATTGGCCCATTTATAGCCTTCAAATGGAACTGAAGGGCCAAGTCAGAATGTTTCCAGTGTATGGAAAGCCAAGGATCATATATCCCCTGTCGTGACATGGAAACCTGACACCATTTCTCATTTTTGGGCACAAATCCCGATGTACACGGGATGAAGTGGTGTAGCCTGCATATGCACATGCTGTATAGTAGGCAAGGTGCATACATGTGGAAAAAATGTATTTTTTAGCTCTGGAATTTGCAAAAAGGGATGAAAAGTCTACATAGGGAAATGGAAAAAGGCCCTCTGTGCAAGATTGCATAGGGTGAGGAAAATCTTGCTATAACATTAGGACACCAATGTATTACAAGATTAAAATCCTCAAAGAGGGAAACATTCCAATGCCCCAACCAATGTGACCACGTGAGGCAACATATTAATGCAAAAGAAAAGAATTTACATAAGACTTTCTCACAATCGATCAAATGACCCTTCGTGCTCTTTAAAAAGAGATCATGGATCCATTAGGTGTTAAGCCATGGATCAATATAGTCGTTAGTATTGAGGATAATATGAATCATCAGATCACTTTATGTCCATAACATATCATGACGTTTGGATTACATAACTACACATGCATCCAAGGAAACACACTTTACCTAAAGACACATTAGACCAAGTTGATCTTAACTAACTCCTAAGTCTTAAATATCCTAACATCCTCCCTTGAGAACAACTTGGGATAGAATTGAAGGATTTATAAATGTGACACAATATGAGAAGGAATGAGGCATTATAGCCTATCCCCCCTTAATGACAACTTTCTGAACTCCTAACATATATCAAAATTTGGAAAACTTTACTTTTGCAAGAGACATTGTGAAAATGTTTGCAACTTGATCATTTGTATGGAAAAATAACACTTTGAGAATGTGATCTTAAATGATCTTTCCGATGAAGTGTGTGTGTAGCTCAATGTGTTTGTTGAGTCAATATTGAACTGGATTTTTGAGAAGCTTGATGACAATCTGAATGTCACACCAAAGCATGGTTGGATGCTCCTATTAGAATCCAAACTCTAAAAGGATAAGTCAAAGCCACAAGGATTCTTGACTTGCATTAATTTATACTTGATACTCTACTTATGTTGAATAAGTATGAAGAGTTAGTTTCTTCTTACAATCCCAAGTGACAGGTCCAGAAGCAAGACTGAAAACATAACTTGCAGTAGACTTCCAATCACTAGGGTTGCTGCCCGAATTGGAATTAGTGAAACTGACCAACAAAAAAGTCCTCCTTGAATTGTAATGTATCCCAAACTAAATTGTACCTCATATATGTCAAAGTATCCTTTTTGCTACTTTCCAATGGATCTCATGGGGTGTTCACATATACTGGGCAACAAGAGCAACAACAAAGGAAACATCAAGATGGGTATCAGTCAAGTATAAGAGGCTATAGACTAACTAACGATACAAAGTGGCATCTACTTCAGGTGTAGTACATGTGGTAGCAAGCTTGAATCCAGATGGTAAGAGAGATGAGACCGATTTGCAATCTTCCATGTGAAAGTGATGAAGATGGTAATGTGCATAATTAGACTAGGAAAGGGAAATGCCATCCTTGGTTTGCAATAATGGGAGGCCAAGCAAATAATGCAAATAATCTTAGTATGTTGTTTTAAATTTCTTAATAACGATGGATTTCACATTGTTTAAAAGTTTGTGGCCACTACTAGTGAGAATAAGGTCATCAACATAAAGAACAAGTATTATGAGATGGTTTCCTACTTTCTTAGTGTAGACATTGGGGTCAAAATGACATCGAGAAAAGTCGATGTCAAGAAGAAAGTTGTCCATTTTAGTATATAAAGCCCAAGGAGCTTGCTTAAGACCATAGAGATATTTCTCAAGGTGGAAAACAAGGTTGGAGTAATTTTGAACATAACCAAGAGGTTCTTCCATGTAAATTTCTTATTACAAATCCCAATGCAAGAAGTTGGATTTAACATCCATCTGATGAACTTCCCATTTATGTGAGGTGACAAGGACTAGAACAAGATGGGTGGAGTTCAATTTGGCTACGGGGGCAAAGATTTCATTATAGTCAATCCCTTCAACTTGAGAAGATCTTTAGGCAACTAACCGAGCCTTGTGTCTTTCAACACTTCCATCTGATGCATACTTAGTTCTAGACACCCATTTACATCTGACAATTTTTCTTCCTTTTAGAAGAGGTACGAGATCCCAAGTATTTTTCATCATTAAGAAATGATATTCTTCATTTATTGTTGTGTCCCAGTCTGGATGACCAAAAGATTCTACAAATGTTTTTGGATCACGAGTCTTTGAAACTTGAGCATAAAGAGAGGATGCTCCCTGGAACTATGAATGTCTACAATGATGATCTATAGTATCATTGGCAAGATCACTAGTTGCTTATTGTGTTGTGTGGGCCTAGTTGGCTAGCGATGGTGTTTGTGTAGGTTCATGTTCAATGGACCCAACTGGAGGAAGGTGAGTGAGTGGAGGTGGATTTTCATCATCATTGTCATAATCTAAATAACAAAACCATAATAGGATCACTAACATGAAATTTGGGAAGAGAAGATGGCACGAACGTCGAAGATGGCACAAATGCCAAATGAGGATTGCATGCAAAGAGACTTTCATCAAACTTAACATCTCTCCTAGTAATAATTTCATTGGAATTGGGTTGAAGAAGTCTATAAACTTTTACATCTTTAGAATATCCAACAAAAAATCACTTCTCACTTTTCAATTATAATGCTTTCTTTTTCTCATTAGGAATGTGATCCCATGCTTCACTACCAAACACATGGAAGTGGCTTACATTTAGTTTAACTTTACTACATGCTTCTTCTGGTGTTATATTTTTTAAAGCTTTTGTGGGAGTAGAATTGACTACGTAATTGGCATAATTAATGGCTTTTGTCCAATAATGAAGACTTAATCCCTTATATTTGATCATATAATTTGTCATTTCCTTTAATGTGCAATTGTTTATCTCAACAACATCATTTTGTTGTAGTGTATATGGAACAATATGTTGCATTTGAATGCCCCATGCAATGTAGTAAGTTGTAAATTTGTTGTTAACATATTCGTCTCCATTATATGTTACTAACCTCTATAATTGATGTCCATATTGTTTTTCTACAAGGGCCTTGTAGGCCAAAAACATCTTAAAAACTTCACTCTTAAGTTTTAGAAGATAAACCTAGGTACATATGGAGAAGTCATCAATGAAAGTTAAGAAGTACTTGAACCCGGACAAAGAAGGAGGAGGAAAAAAACCACACAAATCACTATGAACAAGCTACAAGGGGGCCAGACATGCCAAGAGGCGTGCTTGTCAAAATTGTCCAAATGATGTTTGCCAAGAACACAACTAGAACAAACAACATCGCTCCAAGAAATAAGAGGAAACCTACTCACCATATTGTGCTTACATAGCTACTGCAATGAGTGATAGTTTATATGACCAAATCATTGATGCCAAATCTTGGTTGAGTCATCACTATGATCAATAAAAACTAATGGAAAAGATGGTGACCCAAAGTTGTCAATTTTGTACAACCTGGTAATATCATCAACAATTCTAGTTGCTAGGACATGCTTAGGATATTTTAAATCCTTGATTACAACTTGTTGAGGTGAAAATGTTCTACTATTTTACCTTCAGTAGAATGAGTGATTTGATATACTGATAGAAGGCTGTATGAGAGACTTGGAACATATAATACGTCATTAAAATGACCATCATCTAGCTGAATAGTTCCAAACCCTACAACTCTAAGAAATCTATCATCACCAAAAAATATTTGTTTGATGTTACATTCATTAAGAGCAAAAAAATTGGCATATGGCATGATGCTCCAGAATCAATAAGCCAATCACTAGAGGAAGACGTAGATATTACATTGAAGGAAAAAACAAAAGTAGAAAGTGGAGGTCCATGAAAAGAAGAATTAAAAGAAGAAGTATCAAGATTGATGTTGTGCTTCTCAATTGTTGCTTCTAAGTCCTCCATCTTTTAAAAAAATTTAGGCTCTAGATGACCATCTTGTCCACAAAAATTGAAATGTCTTTAAGTTTCTTTTTTGTTTTGATCCTTTTGCACTATTGGGAGTAGAAGTTGGCCGAGAGGGTTTGTGACCCTTGTTTTGCTAGTTGTTGCAAGGATGTTTCTTCTTTGGATGCTTGGATTTATCCTTCTATTGGGCCACTAGGGATTTGTTAGATGTACCTGCAATGTTGATCAATACAAGATGCAAGATCTTATCTTACTCTCTAATCAAAGAATCACAAAAAGATTCAAGATATGTTGGTTTGTAAGCAACCCCTGGAGCTTCTCTAGTGGAGTGAAAAGTAGATACAAAAATAGAATATGCACTACTAATCTTAGCAAAAATAACATATATACATTGATCATTCTTCATTTCTATTTTACATTCTGCAAGTAAAATTCCGACTGTTTTGAACTTAGAGAGATTTTTTTTTCCAAGAAAAAAAAATCATACTTTCTATTTCGAGAAAAAAAAAGTACATTCCATGGGCGCTAATAGCACTGTATCAGACCGGTCATGCTAGTTTACTTTATCAATTTCTTACATTGTTTCGAACTAGACATAAATTCTTTGAAGAACTTGTTGAAGAAGCTCAAGTAGTCATAACTACAATGAACAAAACACCAAATTAACAAGAAATCTTACGTGAAAGCCTGAATAAATTAAACTTATACATCATAATAAGTTTAAGAGTCTATGAATTTGCTCTCCAATTGAGAAACCATTTGGTTATCCTTGTGCTCTTCAAAGATAAATGAATTCATGGGGAGAAGCAGTGCCCCCTTAGAGATAGCATTCACCTACATGTTGAGTTAACATAAGACATGTGTAAATGAGATCTCTCGAAATAGTATAAAAATTGATTTCATTGGTTGTGTAAGTTGTATAATACCTAGATTTCAAACTTGAACTCTGCCCTACATTGACAGAATAACCAATTCCAAATTACCAAAGACTTGAAGTTGTTAAATGTTCCTTGCGACTGCACATTTGAGCATTGCATGGAGTGCATTGACTTCCCTCTTGTTATTTGTTCCAATCCCTAGGTTGTCTTTGCTAATGAGAAATTGATTTACTGAGAAATGGAGAATGAAACCCACACCAAACAAAGGAACCTCCCCCTGGATCGCACCATAAGAAAATCCCCATGTGTTATCCTTGTTAATATGGACCTATCCAACTAAATGAGGAGTTTTTGGGTTGTAGGAGGATTTGAAAGTATTTATAAGTGCTAAAAACTATATGGACACCTTCAATGAAGGAGTAAATATGTCTTCAAACAACCTTTTGTTTCATGTTATCCAGATGCCCCATGCAACCAAATTGGGAAGTGATCAAAATTTCTTGAGGATGCTCGAGGTGAAGAAGAACTTGTAACATTCCTCAACATAGTTTTTATCCCAAAGATGCAACAAATCCAATTGTTCCTCGAGATGTTCCATGTCTACCTAGTGAAAGGACATGCCAAAAACAATTGGATATTTGACTCGGCCTCATTACAACATAGATAGCAGAATCTTGGTCCCTTTATATTTCTCCTTTGTATCATGTCCCAAGTGAGAACATGGTTCTTCAATATAAGGAAAAAAAGAGTATGCCCTTTGATGGGGCCCTTGATTTCCATATTTTTTTGCACCACCAATGATCTGTCACTGAGTCCACATCCTACAAAGACTTGTATCATAGCTTCATTGTATATTGTCTGCGTGTATTATTAAAGGCCCGCACTATTTCATCTTTATCATCCTAAAGTATAACATGTGATTTATTTAGCTCAAGAACATATGATTCTCAATGTTAGTGATGTCTCACATCTAGCCTGAGATCTTAAGCAGATAGCCAACCTTGTCTCCACACAATATTAGTAGTTAGGTTGTCTATCTTGTTTAGCGTGCATCTACCAATCTCTTGTAGATGTATGATAAGATTGTTTAGAAGAAAGATATCTTGACCATGACTTACAATCATGTATGATCCAACATGAGCCTTAGAGCATGATCCCACCTTCCATGCTAAGTACCTCCCCACAATAGGGAACAACAAAGAAAGAACTTTCCATTGATTTGATGTATTCACTGTGGATTTATACCAATTTATGATCCAATGTATAATCGTTCTAGGTGCGACATACTTGGCCACCAAAATTCATATCTAGAGACCATTGCTAGATAGAAAAATCCATAGGGATTTCACTACCAGAGCCTTTCCGACCAAACGGGTATTCTTCAAGCCCACCTTCTTTGCTTTTGGGAGTGACTACTTTCTTCCATTTGACAATATGGGACCCCCAAAACTCAACACTTCTTTTCCATAGATAGTTAAAACAAAATTTACGGATTTTGTTAAGGATTCCCTTAGGAATTAGAGCTAAAAGGTTCCAGTACAGTATAATAGCTTCAAGTATCGATTTTATGAGTACCGTGGTCTCCTCTAGATATATACCAATTGCACCAAAAATTGATCCACTTTTTCACACTTGACAATAACCATTTCTAATCAACTATACCATATTTATTGGGCTTATGATATATCCATGGTACTTAAATCCTCCATCCAGGTTGAAGGTGGGGAAGGAAAATATATCAGCCATTTGTCGATGGATATCATTCTCCACCATTGGAAATTAAAAAAAGACTTATGAAGATTGATTTCCATTCCCTTTGTGCCACAAAAAGTATCTATGATCTTCTTATAAATAAAACCTTCAACCTCATTACAGAAACAAAAAATAAGCACATCATCTACAAAAAGTAAGTGAGTGAGATGAATAGATCTACCAATATGAATGCCCTGGAATTGATTTGTCCTCCTTGCATCATAGATAGATCGATTAAGACCTTCCACTATAAATTATAACAAATAAGGGGACAACAGGTAGCCTTGGCGCAGGCCTCTAGCTGGATTGAATAATTCCAAGCTCACACCATTGATTAGAACTACAAAGGGATATGGCATCACACAACCCATTGTCCAATTTACAAATGGTAAGTGAAAACTCACTTGAAGGAGTGGAAGCCTTAAATAAGTCCAAGAAACTTGATCACATTCCTTGGAAATATTAAGCTTGCAAATCACAGTAGGGATTCTATTGGTTTTGATCGAGTGAATAACTTCTTGAGCCAATCCAATTGCTTCATTAATTAGCTCACCTTTAAGGAATCCAAATTTCTCCATTGATATCACCCTTGAAAGTAATGGTTTTAGTCTAGAAATGATCACTTTGGAAATAATTTTGTACATATTCTTACAAAGTGAGATGGATCTGAAGTCATTGAAGGTGTTGGGACAATCCATCTTTGGAATGAGAGAAATGAACATGGAGTTGTAACTACCGTACATTCACCCAAACTGGTGAAATTGTTCCACAATTCTTAATAAATCCTCCCCAACTACCTCAAAGAAAATGACAAAGAACTCCATAGTATATCCATTCGGTCCAGTAATTTTGTCTTTTTGAAATGAGTGTATGACTCCAATAAGCTCTTTACTACACATTGGTTGGAAATAATCAACATTTTCCTCTGCATTAACTAGCCTCATATAATGCCCTAATATTGTAAGCATATCCCTAATTTTTTCATGATTTAGTGCCTTGAATAAGTTCCAAAGTGACTGACCCCCATCCTAGCCAAATCATCGAAACCTTTGACCTTAACCCCAACATCATTATTTTGTTTGTTTGTTAGAAATGCATGTCACTTGTGGGGCCAAAATTTCAACCATTGGCTAAGAAACCACAACCTAGGGGAATCTAATCTGTCAAAATCACTTGAGGATCGCACCCCTCCTGGGCCGCACCAACCCTTAACATGGTTGGATTTTATCGGGTGTCTCCTCCCAACTAAACACACCGTAAGGGTATTAAACTCATGCCGCCTAGCAAAAACAACCCACACCTTAAATAACAAGAATTGACACCCCTATATCATTAGTTAATTCCCATATAGTGTTGAGATTCTTTTGGTGATTCGAAGTTGTTTGAAAATATTTAGTATTTCGATCCTCGACCTTGAGCCACTGGGCTCTACTTTTGAGTCTCCACTCCCTTTCTTGGTCCAGGATAATTTTCTCTTTTTGTTTCTCCAATAATCAAATGTGATCCACATGTTCTTGTGATATTATTCTAGTGTTATTTTCTATGTAAATCCCTACCAGCTTCGACTTAATCTCCCTGAGGGAGTGTGACTGCAACGTTTGTTTCTCCCTCACCTATACAATAACCACCTCCTTTTATGAGATCTGCAACAAATTATGCACAAGCAGGTATCTTCGAATCAGGTTGGAAGTGAGGCCAATTATCCTTAATAAGGTCCTTAAAGTCCATATAATCACTCCAATGCGGATTGTATTTAAAAGGGGCACTGAGTTTCTTTGCTGCAGACTTTTCCAATCCAATATAATAGGAAAGTGGTATGAAATGCAGAATTTTCCAATCCAAGACCAATATTATTCTACCCTTTGAATGAGACCATAATTTGCCAGAAAATGGTCAACCAATAGCTGGAAACAGTTGGTTGGGTGATCAACCATAAGTCTACATCATTTGGTTGAGTATTCGACTAGCCTCTTGATCAGACAGTCGACTAGTAGTGAAAGATAGTTGGTCGATGGATCGACCGACCAAACAATCGACTATGATTTGGATGCATGGATGGTTGGGTCGAGCTAATTTGATGAGACAACTAGACAACATGGATTTGACAGAGTCAACTCTAACAATTGACGGTTGCATGTAGACAAGATCTTCCTGATTTCAAGGAAGTTGGTTAGATCTTGAGGCTATAAATAGAGGACCCAATGGGTCATTAATATATAGCTGAAATGAAAGACGTTATGTCCAATATGCATTGTGATGTTCTGATCACAATGCGTTGTGCTTAAGTGTTGTAATAGTGTCTTTAGACACCACCGATATTTGTGAATTTATTCTTCTTCAATTATCCTGCAAGATCTGTTATTTGCTTCGTATTAGGTTACACCCATTCCCTAACATGGTATCAGAGAGACTGGTTTAGACCTTGCCCATGGTATACAAATCTTGTTGAGTCAGATATGTTTGTGATTGAATTTGGGCTGGTGATTTGTTGGTTGTAACTTGTGGAATCATAGTAGATTTTCTAGATATAGAAGATAGATTCGAAGATTGATATTGTTATTTTGAATGGATCAAATTATGTTATTTTGGGCACTTGATATGGAAAACTAGTTGAAGAGTAAAAGAATTTGGACATATACGAAGACTGTGATTCTAGATCCGATGGAAAACCATATGAAGTTTGTTGTCAATGGGAAGAAGGATGGGGTTGTGGGGGTGATCACGACCTATATATCTTGGGAGATTTGGTTCCATGCCAGTGGAATAAACTACCCTCATCTAGTCTAGAAGAAACTAAAGTATTTGTTTCACAAAGTCAATGAAATTCATGTCATGCAGTTAGAGAAAGAGTTGATATCTCATGATCCTCATTCCTTCAATAGAATTGAGAACTATTGGGCACATGTAAAGGAGTTGTAGTTGAAATTGGGTGAATGTGGAAAGAATTATCAGAAGAAAGATAAACAACTCATGGATTTGGTCCCGATGAATCTAAGAACACCATTCAATGTGTTCATGTTGACATTATGCACCAATGGACAAAAACACAACGAATACAATAAGGATTATACCTTGGAATTTGTTTTTGGATTACTGATTATTATTCAACACAAATTTCTTGATGAAAGAAAAGCTTGGTGGAAAACATAAATTTCACTTGCTAAAGGAAAAGGGCAAGGTGAATCAAAAGGAAAGAGGACAGTTTGATACCTCTCTACATAGACCACAATGCCTTGACCAAAAAACTAAAGGTAGGACTGATGAAACCTAGAAGAATCAAACAAAGAAGACATGTCGGTACCATGGAAAGGTTGGACATGTGGATAAAGTCTGCAACAAGAAGAGATATGACTTAGAGGAAAAGGTTAAATGATTTGAAGGAGACGTGTTGGATGTTTGTTGACCTGTTGATACTTTATCCTTCCATGTCATAATTTCTCAAGCGTTGCTTTCTCTTTTTGCATATAATGAATGGGTCATCGACTCTGGATGCACCGACCATATATCTAAGGATGCTTCCTTGTTCACGTCCTTGGATAAAGTTGTGGAGTGAAAGATCTATGTTGATGATGATGTTGCTCTTGACATTGTTGTCATGGTGATGTTCCCTATTGACATGGGAAGATTTTCGATGTCTATCATGTGTCGAACCTCAATGCAACTTTTCTGTCAATTTCTCAATTAACAATGACATGTAAGATTGTGGAGTTCTGGCCAGATCGGTTTTTTATCTGATATCTGAAAAATGGCTAGTCTGTTATCACCGAAGGGTTTCTTCACCCAAAGGACAATTTGTGTAAGTTTTGTGACTTGACTCGAATCATGCCAACTTTGAACCAACTACTCTCATTTCTCACACTGATGAACGAAGTCAAATTTGGCATGAATGACCGAACACCCAAATATTTTAAGTCTGCAGTCAATGGAAACAAAAAATATGGTTGCTCATGTACCCAAAGTTTTTCCCCTTGATGGAGTTTGTAGAGGATTTACACTAGGTAAGAATCATCAAATACCCTTCGACTATGGCAAAGCGTGGCTAGCAAAAAACCTCCTAGAGCTGGTTCACAATGATCTCTATTGCATGAATCTACCTTCCTTAGTAGGTGGAAGGTATATTTTTACATTTATTGATGATCTCTCTCGATTCACTTGAGTTTATTTTTTGGAAAAAAAAAATCTTGTCTTTGAAAAGTTCAAGGAATTTAGGGCCTTTGGTGAAAAAAAATGTGGTCAACCCATCAAGTGCCTAACATCAGATAATGGTCATGAGTATGTGAATCAACCTTTTGAAGAATACCTCATTCGATTTAGTATTGATTGGAAGTGGTTGGTCCCTCATAATCCTCAATAGAATGATGTTTTAGAACAAAAAAATCAGACATTAATCAAAATGGCTAGATGTCTTTTCCAGGTCAAAAACTTGCCTCCTTTCTTCTGGGATGAAATTTTTTATTGTGCAAACTATCTTCTAAATTGAAGTTCAAATCGAGTTGTAAACTCTGTGACTCTATTTGAACGATGGTGTGCAAGAAATCCCTTTGTCATCCACTGTTAGAAAAACAGGACCGCGGAGCAATAAAATAAAACAAATGTAGAAACAAAAACACAGAAGACACACAATACAAGAGAGACACAGATTTACGTGGTTCACCCAGTGTGGGC
>JZKD02S2133640.1:554339-570146 GCA_000966675.3 Picea glauca
TTGCCTAAATCTGGAACATGTTTTACCTCTTTCAACAACCATTGGTTTCCATTTCGTTGCTTTATTTTAACATTTCCCATTCCAACAATTTTGCATGGTCTATTATCACCCAATTTTGCTTTCCTTCATGGTGACTTTTCTGAATTTTTTTCATGAAACAACCACCTAATTTTGTGATAGATTCTAACCTTTTTTGTCGACTTCAGAAGTATTTTTATGGTTTGAAGCAAGATCCTAGAGTTTGGTATGGTAAGATCGACAGTTTATTTCTCAATCTTGGTTTCAAACATTGTGAATCTAATCATAGTTTATATGTACTCCATACTCATGGAAATACCCTGATTCGTGTTGTATATGTTGACGACCTCGTCGTAACTAGAAATAACATTGATCTCATTATTATATTGAAGAAATAACTTGTTGACTCCTTTGACATGACATACCTTGGTATTCTACACTATGTTTTGGGTCTTCAAATATTACCTCTTTCCAATGGTTTATTCATTTCTCAATCTAAATATGTAATGGATCTCTCAACACATTTCAATATGGTAGACTGTAATCCACGTGCTACTCTTTTTGAGTTTGGATTTAAGTTGCATAAAACTTGTCCTTCTCCCAAAGTTGATGCTACTCTCCATCGACAGTTGTTCAATAGTCTTATTTATCTCACACACAGTTGACTTGACATTTCTTTTGTTATTAGTGTGGTTTCTCAGTTTATGCAGAATCCCATAGAAAAACACTAAAAAGATGTCAAAATGATTGTTCGTTATCTCAAGGGTACCTCTCATCTTGGTATCAAATTTTGTTGAAGTTTAGATTCATTAATCGACTTCACTGACTTTGATTGGGCATGTGACAATGATGATCAGAAGTACACCTTTGGCTATGTGTTTCACTTTAGCACTGGACCGTTGGTTTGGTTGTCAAAGAAGCAAAAGGTAGTATCTTTGTCGACTACTGAAGTCGAGTATCATGGCGCTGTTAATGTAGGCACATAGTCAGTATGGATTCACCAAATCTTAAGTGAACTTTGGTTTCTTGTACAGACCTCAACTACACTCCATTGTGATAATCAATCTGTAATTCAAGTTGCTGACAATCCTGTTGGACATAGTAAAGTGAAGCATGTCAAGCTCCATGCTCACTATTTGAGACAATTAGTTCAAGAGAAAGTTGTCACTCTTATCTACTGCAACACAAATGATTAGATTGGTGTTATTTTTACCAAACCCTTGTTTGAAGCTAAGTTTATCAAGATCCATGCTATGCTTGGGATTGATGAAGCTACAATTTGAGGAGGGTGTCTTGCTGACTTAATTTTATCTCCTCAATTTCCAGAGCTGTGTGATAATTGGGGGGGGGGGGGGTGTTGGAACCTTAGGTTTTTATGGTTCATTACACTTCTCCTAGAATCACTTGGTTGAGTGGTTGACCAAAAAATATAAATAGTCGGTCGGGCGATTGACCGAAAGTCTACATTAGTCGGTAGAGTAGTCTATTAGCATGTCGTTCGGATAGTCGACTAGCAGTCAAAGATAGTTGGTCGATGGATCGATGAGATGAACAATCGACTATAAGTTGGACACATAGATGGTCAAGTCGAGCTAATTTGACGAGCCGTCTAGACAATGTGGATTTGATAGACTTAACTCTAACAATTGATGGTTGTATGTGGACAAGATCTTCTCAATTTCAAGGAAGTTGGTTAGATCTTGAGGCTATAAATAGAGGAAATGATGGGTAATTAATATATACCTGAAATGAAAAACATTATGTCCAATATGCATTGTTATGTTATGATGACAATGCGTTGTGCTAAGTGTTGTAACAATGTCTTTAGACACCACTGATCTTTGTGAAGTTATTCCTCTTTAATTATTCTGCAGATTTTGTTATTTGTTTTGTATCAAGTTACACCCATTGCCCAACACTTCCAAATTTTCGCAAGATTTGTCCAAGTCATCAATTCCTTGAAGATGAAACCATAAATAACAAGAGATGGACATTCTGATTAATCCACTTGCTCCATCATTTTTATTATCCCATTTGGAATTCTTTGTGGCATCCATGAGGGCAGTTTCTTCTCCCGAGGTAATTTGGTAAAGTCCTTTACTTCGTAATACATCCTCCATAAGGTGCCATGTGGCAAGTAGAGGTTGGCCCATGTCGTAATGGATGCACAATGACATTGATAAGTAAAAAAACGTATCCCTTCCTTCTCTAATGTTGCCTATAAACTCACTTTTACAAATAAATTACTTATAAAGTGACCCACTTTTATAAAATAAGTGAGAATCACTTTTACAATAAAGTTTCAAAGTTGCATGGAAAAAGTAGCCCAAAAAAAGAACATTAAAGATATTGATTCACTTTTATAATTTAAGTGAATGCACTTTACAATAAAGTTATGTGATAACTTAAACTAGTATGAACTTGTTCAAAAAACGACTTAATGAAAGGAAGAAATTTAACTCAAAATCTCTTATTTAAGAAAATAACTTTCATCCAAGTGAGATAATGCAATATATATGATAAATGTTACAAAGGAGGATGGTTTTTTTCATTTTTTTTTCAAGGTGCATGCTTTCCCACAAAATCATTGTTTTTGCCTACAAAAAACTTTAACACAACTGCACACAAAAACAAGCAAATTTTCGAAGAAAAAAAATCGAAACATTGCAATGACATGGTTAGATCTCAATTAATCTGACCGAAAAATAGAAAGTTTCTCTTTACTTCTAATTTTTTGAGATCACATAAAGCGCGGAGTGAGGAGTATACACATAAAATAACACTTTCCACTATATTTCTAGTTTGTTGAGATTGCACAAAGCACATGGCAAAGAGAATACACCGAACAAAAAGGGTATCAAATTGAGAATATAAACAAAAAAATTGAAATATTAACACAGTATTAAAAAAATGTAATGAAACTTTATACCTTTAGATTTGACAAAAATACCATATATTGGGCAAACATAAACCTTTTTGGGTGAAACGTAAAGTGTTACCAACTAAAAGAAACACTATGAATGCAATGGAACAACCCACTCATCCTAGAAATGCACAAAAGTAACAAAACCCATAAATATTTTGATGCATGAAGTGATGCAAGTTTGGGATCTTAATCACAATGGGAGCAAGTCTTCATACATGCTTTGATACCATGTTCGACAAAATAGGGTATTTCCACACAAGTCAAACACCTTAAGTAACCACTCACACAAATAGATCAAAGATTAGTACATCAATGTATCACATGGTTAAAATCCTTAAAGAGGGAAACAATCCACAACCTTAGCCAATGCGACCACTTAAGGAAATATATTAATTCAAAAGAAAAGAATTTACATAAGAGTTTCTCAGAATCAATCTTCAACAAATGACCCTTCGTGCTCTTTAAATAAAGATCATGAACCAATCATGTGTTAAACCATGGATCAATGTAGGCATTAGTATCGAGGAGAATATGACCCGTCATATCACTTTACGTCCATAACATATCGTGATCATAATATTACATAAATACAAATGCATACTAAGGAAACACACTTTACCTAAAGACACATTAGACCAAGTTGATCTTAACTAACACCTAAGTGCCTAAATATCCTAACACATAGTGGAACCCTATTTAAATCAATGAGGTGGGAGAAAACCTTGACTAAACCCTAACTTAATACTCAAGTCATTAATACGAGTCAATAGGATCTTATTATGATCCATACCATGGATAGGATATATAGTGTCAAAAACATCATTGGTTCTCAGTTACTTTCACCATTAACGAAAAAATCATGCTTCTCTAATATTCATTTTTAATTTTTTATTCTTATATATTGAAAAAATAAATAAAATCCTTTTATTTATAATATAACTTATAAAATTGTTAATCGGGTCTAGCTTGGTTGGTTGATAGGGGGAACGCTATTCTCCCCACCTAGGTTCAAATATTTCTTGTGACATGTACACTCTTCACGAGCCAATAGTTGATTGGGGCTAGCATAAGAAGTTGAAAGGAAAGATGTGACCTTAGTAATCTTTTGTTATTTTTTTTTTTAAATTGAAATTGGGGAACTTGTATTATACACTTTTTGTAGCAAAACATTGGACAACAAAATACACAAACTATTGTCATTGGTTTTTAGATAGGAGTGGCAGTTTTTAAAAGTTAAAGAGCAAAACTTACAAAAGTTTATACTTATTACATCCCAATGATTCTTGTATTAAAAATTACAAGTATATCACTTAAAAAGACTACTAAAATTTGAATTACTTTGATAAACATAGAAACTTATCGAAAAACATTTGTTAAGAACCAAATATCCAAAATAGCATAAAAACATCAGAATAAGTACTCCACGCTCTGACAAAGAGAGAAATTCAGATAATAAGCCTCTTCAAGGGGGCAACCTCTTTATACATCACAAGAATTCACAAATACAAGATGATTCCAAATGAAAAGGTCTCCTTGGTATATATAGAAGACTAGGGAGTACAATTACAAATAATGGACCCAAGTCGACAGAAATAAAATAACAATAATAATGTAATATGCCCCATTGAAGGGGTAATGTGCCACGATTTAGGGCTTAACATGCCCCTCCCCTTTAGACAAGTGTTGTCCTCAATGCTTGAGTAGTTTTGGATGCTTCTGTATAAAATATTCATCTTCCCACGTGGAATCTTCAACAGGTAGTTTCTTCCACTTAATGAGATACTCTGAAATTGATCTATTCTTGAGCTGACGAATTCTTGTGTTAGTGATAGCTTCAGGATCCAATACTATTTTTCCTTCCTCTTCAAGTTTTGTAAATATAGTTTGAATTTGGATCTTGTCACATATAACCTTCTTTAAGCATGAAACATGGAAAACTGGGTGTACTCGCGAAGATGCAAGCAATTCCAATTTGTATGCCATAGTACCAATATTTTGCAACACCTTATAAGGGACATAATACTTCGATGATAATTTATTATCCTTCTTATCTTGCTTGAGGGACATCTGTTTGTATGGTTGTAGTCTTAAAAATACCCAATCCCATACTTAAAAACTTCTTTCACTACAATGTTGATCTTCTTGTTGTTTCATGTGATTTCGTGCCATGGTAAGGTTTCCCTTTAAGAGTTGGAGAACTTGTTGTTGATGTTTGATGTGATATTCCACTGCTTGAACCTTAGATTTTTATTTTAGATAAAAAGTGATGGACGGTGGGTGATATCCATAAAGCGCCATAAATGGTGTCCTTTTTGTTGCAGTATGAAAGGAAGTGTTGTGCCACCATTCTAATAAGGGAAACCACTTGAACCATTGTGTTTGTTTATCAGAGACAAAGAAACAAAGGTAGCCTTGCAAAATTTTGTTCACTATCTCAGTTTTTGCATTATATTGAGATTGATAAGCTAAACTATGAGCCAATTGAGTACCTAAACAAAAAAATAATTCTGTCCAAAATTGTCTAGTGAAGATGGGATCTATGTCACTTACAATAATCTTTGGGCTTCCATGTAGCTTTTGAATTGTCTCCATGAATGCAGTAGCAACTGTACTGGATTTGAAAGGATGAGAGAGTGCACAAAAGTGTGTATACTTGGTAAGTTTTTCAACAATCAGCATGATGGCACTCTTTCCTTTAGACTTTGGTAACCCTATGATGAAATCCATGGAAACCTCCTCCCAACGTTGACTTGGAATGGATAATGGTTGTAAAAGACCTGAGGTCTTAATTGTTTCCACCTTATTTTTTTGGTAAACCAAAAATTCAGCCACAAACCTTTGAACATCAATTTTAAGGTCATCCCAAAAACATTCCCTCTTAACCCCGTGATAGGTTTTCAAAAATCCAGAGTGCCCTCCTACCAGGGAGGTGTGCAATTCCAAAAGTACCTTTTATTTGAGTTGGGATTTCTTACATAAATACAAGCAAAATTTGTACCATAGTGAATCATTTTCCATGTAAATGTATCAGATGCATTGGAATCCTGCTGCAACCTTTGAATGAGAGTCCACACTTCTTTGTCATTCTTCCATTCATCCTTTGCTTCTGTTATCCAATTAGATTGGATAATAGAGATAGCACAGAGAAATGCCTCAACATATTCATCCTTTCTTGAGAGTGCATCTGCCACAACATTTTGCTTCCCTTTTTTTGTAGATGATTTCAAAGTCATAACCCAACATCTTGACCCATTTTTGTTGCTCTTCTGAAGATAGTCTTTGTTCCAAATTTAAGGTTTTCATGATCTATTTTGAGCTTGAAGTGCCTACCTATTATGTAAGGGTGCCATTGCTTCATTGGAGGTAGTATTTCCACCATTTCCTTCTCATAAATGGGTTTGTGTAAGTCCTTTTCCTTGAGTGGCTGAATTTCAAAAGCAAGGGGCCTTCCTTCTTGCATTAGAACAACACCAATGGAATTTCCTGAGGCATCACATTCTACAATAAAGTTTTTTGTGAAGTCTGGTGTGGTCAAGACAGGAGCTTTGCACATTGCCTCTTTAAGTTGTTCAAAAGCTTGAGTTGCCTCTGGATTCTATGAAAATGCATCCTTCTTAGTTAATGTAGTTAAAGGTGTTGCTATTATTCGATAGTTTTGAACAAACTTGTGGTAGTAACCTATCAAACCCAAAAATCCTCTAAGATTATTCAATGTTTTGGGAATCGACCAGTCCATAATGACTTTAATCTTGTTAGGGTCTACTTTGACACCTTCACGAGATACAATATGACCCAAATACTCTACTTCCTTCACCCCCAAGAAACATTAGGATGATTTGGCATATAGTTGTTGCTCCTTTACTAGCTGTAGCACCCTGTCAACATGTCGAACATGATCTTCCCAAGACTTGCTATCGATTAGTATATCATAAAAAAATACTATCACAAATTTTCGAAGGAAGGGCTTGAAAATGGAATTCATCAACGCTTGGAATTTGGAAGGTGCATTCATAAGGCCAAAAGGCATAACCAAAAATTCATAATGGCCTTCATGAGTTCTGAATGTTGTTTTTGGGATATCTACTTCCTTCATTCTAATCTGATGATACCCTGAACGAAGATCCAACTTTGTGAAATATATTGCTCCATGTAGTTCATATAACAATTCATCAATGATGGGAATGCGAAACTTATCTTTAATGGTGAGCTTGTTGAGCTCTCTATAATTTGGGCACATACGCCATGATTCCTCTTTCTTGAGTACTATTACCACCAATGAAGAGTAAGAACTTTGGCTAGGTCTAATAAGAACTTTGGCTAGGTCTAATACCGCCAGTCTAACATTTCTTCAACCATATGCTCAATTTCACTCTTCTAGGCATAAGGGTATCTGTAAGGCCTGATGTTAGGAGGAGCACTCCCAGTAATTAAGTGAATAACATGATCATGATCGCGAGTGGGTGGAAGAACTCTGATAATTTCTTCAAATAATTTGGAATGCTTATCAATGATCCCTTGGAGATCTAGGGGAATAAATGGCCTAGATGTTTGAACATCTAGTGAGCATAGTTGTACAATTACATCCTGATTCCAATTTTTCAATAATTTTGTCATTCCATTAGATCTTACCACCTTACTGGGTTTCCTTGTGATACCCCTCAACTCAAATCCTTTCCTTCCAATGAAAATTTCATGAAAAGTTCTTGAAAATTAAAAGCCATTGTTCCCAATGATTGCAACCATTGGACTCCTATATGACATCAACACCACCCATGGGTATAGAAATCATTGGACTATTCATTACATATTCCCCCATAGTAAGATTGATCTTATGGATTTTTCCTAAGCAATTTATATTTCCTCCATTTGCAATCATTACTTGAAACTCTAGCACTGGATATATAAAGCAATTGAGAGCCTTGGCTAAATTACAGTGATTGAAATTATGAGTACTACTAGAATAAATTAACACTATTACCTTTTTCTTTTTGATATATCCTTCGATCTTGAGGGTTTGAGGAGTGATAATTCCAACCAATGCATGACATGATATGGTAGGAATCATCTCTTCAGAAGAAATCTCTTCTGTGTCTTCATCTTGAGATGGTTCTTGTTATTGTTCTTCTTCCTCTTCACAATCTATGTAGAATAATTTCTTCTCACCAAACTTATGTCCCTTACTGTACTTGTTTTCACAATTAAAGCATAACATTTTTCTTTTGTTTCCTCCAATTGTTGAGGTGTCAACCTTTTAGGTTGAGGTGGTTGAAAAAAAGGAACATTATTCTATCGATATATGTTAGGAAAGTGATCGGTCTTCAACCCAAAGATGGATTTTCTCCAGTATTGATTCATCTTACTTGTGTCCTCATCATAAATTTCATGGGATACATTTCCACTTCCAGATGGCCTCTCTATTAGCAATTTTTTTCAACCCTTCCATGATATCCCCTTTTAAACCATCCATCGTAGTATCCATTGTCGTTTTGAGCTTAGCTTTAGTTGAATCCATCATCCTTTGTAGTTAATATTTTGTAACTTCCTTCTGTTTTAAATCATTTATGTCCTTGCAAATTTCTTCACCTTCATCAAGAATCCAAGTAGGATTGTCTGAAGGCTTATTTGGTGTATAAGTTCCCTTTTTTGGTGGTATGTTGGAAAAGTATCACTGCAAGGCAGGAATTCCTAATTGGTTTAGACAAAGGTCCTCACAGACAAGGGAGTGTCTGGTGCTATAGCTCTCTAATATATGTGCAGGGTTCAACAATATCACTCGACCCAATATCTCAAGGAACTAACAAAGGAGGCTTGACCATGACCTTAGCCGTACTATCTGACTACCCAGGTAATAGAGAGTGATCTCCATGAGTGCTGTTCTCGGTGTACT
Source organism: Picea glauca (assembly GCA_000966675.3). Taxonomy (NCBI): domain Eukaryota; kingdom Viridiplantae; phylum Streptophyta; class Pinopsida; order Pinales; family Pinaceae; genus Picea; species Picea glauca. The sequence continues at coordinate 563,171 of JZKD02S2133640.1, forward strand.
ATAACAACAAGACGATCAAATGGTTTACTCGGTTGGTCTCAGGATTCTAGGGGGTCTCCCGATGTATGCCATATATGTGGGATCTAAAATCCATGTTAGTGTTGTCTAATTCACAACAATTTGAAAGGGGCCTTCCGATATACTCTAGGTACGTGGAAGAACCACACAGTCCCCGGGTTGTAGCGCTGACAGGTAATGGAAACTCCTACATTTAGAGACGCCGGAATACGCCTGTACCTGAAAATCCCTAAGTTTCTCTCAAATTTATGTGATACTCCTTTTATCCCACTTTATTCCACTTTTTGAATTTCCCCAATTGGATCTTCTAGTCAAAAGATATGCAAATTAAAAAAAACAAAAACAAAAAAACGCACCTTTTAAACCCTGAATTGGAGACTGTTCTGTTAGCCAACCTTTCTTCTGCTGTAGCTCTATAATTTAGGCCCTTTTAAGTCTAAAATTTTGTCCCGAGGTAGCGTGATGTGTCTTCTTTTCAACCCCACATATTAGACCAAGATTGGATTGCCCAAGAGAATTGTATGATGACTTTCCCAAGATGTGCTGATTTTTCCCTTTCAGGAGAGCGGACTTGTACGACCTACCTCGTGCCACTGTCTTCACTTCAGAACTTGAAAATTTCACCTATAAAACTTCAGGTCGTACCCTAACCAATGGAATATGTCTCACTCAATTTGGAGGTCTTTAGCTTCATATATAACACTTTTCCCAAGAAAACCTGTTTTAGACTGAATTCTGGACCAACCAAAAACCCTAATTTCCTCAAAGAATAAATTTCAGAGTACAAACAATAAAGGGAGGAAATTTGAACACAAGGTAGTTCACTATTCCTCCTTCATACTGTAAAAATTTTAGAACCTGAAACCAAGCCGAAAAAAATTGGGAGAGAAAATTCCAGGAAGACCTGTTTCAGACTAGTTTCAGAATAGTAAAAAACCCTAACTTGGACATAATGCATCTCCAAAAATATAGTGAATCAAGATCTGAAATTTGGAGCCAATTTATCTCTATATGTCTTCTCTACACCATATAAATTTTAGATCCCTAAACCTTCCAGAAAAAAAAAAAATTGTAGCAAAAATTCCAAGAAGACTTGTTTTGAAGAAGCTAGTCCCCGGGATTGTCTAGATCTGATACCAAATGTTAAGAACCAATTATCCAAAATAGCATAAAAACCTTAGAATAAGTACTCCACACCTTGAAAAAGATATAAATTCAGATAATAAGCCTCTTTGAGGGGGAAACCTCCTTATACATCACATGAATTCACAAATACAAGATGATTCTAAATGAAAAGGTCTCCTTGGCATATATAGGAGACTAGGGGGTACAATTACAACTAATGGACCCAAGCTGACATAAATAAAATAAAAATACTAATGTGATATGCCCCAATGAAGGGGTAATGTGCCATTATTTATGGCTTAACAATATTACGACTAATAGCTTCTTCCCTCCCATGATTGGTAGAAAGGGAGTTCAGAGTCTCCACGTCCATATCTTCCAACATATGATGCACTATATTTTCTTCCTTTAGGTTTCCTGAATAAAGTTTGTGGACATTCTATGGTTGGAATCTACTGAGTGCAAATATTTAGTTAAAATGATAACCATGTTTCTCAACATATTACACTTAACCTCCAATTCATCAATTTTTTGCTTATGTTGTACAAGTTATTCATTATTATAGTTTTTTATGAATTGCACTAGTGTTTCATTCTCGTGGAGCTTAGAGGTCACCCAGAAAATGAAAGATTTGTTACATTGAATTGACTTCTCGTGTATTCTCAATACCCTCCTAAATTCATGTGCTTTTCTATAATCCATATGAACAATAGACTTCAAAAAACAATAAAACCAGAGCTCATGTGTTGCAAGGCTTAGACTGAGGCCCAACTAAAGGGTCCCAAAGAAATCCCCGTTTCCAAGACTCAATGGAAAAAACCCCTTCTCCATATATACATTCCAAAGAACTAAAATTTCCTAGAGAAACAAGATGACAAAGGGTTCGGTGCTCAAAATATACCAAATAAAAATCACCCAATAAGACTCCTAAGCATTGAGAAGTTCCAAGTGATGTGAAGGGTCTATACCAAAAAGACTCCAGAGGAACCAAGGGTCTTGAATGTATATTAGCACCACACACAAAACCTTTCCTAGAGCCACACATAGAACAGTCGCACCCAGAGGCACACGTAGAGCCACACACAAAGCCATACACATAAAGACTTCTTCTTCACACATTGAGGCAAATTATGATAAACTTAAGTTTCAAAGTTCTAACCAAAGTTGAATAGACAATCTTACTGGGATTGGTCGAGTAGTTTTCCCCTTTGCATCACAAATAAATACCTTCCTCATTGCAAACAATCATCCCAACTTGTTGAAACAACCCTTCCATGATAGGTTCAAGAGATGAAGCAACCATTAATTAATACATGTGAGTGAGGGGAGTGTACATCCTTTCGAATCTATACTCTATACTTGAAATCCATGGCAATGATTTACTAATAAGTGCAAATTAATTACCATGTTGAGTGTCCTTGTCTTTATGATCAAAGGTTACTGAGGTTGTTAAGGAAAGGGATGAAAGCACCAACCCTCATTTTTTGAATGAGCCCAAAACTATAAACGACCACTTCATAAACTATTGCTTCATTGGCCAATTAATCTACCTGATCATTATGTTCTTGGAGAACTTGATAAAAGAAAGCCTTCTGCAAACTACCAATCTCCTTTGGAATCGTGCTATGATTGAATAACATTTACTATGTGAGGGGACTATTTTCAAAACAATAAGATTGATTATTATGTTGAATCTTTGATGACAATCAAAGAGCTCGGTTTGGCTTGTTTTTCTAAAAGGATACCCAAGTTAAAATGCTTGTGATTACTCTATACATAGTTTATGTTATGGTACCTTGTGCTCTAATGTTTGCAAGTTTAAATGTTGCCTATTTGAAAGTGCCCATGCAAAATGACCACAACAATTCCAACTTAGTATCCTCATTAGTCATTGAATAAAAGCCCAAACAAGACCAAAAGGCCAAAAGATAAAAAAACATTTTAATGTTATAACTAGTATGCTTTATTGTTATAACTGGTATGTTGGTATCTATGCAGTGTGCCAATTTGCAAATAAATTGCCATATACATTTCAATTTCCCCACTTGTGATGATTTTTCTTATAATTGTCAAATGTATTTCTCAAAGGCAAGGCTTGATAGTAGCAATAGTTAAACCCTTATGTAGATTCAATGTTCAATGGAACAATATATTACACTCACTTGTTGAAAGGAGAAAAATAACACTACAATATGTTTATTGCTCCTTTCCACAAATTCTTCATATTATACACATCAAAAAATAAGTGGGTCTCATACACCAATTTGGTGTCTGGCTTGGCTGTGGCCTTAAAATTAGATTATTATTATTATTTAATATATGAAAACACCTTACCTCACCTCACCCAAATTTTCAAAATTAATAGATCAATGAATTTACTTGCATCAAACATATTTATTTTACTCTTTATCTTATCCACACAAAATATGTCATTTCACATGATTGCTCGTGACAATGGATAAATGTTTCAACAATAAAATTGCAATTCTTGAACCAAAAGAGTAACTACGAACATTTCTAAATCCAAGTCGTATGAACGTATTTATTAATAAAAGTTTTAAATCTACCCCTTCCTTCCTTTTACTAGTTTAATATATTATATTATTTTATTTTAATTTTCATTGTGTATTATTTTGTTTTCTGGTTTAGTTTCTCCAATTGTTAGGATTTATAACTTTATAATAAATTAGCATAGTTCCATTTTAAACTCATATCTATCAAGCATCGAGAGGGATCAAATTTCTTAAGGTGTAATTTTTTTATTATTTAATTCCATGTCATGTATTAATTCTTTCATACTAAATGATAAAAAAATTATAAGTTAAGAAAGTTTATCCCTCTCGGTGCTTGATAGATCCAAGTTTAAGATGGATATATGATGGTTTAATTTTGTCTATGTTATCACATACATGTACATATGTAGTTATTCATTTTTTATTAAAGTTTTTGTTGTTGTTGTCATGTAACATAACATTACACAACATCTCCCCCATACTGAGCAATAGAGAACCTCGTTACTCTCGGTGCAAAAGAAATAACAATGGTGGATACAAGTAAAAAATCAATGGTTATATATTTTAGTTAACAACAAAGAAAGTAGCCAAGAAGTACACACATGCAAATAGAAGAGAATATAAAAACAAGTACATGAGACTGACTTATATATATATATATATATATATATATTCAAAATGTTATTTTCTTATTGTTTTCATATGCTTTGTAATGGAGTTGGAAAAAAACAACCTTTTTGGTGAGTCTGTTTTTTTGGTGAGGCAAAGTTCTATCCCAATACACTTATTTTTTCAAAATTTCGAAAATCTAGATTGTCTTAAAATGGTCCAAAACCCTTGAGAGCAAAGTTTCCATCAATCAAATGAGATTATACCATGAGCGTAACAAAATAGCCTTGAACCTCTTAATTTTGGGTAACATCTTGTCTCATAGAAGCAAAGAGGTTGGGAAAAATTGAGCATAAAAATAACCTAATTCATGTTAAGGTAAGCTCTAATGACCATAAATATGGCATACTTAGTGAAACTATGAGTTTTAAAGGGTCTATAATATTTATAAATGAAGATCTCATTCCAAAAGATCAAGCTAAATTAAGGAAGGGTTCAAAAGGTAGAAGAAGCTAGGAAGGAAGGAAAACATGCAGTAATTAGAAATATAAGAACTATTGTTAGGGGCGGGGATAAAAAAGATAATTATAAATAGGAATTCGAGACACTTCATATCCTCTCTTGGAACTATTGTGGTTTTCCATGGAGCAAAGGTCCCATGTTGAGTTGGATCTTGAGTGAAATTGATATTATACTAGTTGTTGAAACTTGGGAGCATGAAGAATCCAAGGTCCCTAACATAGAAGGATGTGTCTTGTGGTAGGTATGTAAGAATAGATCCTACCACAAAGGGATTGGATGCATCATTTTTTATATAAAGAAGAACAATTTTTCCCATACTAGGTTTCACAAGAAAGACACTTTCAATATGTAAATGCGGATGGAGATTTCAAATATTAGTGATAGTAAGATTAATCTATAGCAATATGTTATTTTGCACATATTAATTATACCATTTATAAGAAAAACAACCTAGATAAAATTTGTCCCTATAATGGATTAGAAAAATATATTCATAGGTTGAGAAATGAAGGCAACATCCTCTTACTAGGAGACATTAATGCTAGAACTGGAACTAACCAAGCTATTATCTTAAGAAATGATTCCAACCCTAATCCTCTATGGACAGATGATAACCTTGTTTTAGCTAGCCAATTTCTTTATAAACTTTGAAGACTTGGTCAAGAATTCATTCAGGTTTTAGCTAATCAAGCTATGTAGCTCTCAAGATCTAATAATTTGCAATGGTCTAATGAAGTGGTGGATTTTTTGGACATCTCATCACTCAGTGCTGCCTATCGATATGCTGTTAAAATCGAGCAGAAGTTTAAGCACCAGAACAAACAAGAGTTCAGGTTTGCAAATCCACAAGAACCATAGTATGACAAAGACAACCCTAACAAACAGTCTCCCAAAAACCGGTCCAAGCCACAGGAAAAGAAGGGTCACGGGAAGAAAAAGAAGGACACCGGAAAATGGTGCGATTTCCACAAAAGCCCCTGGCACAACAACGATGAATGTCACTTAAAACAGTCATTGGTGGCCGAGATCAAAGACAAGGAGACAAACCCTGATGCAGAATGTGATTATGAAAATACTAGTAAAAGACAGATCATCGATGTAGACCCCACTGCTATTGTCGCGACCACAACAATTCAACCAGAAGAACCAACAGATCCAGAATAGGGGGAGAACCTTTTTCATTCACATATGTGGGTGAAGGGGACCCTGCTGCATTTTATTGTTGATAATGGAAGCCAGAAGAACCTCATCTCAACAGAGGTCGTCAAATAGTTGGGATTGTCGACAACACCACACCCACAACCATACAACATCGGGTGGCTTCGCCAAGGACGAGATCTTCGTGTCAGCCATCAATGTCGATTGTCATATGGCATTCAACCCTTCAAGGATGAGGTATTATGTGATGTTGCCCCAATGGATGTCTGTGATGTTCTCTTGGGCCAACCATATATGTGGAAACACCATGCTATCTATGAGTCTCGACCCCGTGGTATCATTATTACTCCGGGGTGTCATCTCTATAGGATACCAGAGGTAGTTCCAACTACTGCCCCACCTAAACAGTGCCGCAAGGTAATATCTCATACTACAAAATTCATCTTCTCCACAATCTATTCAAAAGGGGAACAAAAGGATACTACAACCACTGCAGCCTCGGCCCAAGCACCTTCTATCCACCAGAAGAAGGTCAACAAGGTTGCAACAAAGCACAAAGATTCCTTCTGCACACAGTCATCTCATGTAGCCAGACTGGTTAAAAAGGTCCAACCCTTCCAGCCACAGGTTCGTGACGACCTTCAACAAACCAAGCAGTGCAACGGTTCCAACAAGGCAAGCAACTCACCAAGATTCAGATTCAACAATCGCTTTCCCCTCTCCCCTGGGAATTCAACGCAATGGAGACCATTGCTTACTAAGGAGGGAGGATTGATTCAGGTGGATATTGGTGGCCACCCACCTTCTCCAATTGGACCAAAGCATGTTTCTAGCAATTTTGGTAATTTACTATTTTTAGCAGTTTTTAACTTCTGGGGCCATTTTGAGGCCCTAAACGATGTTTTTTGAGAAAACGAGGAAGATCCATGTTGCTCACCCAAAAGTTGTAGTTATTGGATAGATCTTTCCAACGAGATATTGAACGCCCCAAACAAAGATCGTATGCAAAAGTTACGCCCCTGGGAAGTTGA
>JZKD02S2133640.1:570196-589679 GCA_000966675.3 Picea glauca
CGTGTATTACTGTATATCTGTGACTCTTGTTTTATTTCCGCTATATCTCTGTTATATTTTTGTCTCTCTTGCAATATCTCTAAATATTTATGTGTTATATCTCCGCTCTCATTTCATGCTGAAAATAATCTGGATCATACTACGCTAAGGCTATATGAGAATGATATTGCCAAGTTTAGGAACATTGAGAGTTGGTTGGAAAAAATTAATTGTAATATAGGAGTTAAGGAATATTGTCCTCTGTTCCCTACTTTTTTTGGCATATACATTGACAAGTTAGAAGGTTGCTTGGAAGAAGCAAAGTGTGTCATCAAAGCTCTAGCTAGAATAGTCATTATCTTTCTTCTTTATACTGACAATAGTGTTCTTATGGTGAAGAGTCCCCATGATCTCAACAAGAAATTGAAGGTTCTCATGGATTTTTGTTCTAGTATGGGTATGACTATTAACACTAACAAAATGAAGGTTATAATAATTAAATCTTAAAAATCACTTACATTAATTTCATGTATGACAATAATATCTTGGAGGAAATGATTTCATACAAATTTATCGGAATTGATTTTCAACACAAGCTCAACTAGAACTATAACATTGAGAAAAGGACAACTAGAGGGTGAAAAGCCTATTATGGATTTTGACTTTGGGATAAGAAGAAACTCCTCTTCGAGACTCCCATCACTCTTGTTATCTCCTATGGTTGTGAAGTTTGGAGTTGCAACATCTCTAGAGAATCATGGAGAAAGATATAGCAAAGACAAAGTATTTTATAACTTATAGTTTTAAAATTAAAGGCAATACACCCTATCCTATCCTCCTAATAGAAGCAAGTCTTTCCCCAATTGAAATTATGGCTATGACTAGGTTCTTAATGTACATGAACAATTTAAACAACATGGAAGACAAGAGGCTTCCTAAAGTTGCTTCAAAATCTAGTCAAAACCACATGTGGATCAAGCAGGGTGGCATAAACATGGCAAGCCTTGGCTAAATCATTGGGGTATTGAGGAAGAAGTTACCTTGCAAAATAATGATAATATTAAAAACATTATTACATCTAAATTTAAGGAAAAATTGTGGTGCGATAAAGAATTGGAGGATTAAAGAAAATTAAGATACTACAAGGAGGTCATCAACCCTAATCTAGAATATAAAAAACATCGTTCTATTTTAACTAGCGTAAAGAATAAAATCAACATTGCTAAAATTAGAACAAACTTTGATGAGCTCCATAGTGAAACAAGATGTTGGACAATTCCTAACACACAATGGGTCAAAAGAATTTGTCATTTTTGTGACACTAAGAAGGTTGAAGATGAAAAACACTTTCTCTTCAAATGCCATGCGTACACCCACGTTAGTTCTCAATTTCAAAATATTTGTTACAATACTGACCTTCCTAACCTTTTAACTTATCAAAACTATGGTGATTTAGTAATGTTTCTCTTAAATCTTTTTGAGCACATAAATACAATTTTAAAGTAAACCAAGTAATTCCTTGCCTTTTTTTTAAGGTCGAATAAACCAATGTTGGTCTCAGTGGACATTAATAACTACCATCATCACCACTAAATTTTAATGAAATTCCTATCGAATTTAGAGAATATTTTTTATAAAAAATAAATTAAATTTATTCACTTATTAACTTACTCCCTATATACTCGGGTGGCAATGTTGGGAGGGATCATTATCAATCCCAAAGGAAAAGAGGAAAACTCCTTTGTATGGGGACTGGGAATGACCACTAACAATTAGGCCAAAGCACTTGCCTTATTTCAAGGTTTGTGGATTGCAGATGATAGGCAACATAGGAGAGTAATTATCATTGGAGAATTTGAAATTAGTAAGCAAGTCTATGCTCCAAAATTTTGGTCAAAAATATAATGTATTAATAAGGATATTTCACAAGATAAATGAAGTATCAAGGTTTTAGAAGGGCGATTTTTTCCATGTGTTAAGATCACACATCCAACAAGCAAGTAAGCTGGCTAATGAAGCAAGCATACTTGAACAAGGTTTCTTTAGAGACAAAACTAGATAGGCATGGTTCCCCATCCCCTAATATCATGAATAAGTGCATAATTAAAATAAAAAAATGGGGCATTAGCTTATACACCCCCTCTAACCATATTGGAATTTATTTAAGAGAAGTGATATGCATGTTGAGCATATAGTGTGTCAAGTCGCATGATATCAACTAGAGACTTCAATTGATGGAGGAGAGCATCGATGCCATTTTTCACACAATGCATTCATATCTCTATTGCAGGTGGGATCATGGCTAGGATTTATGGTGGTTTGAAGTTTGATGTGCTATGGGTGTTTGATTCTCAACTACAATCCTAGGAATTTCTCTGCTTGGAACTTCTTCATATGCTTTTGAAGCCCTCGAGGTACTGGTTATTTCATTTTGTTTGTTTGAAAGAATTTGGTGTGGGCAGTAGTCGTTGGGTTGGTTGTATTATTGCATGGCTTCATCTTCTGAAGCAGGGCCTTTCGAGCATCATTAACAATGAGGATGCTATCATGTTCTTATCTTCCCCACATGTGGGTTAGAATACTTTCAGATGCTTAGTCTGGGGGCGTGTTAGCTTTAGGTCTATGTGCAATTCTCTATTTTAAGTGCATTTAAAGTTAATTTGAGAAGTTGGGGAGCGGTAGGAGGATAATGGATATAGGGCATGAGGCTAGAGATGTTGATGGGTCACATGATGCAAGTCGTTGTTCCATTTGCGAGCTAGTTGATATAAAGAGAGTCCTTGGAATCTAAGAAGCCATTGTTTGGAGGAACAAAGCGATCATTATCGTTGTCACAACACAAGTGCAGACACAAGAAGCTAATAGGGATGTTGAAATGACACTATTGATGGAAATTGTGTTGCAATAAAAGATGTAAATTATTAAATCGCAAGGTGAATGCATTGCTCTTAAAAACATGATTGTTGATATAGTTATTTGTCAAAATATGGCACATTCGATGGCTCATTTGTTGGTAGGTTCCTCGAGTAATAAGGAGGGGGAAAAATTCAATAACAATTAGTGGATATGGAAACATAACTAGTGGAACCAAACCAAGTCAACATAGAACTGAAGCTTTATTGAACTAGACCATTTTTTTTTAGCCATGTTTAATGCTTTTCAAAATTTACTTAATGTTAGGTGATTAAGTAAAAGTATATCCACATAGAAAAAGACAAACATGTTTTTGAATTACAATTTTTTTAAGCTATGTATGTTTTTCAAAATTTACTTTGTGTTAGGTGATTAAGTAAGAGTATATCCACATAGAAAAAGACAAACATGTTTTTGAATTTAAATGTATTTTCATAAACTATGAAATACAAAATTTAAACATATTTAAAACTATTTCAAAGAATATATGTTCGATATATAATTTTACAGTGAACAATGCAATCACAATTTTTTTGATAATATAAATATAACATTTTTTTAAAACTCCCTTTATAACTATTAGATTTTGTTCAAGTGAATTGTAATTGTAATCATTAAATTTTATTTATTAATTTCATAATATTACAAAACACTCTAAGATTGGGTTAGTTGAGGTTTACCGTGGTTAGATTGGCTTTGGGTTAGGAGTTTATATATTTAATTTTCCAATGCATTTACTTTTCCTTGCATGTATATAGTATTACATACATTGCTTTCCCGAAGGTTCCATAAATTATTTATGGCTTTGAAGTGTGAAATCACGTCTGATTGTACTATTCTTGAGATTCCCAATAAGAAAATATTTAAAACAAAGTTTGATATAAAAATTTATGTTTCCAATGAAGAGTACGTAATGTTTAAGGAAGGGTTTTGAAATCACGTTGGATTGCACTATTCTCGACCTTCCCAAAAGGTTTATATGAAAATAAAATAAAAATATTTGATAGTCAAAATAAATAAATAAAAAAGTTTATAATATTTATTTTAGTTTTATCTATTGAAGTGGATATTTGATATTATATGATTTTTGTTTAGTTTTAGTGATGATAAAATATTTATTTGGGGAAACCACGTTTCGCCTACCGACAATCATGTCTTTTTGGTAGGAATTAATTAACGATGGTTTACTAGGGAGAAGATATTATAAGAGATTAAAACTATTTTTTGAATTTTGGAGTAAAATTTAAAATTGTTTTTGTTGATTAATAATTTGTTTTTCTTAAATGTAAGGAAACAAGTTAATGGTCCAAGATTTAGAGACATTTGGTAAGAGTGAAAGTTTACCCTTTTACAAACCACCAAGTTATTTCAAGTGTTGTGATTCTTCTTCAATAATAATAATAAGTCAATCCACATTCACAGATAACAATTAGCTATAATTATCTTCGGTGCCAATTAACAACCAAATTATGGTTTTATCACCTTTGAAAAAAAAAGTTTATAATATTATAAAAATGGTTTCGACTTTTAATATATAAAAATAGTTTGTTTTTATTGAAAATAAAATATTTTATTAACATTTATTTAGATTGACTTGATAGGTTGAACGTGTGATAACATATTAAAAAAAACAAGCTTATCATAAATATGATAAGAATTTCTTTCCATAACTAAATTATTATTTAAAAATATTTTTAAAAATAAATATTATTGTTTTTAAGATATATTAAAAAATTGCAATTTCATTTAAAACAAAATTTCATTTTCCATATGTGTTTATGCATTTCTATCAATCCCTTTGACCGTAAAAAAGACTCTTAATCCTGAGGTCATACATCAATAATAAGTTAAACCCGCATTTTACTCAGTAAGACAACCTAAACCACAATCATAAAACTATTGCAGTCCCTTGTCCAAAATGGCCTAGTACTGATATCCCATTCCAAAAAAAAATAAAAACCTGAATCCCAAAGATCCAGTTACTGTTAAAAACAACTATGAAGATATCCAGAGAGAAAACCATCATTAGATTCCCGAATTAACCATGCCCCTACCTCCAAAGATGAACTAGATTTTGACAAAGCATCAACTTCACTGTTCCTTTCTCTAAAGATATGTTTGAAAGTGATCAAAGTGAACGTTGAAATGGCTAGTTTGATCTCCTCATAAATTGGCCTCAAAAGATAATTATCTAGATTGTATACCTTATTTACCCAATTGATGACCACTGGTACGTAATAAAAAATCTGAATTCTTTGAACACCCTTCTCTGCTACTAAGAAAATGAGCAAATTTAGTGCCATTAACTCTACAAAATTGTTTCCTGAATGGGGTGCCATGTAGCGGAAGGAGGCCACACAACCCTCCCATGAACTCTGCCATAAATATGGCCAGCTATCGTCCCTCACCTCAGTCTTGAATGGAGAGCGACCTTAATTACTTGCAAAGAAGGGAGGACATCTCCCTCGCGCCAGTTTAATGGCGGTCTTGTGGATTAATGGTAGGAGGCAGGTGAGTACATCAATCACGTCTGCCCCTTGGATATATATCCCGCTCAGCCCTGGTTTGCACTATTTCGCCTCTGAGCTTCGTAACCTTGCTTGTTCCGAGAATCAGGTTATTGCACAGTGGGTTCTCCTGGCTGTAATTCAGTGGATTCTTTGCCCCCCTAGCTCAACCATGCTGAGAAAGAGAGAGATGAAATCCTAGGCGAGGACCTGCTTAGTACAGTTACGTTGTCAGGCAGAGATGCCTGCAGAATCTGGAACGAGCCCTGTCCATTACTAGGACTTAACACACCGTAAGGCCACATACTCCACCAATGGCCTATGTCGAGGAGGAATTCCCGAAGGAACCTATCCAGGTTCCACCAGAATCCCTCCTCTACATGGTCCCGGACGATTACTTGCGCCCCCGCACCAACAAAGTTGATATAGGTACTAAGGATGTCATGGAAGGTGCCACTTGCGTGGTTCAGGAGGAATTCCCGGAGGAACTCCTCCACACGGCTCTAGGCGCTTACATCCAGGGTAGAACTAGGGAAGCAAAGGCAGGAATTGTGGTGTACAAGGATGGGGCCACCGACACTACACATTAGAATTTCCCCATCTTGACGCTTCCACCGCTTAATGCAATTCCGGATTACGACCCAATTCCTCCCAACCTCTTCAGCCCGGAGCAATTGGAGCTCATTTTCGATATCATAAGCTACATGGTGGACCAGATTCATCAGGACACCCTCATTAACAATCAGATTGATATGCTATTCGACGCATTCTCGAATGCATCGACCAAGTAGCGTTGCCCGACCTGTGCGTAACCCTCGTGCTACAGCCCAACGATGGAACTCTTCCTGGAGCTTCAGATGACATATCCCATGGTGCCAATGATTATTTTCGTGTAGTCCTCTAAGCTCCACCAACACAGTGATGGCGCTTCCTTCTTGTTATTCTACATTGGTACTCTGCATATTTCCCATCTTGTTTTCTTTTTTCAGAAGTTGTTAGTTTGTTCTAGCTTGCAAAGATAGCTCTATCAAGACAATCATTTGCCACCTACTCTGGTTTCCAATTGGCAGGGCATGTGGCAGATGCCTTTTTTGGTCGAAAGTATAATAGGCGACCACTTGTTCCAGTTTCCACTAGTTTGGTGGAACATGTGGCAGGCCAATGACATGTGTCTATTTTGTACAGTGACAACACAGTAATAGGATTTACCCTTTTTATTTACAAAAAAAAAACTCTATGGAATTGTTTGACCAAAAGATAATTACCCAGATTGTACACCCTATTTACCCAATTAATGACCACTTGAGAGTAATAAAAAATCTGAATTCTTTGAACACCTTTCTCCGCTACTAATAAAATGAGCAAATTTAGTGCCAATAACTCTGCGAAATTGTTTGACCCACCTCTCAGTCCTAACTTAAATTTCAGGAAGTGAGAATCTGAAAGATATAAAATGCCACCCACACCACACATAAAAGTATTTCCTTGACTTGTGCAATCAAAATATGCCCATGCATCATTATTATCAATCACCTCTTCAACTATCACTTTGGGAAGTCTTGCATTAGACGATTGATGAAAACCATAAAGGATTAACAAGATTTGCACCACGGACTAAAAGGGAATTATACATTGTTCATTAAACAACAAAGCATTTCATGATAACCAAACACCCCATGCCACTAGCAAAGGAAGAGCCTCAGTTTTTTTCTCAGATATCTTTGTGCACCAAGTTTTTAATCCGTCTTCATTTGAAGTGCCTCTCCACACACCTCATAACCCACAAAGTCTTTCAAGTTCCTGCCAAACCCACAAAGTAAAGGGGCATGCTAAGAACATACAATCAATAGATTAAAAATTGGACTTACGTAAGATACATCGACCCAATCCTTGAGTACCCGCTTTTGAATGGATTCCCTAGTAAGAACTTCATTCCTCAAGGAAAGCCACATAAGAATGTTTGATTTTAGTGGGCACTTAAACTTCTAGACACTTTTCACCACCAAATCTCTTGCTCTCTCTCCCTTGCCAAACTTAAAATATGATAATCTATCTTAGGAGTATAAATACCTCTTTTGACATTTCCCCCCCAAAGAAGTTCATCTTTTTCATCCTTGATATGCACATGACTAATCCTTAACAAACAAAAATATCTATCATGTTCAATAGCTTCAATCTCATATACAACCAACATGGCAATAGATTTCCATTCTTGGCACCAGATAGTGGATACCTCAAGCATAGCTTTATGGTTTAGAAAGAATAATCCTTCTTTGTGTAGGCTATCTAAAAGACATTTAGAAAGTATGAAGTCTTCATTGCAACTAACCTAAGGATCAAATCCCAATCTAAATTTTGTGCCTCTGCCCACCTTCCAAACCAATCCATTACAAATCAGGGGGAAAGCAAGTACCACAACTTTCCAAATCACAGATCCATTATGCCATTTTTTATCGACCCTTTTGAGCATGTTCTCAATTGATTCTAGCATAATGTATATTTTATGAATGACATCACACCATAAACCTTTTCTTCTCATTGATCTCCATACAAACTTAACAACTAAATCCCCACTAAAAATATGTATGCTCTTCATACCCTAACTACCCATCTCCTTGGGTAGTCTACAAGGAAAACACCTTCCAACAAGGGTTTTTAGTTGGCGCACATTAATTGCATGAACACACCGATTCACTTCAACATATGGCACACTAGTGCATAAAATAATAAGACACATTGAATATTGTTATACATATTCACAAAAGAAACTTGATTTATTTTTATTTTTAATCATTTTCTATTCGGTGCAACATATTAATGCTTGAGTGCACTACATGTATAGTGCACCAAATTAGTTAGGTATTTGTCATACGATATTGGTTTTTATTTTAAAAATTACAAAAAACTTACTAGTGTGCACCAATTTATGATGCACAGGTACATTACTTCTACATAATGCATTGAATTAGGTTAAGCCATTTAATTACAAAATAAGTTTTTATTTCCAAGCAATTAAAAAAACTCAATGATGCATTTTGTTGTCATGACACCGGTGTGCCTATGTAAATAATGCACTTTGAGTTTTAATTGGACAATCCTACCGGTGCACCCTAATATACGACACATCAATGTATAAAATAAAAAGGTACACCAAGTATCTTGATACATATTCCATGAAAAAAACTTGGTTTATTTTAGCTTTAAATGATCTCTATTTGGTGTGTATTAAACATCTTAACTCACTAGTGCACTATAATGCACAACAAATTGAATTGGTTAGGTATTTGCCACACAATATTGTTTTTTATTTCAAAAAGTACAAAAAACTTAACAATGCACACCAATTTATGGTACACTGAAATAGGTTAGGACATTTAATTATAAAATATAGGTTTTTGTTTCAAAAGAATTAAAAAATTTAATGGTGTGTTTTATTCTCTTGAAACAAACTCGTGTGCCTACAAAAGTGCACCGACATATGGATATAAAAATAGAATGGTGCTCATGAAATATCTTGGTGTGCTAGTGCATGTTACTTATGTGCACACCATAATAGGGTTAAATATTTGTTTTTACCAAACCATGATTTTGTTTTTACCTTTTCTTTAGTGCTCCCAACCATAGAAGCACCAGTGTTCACGATACCTATATGACCACCCCATTGTCGGTGCTAGTGTGTCGTTGGATTCCTCAATTCCTTCACCTCGCCAATGGATTTGGTTTGTTTTCAAATTTTGCAAAATGGTTGCATATTTTCATTTTTATCTATGTGGCAGCCATGCCTCCTTGTTAGGGAAAAGACAGGTAAATTGTTTGTTACCCACTGATTTACATTTTAGTGGATTAACATTTAAAATTTAGCCTAAATTCGTAATTTATTTGATTTAAAGAAATGTGCAGTGCATTCAAACTATTCGATTCACATCGGACAAACATGATGCACCTTGTAAATTTATAAGACACATCGTTGTTAGTGCATTCTGTAAAGTTACAGGCCACACTAACTCAGGGAAATGATTGGTAAATAGAAGCATCGTACACAATGCTTCACAATATTGTAAATGCATCGATAATCCCTATTTAAATTGAACAGATTCCCGAGCTTTCTAGTGTGTTTGTAAATTTTTAGTAGCACTACTAGCTGCATCATTTGAGCTGAAGCACATCAACAAAACATAAAAACATTTTAAATTGTTTACTTTTTTATGTTATTTATAATATCTAGAAGCACGTGGACAATGCTTCTCAATATTATAAACACATTGTTTAGACATTTTTTATTGTAAAATATAGTGTGAATGTCGGTGCTTTAGAAAATGTATGAAAACATTTGGTGCAAGGGAGTTAGGTGCTTGTCACTTACGGTCATGACACCGACACACTATACCTCTAATGGGTAACTCATTAATTTCCCTCTAACGAACTACGTTGGTAGTTTAGTTTAGAGGCCTAGATTGATTAGTGGTCTGCCATTTTTTTGCAACAATTTTGTTTTTCTTTAGATTGTTGTCGTGTTGTGTTTGATGGGAGGATGGTCTTCTCATTTGCCTTAGATTTGTTTACTTTATTTTTTGAGAGGTTGTTGACCACTCAACTAACATTTGACCACCTTCCTCCTAGGACAATGAATAATGTGCATATGCACATATGTTATAGCCCAAAAATTCCCTACTCTTGCATACATGGCCTTGGCCCTCTTACTTGCATATTTTGGAAAAGCATTGTTGAGAAGCTCTTCTTAAAAAACCATTTTTTGGAAGATGTACGTGCCCTGCACCATCACATCCCACGTAAATACGCTTGCTGCACCACTACAACTCGCGTACATATGCATGTTGCACCATTACAACCCGCATATGCTTGCAAAAGTTGCAAAAATAAAAAGTTGCAAGGAATTCATTGAAATTCACGGGCTATTGGAGGTTTCCCAACTAATCCACCTGCTATAGCCCGTCACAAAACCGAATAACCATCCTTTTGGCATATAAAAGGAGGTGTCGGGGTCTCATTTCAAAGCTAATCAGAAGAACAGTGAAACTCTACCCGATTTCACTTCCCCTCCTTGCCCAAGATATTACTGCCTTTTGTGAGATATTGCCTCAACATTCCCTCATCAGCCCCTTCTTCGTCTATTTAATCCATTCCCTTCCATAGAAGTGATTAGAAGGTTGATAGAAGAAGTTCATTCAAGGTGCACTTGGAGCATGGTAAAGAGGATCTCAGACCAGGTCCGTGGAATGGTGGCCGACTCAGATTGTAAGGTATAATCTTTGTATTATGAATAAAAGAATCACATTTTCTTGTCCCAAATGATGGTGTCTTGAGTACTTTTATTGATTTATACTTGACATTTTACATCTAACCCTAACTTATATATAGAATATCATGCGTGTAGTTCTTTGTTTGCCTATCTTTGGATGCAGGTCATCCCTTGGAGGAGACGTGCAACCAATGGAACTTCCAAGCATGAGGAGATCATTGCCAGACGTGGGATCAAAGGTATAGTTATCCAATATCTTCTTTGTTTGCTTTCTTTATGTTTTGGTATGTTTGGGGTAGTATAGAGAATTGATTAGCTTTTAGACGGTTATTCGTTCTGTCTACATTTAAAACCCTGGTGTAGTTAAAAGGGGGGTTTTTCCCGCTAGCAACATATGGGGGCAGATGTTTCCCAAGAGGGACCGACCATAGTACTTGTGTAGGCCAATGAGTTTAAATGTTTTGGAATTGTTAGCTAGTGTGGACGATCCCGTGCTCGACCTTGTAAATTACCTATACACGATGATGGATTGGTGAGGATGTGTGAATGTATTATTTAACCAAGTGGGGCCACCAAATGCTAGAGGTAATATTATCGTTATGTTTTAATTAATCTAGTTGTATATATTTCTATCTTATATAATGCTCATGTAATTTATTGTAACATTTCTTATTAAATTGTTGAATTATTATTGCCTACTATTTTGTAGATATTAGCACGTATGTTGGGGAGATTCCTCCCCAACAACTTAAGGAGATGGTTGAGATTGATGAGCCGCCTCAGGTGCAGATACCCAACATGCCATGCAAGCCAAATTGTAGATTATGTTAGAAGTTGACAGATCAAATATGTTCATTGATGTCTCTCCACACAGTGGTCCTTGCATGAATCATGGATGTTAGGTGGGACCCTAACATGCATTGATATGAGCGACTCTTTCTCGTGACATGAAATTATTGACGTGTCATGTTGTTGGTGCTCTCAACCTACTTGAGAGGTTAAGGGTTCACCAACAATGATTCCGAGCTTTTGGCTCTGGTGGTAGACCTAGCTTATAACAATTATTGACATGTATATATTTGTTGTTGCGATGTATATTTTACATGTATAGTTGACATTTATATTTGCCTTGAGATGTATATTTGACGTGTATATTGATTCTGATATTATTATTCATATATATTATGCGTTTTCATATCTTGTTGATGTTGTTTTATTTATAAAATGTATTGTGTATATGTTAATGATTTCTACGTTTTAAAGTTAAATTTGAGATGTATCACTCATTTAAATTTGAGATGTCATATTTAACGTATTTGAGATGTATGTCTGACATATACATTGATTTTGATATTATCATTCATGTATATTATATCTTTTGATATCATGTTGATGTTGTTTGATTAATACAATATATTGTGTATGTTAATGATTAATATCATTAACAATTTAAATTAAATTTTGGATGTATCACTCATTTAAATTTGAGATTCCATATAAAGTTTAACTTTGGTTAAAATCATTTAATGCCATTTTTCCGTAGTAATCATTTAATTCAATGTCATTATATATTGTTTAACCACTTTCAAGGTTAATTCTTTGTTGTGTAGGAAGATACAATATGTTGATTAAACATGTTTAAAAACTTGAATAATTAATTGCCCAATTGGATTAATATTTTAAATATATTTTTTGGATTAAATTCATAGTTGCATGGGAATCGTTCCCGACATCTCTGAAACTCATTCCCGTCATTCCCACATTTTTTGGAACTTGGGAATGGGTACAAAACGTCCCCAATTGGTTGGGACCAATTTTAGAAACCTTAGAGCTTTTGGAGAACTTCAATGTCAAGGAAATGGGTACTTGGGGACGAGTTTCCAATATAGAGAACTTCAAATTAAAATTCTATTTTTGGTATTAATGATTACCAATTTTAGGTTTTGTTTAATTAAAATGCAAATATTTTTATGCAATTATTACAAACACCTAATTTGTTAACTGTTTTTTATTATATTTATTCAAAATATCACTATAAAACAAAGACTAAACTACACGTAAATTTTATTTCAAAAATTATTTACACAAAAATACTTAATAATACTCACTTGATAGTTGTGGATAGTAATAACTTTTAATGCATGTATGTTTTCCTTGTCCATGACAAGCATTTACTCCACTCTGTTGTTGTTGTCAACCAACCATATCATTGATTTTTATCATATTCTCATATTCTCATATTAAGAGAGTAATACTATTTATCTTTTTTCCAATTGGAACTAGAACAATGGTTCAAAGTTACAAAGATGTTCGAAGTTCATGTATGTAAAGTTTAATTTAAAAAATATGTTGATTTTTTTAAAAAGAAACTAAAGATTTTTTATATATAAAGGGTTGTGCCGAAGTAAAGCAACAATCAAAATCATTACAAAATTTGGCTCATCACAGACCGAGTCCATTACTACTATCCTACTATCAAAAGTATTATTATATCACTTATACATTTGGGTAGTCCAACTACGATATATTCTAATATATTGTCCCAACAACAAATCACATTCGAAATACATTTTCAAGACATTGATTCATTTTCAGGTTCTTCCTAATTTTCAACTTGTCTTGGCGCATTATCTTCAGTTTCCATTGGTTCTGCTTCCCATCCTACTTAGTTTTCTCTAGAGTGTTCAGCTCGAAAGATTCATGTGATTTTGTTGTTTGATCCTGAATTAGATTGTTGAGTCACTTCCATTGCTCTTAGTTAATTGCATTCATGTTCCAAGGAATCCATTCGTCGGAGAAGCCTTGCTATTGTCTACTTTAGCTCACCGATTTGTTGTCTTTGTTCCTCTCTAGCTTTGGATTGATTGTGTTCTTGTTCCATAGAGTTTATTCTTTTAAGAAGCATTTCCATTTTCTGCTCTAGGGAACATGTTCGCTGCCTCTCTTGCTCTAATGAATCAATTTGATGAAAAAGGGCATTGATCATCTGTTCTAAATTGTTGAACTTGGTTGCAAAATCCATGATTTGTATTTTGAGCCTTCAAAAATGTCTTCATGCGTTCGCAATATACGTTTGATATCACTCCGTGAGGTATCCATAGTGAGTTGACCAATTCCCCAACTCTAGTTATGATCAAAGCAAAGAAACCAATTTATATTTTTCCGAGGGGGACGAGGAGGATGCCACTTTTGACCAGAGTTTAACCCAATATCTGAATTTAATGTATTCTTGCTCAGACAAGTATCAATTATGGTTATTTGACGGTAAAGATTAAAAATGAATATCTAGGGAGTGTTAGAGTCGAACATGAGACCCAACCACACAAAAACGTAGGCTGGAAGGCTAGCCCATAAATTTATGCTAGATTTAAACCCTTATAGACCTCCAAATGAAAAACCAGGGAGAATTATGAATATTGGGGATCCAAAGAAAAATATTTGGTTCAATAGGATGGTAGTTTGATGGTCATCATGGAAACCCTTAAAAGACCAAGAGACAAGAAAAAATCTAGAGGGGAAAATAACAAAGAAATGAATCTCAAACATGAGCACAATTATTTGTATATCTGGAGCATCACAAATAGAGAATTTGACCCACAAACTGAATTTGTGTATCGTTTAATAATAAGCCATGGATTTTTTTTTCTTCTGTAACCTGGGCACTTCCTAGGTTTTCAAATTTCCTCCTTCAATTTTCTTCTTTCATGGCTTCGACTGGAGGAGGGAGCGACACTCCCTCTTATAGCCATATTATGGTGGGGCGATGAAATGGGTTGTGAAGACCCTCTACCTCTCAAACCCATCGAAACCACGGTGTAAATACCTTACCTAAAAATGCGAAATGGAAACAACCAACATCGAGCACACAAGTAATGACAGAGGCCTCAACACACCCAACAAATTCAATCCTAAATACCACCACCAACTTCCTACCCAAAGCATCTGAGAACCCAAACTATGAAATAAGAACAGAGAAAATCAACAACTACATCCAACATATGCAGGAGCATGCATTCATAGGAAATTTCATGGGCATATGGCCAACATAAAAATCACTCATGTGGTGGATCAACACAACTTGGAAACCCAAAGGCCAAATAGACCTCAATCTCGGCTCCAAAGGATTTTTTACTGCAATGTGTTCAAATATGGAGGACCACGATCAAATCTTCGAAAATGGTCCCTACTTTTTCAACTCAACAGGCCTTCACTTCCGACCTTGGATGGAGCAATTCTCACCAGAAAAAGAATATTTTACTGCAACACCAATATGGATTTGGTTATATCCCCACCCTTCGAAATTTTGGGATGATGATATCTTTGAAGGAATTGAAAACACACTTGGAAACTTCATCAAAAACTCATAGATAAAGAAAATAAGACGATATACTGCCTATGCCCGCATCTGCGTTTATATGGATCTCACCAAGGCACTGATGGGTTCCATCAACCTCTTCTATCATGACATTGAATGGGTTCAAACTCTAGATCACAAACACGTCCCTTTCCATTACAGACACTGCCATGAACACGACCACCTATTTCGAGACTGCCCCCTCAATGCTCAAAATAACTCCTCTTCCCCTTCTTTGAATCAGGATGTAGACGGGTTTGAGAAAGTTCATTCCAGGAAAAATCTAGATGAAACCCCAACCCCCCACATACCAATAAGGGTTTCAAATCTCGAAACTCCTTTGAATCTCTCTCGCAAGGGGAATAAAATCAGAGTACTCAAAGAAGGAAAGAACCACATTTGGATCCTACAACCAATGCAACATCACCATTGGAGGACAATGCCAAAAGAAGTAAGACAATGGAACAAGAAGGAATCACTCTTTAGGATGAAGAAATGGAATTGCAGGACGAGCAACTTGACTTTGATGAAGTAGAGGAAATGGATCTAGGCGATCTGGATCTCAACTCAATAACAATGGTCTGCAAGCAACAAAATTCCAACTCAATCTTTGAAGAAAAAGTACAACTCCTGAAGGATGCCCTAGTGTGCAATAAAATATTCAATGGATATGCATCACAAAGTATGACCTTGATCCCCTCTCCAAACCCCTCCCTGGGAATTAAATCCTCCTCCTCACTACCTCCAAAAATCTCCCTAGAGAAAAAAAAAGAAAAAACGATAGAAGATCCAACAAGCAGTTCCTCAAATATCTTGGAGAATATCTTGTAAACTCAGGGAGAATTCCTCTAATAACATAAAAGTATCCCCCCACACCCCCAACTCCTCATGAAAGTTATCTCCTATAACTTTGTAGATTTTAACCTTGTACAATATTTACTGCAAACATATTTTCAGTAAAAGAACAAAAAAGATACAATGGAAAATACAAACATTACACAGAGACTTTTACCCTGGAAACCCAAACTGGGAAAACTAGCATATTCTATATTCATTCATAGTGATACATTGTTTACAATACAATATACATAAAAGAGCTAGCGACATACAAAACCCTAACCCAATGACTTGGATTAGTCAACAACCCTAATTCCTTAACTGGAAATAGAAAACCATCGACAAAGAAACAATGTGCCAAAAAACCACCTAAATATGTGACATGTTTCCTGAGGCATAATTTTTTTTCTCTGGGGTGCTGCCCCTGCACCCCCCTACGTGTCTGACGCAACACATACACTACTACTCATGCAAAGAATATAACACATACCCAACAAACTTAAGGGGCCTTAATGGTAAAACCAAACATAGGATCCTCCAACAAAAAATTCTACAGGAAAATTCTCTTGTTGTCATGATCCAAGAGAAAATGTCCTCACTTTCTCATTCAAATCTTGGCCTCCCACCTATGGCTAGGATATCAAGCAATGGACATCGATGATCACGGCTTAGCTGGCGACCTTGCCCTCCTCTGGAACCCCAACAATATTTTACTATCTAGCTTTTTTTCACCAAACACACTCTTTCTGCGAAGTTTCATTTGATATGATCCTCATCCACTAGCTTTCTCACCAATGTCTATGGACCCAATACACCCACTGAAAAATCCATTTTTCTAGACTCTTTGATCTCCCTCTATCCCCTAATATCCAACCATCATTGGATCATAGGAGGGGACTTCAATCTCATCACCTCTCTCTCTAAAAAGAAAGGAGTTATACGACGTCTTGACCAAAAATATCAATCCTTCAACAACACTATCCAAGCCTTCAATCTGGTAGACATTGAAACTACCAATGGAATATTCACTTGGAACAATCAACGACTTGGCTATCAACAATTTTGCTCTCGCCTCAATTGCTTCCTCGTCTCTGACTCGATCCTTCTATCCAATTTACATCCCTTAGCTACCATTCTCCCTTTTGCTGGATCAGATCATTGGCCCATTTTGCTCCACCTTGACCTAGATGACAACCCCCATAACCGACTCTTTCACTTCAATATATTTTGGCTAAGCTACCCGAACATCCTCAATACCTTCAAATCCCGATGGACGAAGTTCAATCCCAACTCCTGCTCTCCCATGTATATATTTCAACAAAAACTCAAATATATCAAGCAACAACTAAAAATATGGAACAAAGAGGAATTTGGCAACATAAATTAACCCAGAAGATGGAGCAACTACAACAATCAATAATAAATGAAGGAAGAACTGAAGCATTTACACAAGAGGAGAAGCACCTTCAAGCCACCTTAAAAGAATGAGAATATTAGGAAGAGATCTTATGGAGGCAAACGTCTTGAATTAGATGGCTAAAATATGGGGAAAAAACACAAAATTTTTCCATCGGTCAATGATTCGACACATGCATCACAATCGTATCATCTCCCTCAAGAATAACCAAGGTCACAAATTGACAAAGCATAATGACGTGGAAAGGGAACTTGTTAATCACTTCTGAACCCTTTGAACCGAACCAAAAGATGATCGTCGAACTTCCATTCAGAGGATCACCCAACATATTCCCCTCCTTGTCTCTCCCGATCAAAATACAACCCTCATGAGACCAATTACTCTGAAGGAAGTTGAACAAGCCATATTTGATATTCCCCAAAACAAATCCCCAGGCCTGGACGGTTTCACAATAGACTTCTATCAATCCTGTTGGTTTGTCATAAAAAGGGATGCATGGGAAGTAGTTGAAGACTCCAGACTCCATTTAAATGTCCTCCCAACCTTAAATGCCACCTTCTTGTCCCTTATACTGAAAGAAGACAAGGTGGAGGACCACAATAAATTCCGACCCATTTCCCTTTGGAATGTTATTTTCAAAATCATTACTAAAGTAATTTCCAATAGATTTAAACCCTTGCTTCCTTCCTTAATTTCTCCTGAGAAACCGATTATGTGGAAGGCATACAGATATGGATGGAATCATTCTAGCCCATAAAGTCATCCACTCGCTCAAAACCACTAACACCCATGGTATGTTGCTTAGACTTGACATGTCCAAGGATTTAGATAAAATCAACTGGAAATATATCCACCTTACCCTTCGGGACTTTGGCTTCTCCCAATCTTGGATAAAATGGGTCCTCTCTCTCACCTCCTCAACTTTCTTCTCTATCCTGATAAATGGCTCTCCTTCTCAACCTTTCTCTCCCTCTCGTGGAATCCATCAAGGAGACCCCCTCTCCCCGTTTATTTTCATCCTAATGGCTGAGGCTCTTGGCAGAGCAATCAAAGCGGCCATAGAAGAAAACAAGATTAAAGGTATTCGCCTCCATAATGAAGAACAACCCATTTCCCATCAACAATTTGTAGATGACACCATGCTTATGGCCCAACCCGCTGTACAAGAAGCCAAATCCATCCAACAAGTTCTCACAGATTTTGGGGAAGCCTCAGGAATGGATCTAAATACCACCAAATCCCAAATCTTCTTCTTTCATACCCCCCTACCATACAATTGCATATAACAAGAATCCTTGGATTTCAAAGAAGTTCACTTCCTTCCAAATACCTTGGTGCCCCTTTAGTCACTAATGGTCTCCAAACTTCCTCTTTGGAAGATCTCATCACTTGAATGAATAGGAATCTTGACAATTAGTCCTTCAGAGTGCTCAACACCCCTGGATGTTTGTTTCTCCTCAAATCTGTTCTCCAAGCCATGCCCCTCTACCTTTTCTTGGCCCTGGTTTCCCCCAAGTCCACACTAAAATCCATCCGGAACGTTCAACATTCTTTCTTATGGGGAGGAGACCACAAGGAAAAAAAGTTGGCACTAGTGGCCTGGGACAAGGTCTACCTCCCCAAAATTAAAGGCAACCTCAGGCTTAGAGATCCTAAAAGTTTAAGTTATGTTCTAGGTGCTAAGACTTGGTGGAAATGGCTTGTCTCCAAAGACAATCCATGGGTGAGACTTTGGCGCAAACAATATTGTTCTCACTTGAATTCTCAAGATCTCATTAGGATCTCGACTAATATCAAGGGCTCTCACATATGGAACACATCTTGGAAAAATAGAGCTCTTATTCACTCCCACTACTTATGGGAGATTAAGGACAATTACTCTGCACTCTTTTCGGAGGACGCCTGACAACAACTACCCCCTCTTGAATAAAACATAGCAACCAAAGCACTTAAAGATAATATGATTACCCATAACAGATTGTTGATTACTCAATATTGTCTCCCACCTAATCAGGATGATACTTGGAGAACTTGGATCCTGTTGGGCCCCAACAACTCCCCTTATATTTTTACAAAATTTAAAGGGCCCCTATTAAAATCTTGATAATTATAATGAGCTACAGAATCAACCTTTTCAAATAGTTCCATTCCTTGGCTTGCTTTGAGACAAACTTAAGACATTCTCTTTAGTATGAGTCATTTATTACAAGAGTATA
>JZKD02S2133640.1:597541-613029 GCA_000966675.3 Picea glauca
GTGGGAATTCATTTCGAATTTATGGCGTTTTGATGCGGGCTGGTGCGAGCCATGCCATCGCCTCCCCTTTTGCGCCCACGTGTTCGAGTTATCCTCCCTGTCACCCCATCCGGGGGAAAATGGGGGCATGCGTTAACAAGCCATACCTTAATCATTGGATGCTAATGGTTATAGAGACATGTTATATCGTTATCAAACAACATATGTCATGTCACCTCCACTGTCATACAATTTTAAGTGAGGGATCGAGATATGAAAGGGCTTGCCCATCTCTTTTCACATGAAAGGATTAACTCTTGTTTGGCATCTTGAATCAACATGTGTATTTTATCGTGGCATAGGTGGGATAATGAAGTATTGCACAGATGGCTTGAGAGACATTGCATGGTGAAGGAATGCTCTGGGTTGAAAGTTCTTCCTAGTAAGGACTTCCCTCTACTTCTGGTTTATGTATTGGATCATTTGTTTGGTGAATAATAAATTAGTGGGCATTCGGTGCATTGTGTAGTGCCACATTTTTTTCTACATGTTTGACATACTCAATATTATTATTTGAGGGTATTTGTTTATAAACGACATGGTTTATTGAATTATACTTTAATGTTGAAGCTTAAACTTATTAGTTATTTGATTGGCTTAAAGTGATGATTTGGAATGGGTTCATTTGAATGTTTTTATGATAACATGGATTGATTAAAATAAGTTGACATGGTATAAATGACATTGTCAACGTATATGATTATGAAACTTTGAAATGAAAATTTTGGATACATTAACTTGCAGATGCTACTAATGGTTTGACTAAAGTGACAGGAAATCATAGATATATATTAACATGGGACTACGTCAACATTATATTGGATTCTGAATTGAGTCAAGGTATTATCATATATTTCATGGTTACTATTATGCTTTGGTTTTGATTATCGAACTATTTGATGCTTCGATTGTAGTGTGTGTAGGCATAATAAATATGGTTGTCGATCTATCCACATATGAATAATGGGGTTGTATGGAAGTTTATGGAGTACCATAAGGAGAGGAGGAACAACATCTACGTTTCCACCTACTAGCACTCATTTTCAATGACCTAGGTTGAAATACTAGTGACACTTTTACTTAGAGGTTGCATGTTGCGATGAGGGTAGAACACATATTTGGTCACTCACCAGGTTTAGATGAGGGGAGTGAAATACAGAGAGATCATTATTACTAAGTGACTATTAGTCTCTCAACAAAGGAGACAAAGGTTGAGTTAACAATGTCTCAATAGTTGCACCATTTCCCCCACCAAGAAAGTTGGATGCTTGAAGGGCATGCAAAAACATGGTACCCTTGATACTTATTGAAAAGTAACTCTTGAAGGTCATGGAGAGGCATGACACCGTTGGGATCAATTATGTATTGTCAAGGGTACATTAAGAAGATTGGTTAAAGCATAGAAAATATGATTTCCTTAGCATACACATTTTATTTAATACAGGAAAAATGATCATATAGTTTATTCATTATAATAATAAGAGAGAAGTTAATTAAATGGATTGAAGTATGATTGAACATATAGACTATTTGATATCTCACAATCAGGAGAAATGAATTAGTTTATTAGAAGTCATTAATAAATAAACACATTTTAGGAGTGTGCATGAAATAATAATAACATAATTTTAATTAACTAAAAACTAATTTCTAGTGTACCCACAAATCAAGGAGAAGAAATAGGAACAAGAATTCAAAATCAAATTAAGTAAAGAATAGTGGGTTGGGATAAGTAAAAAGGGGTTAATAAATAATTAAAAGTAGAAACTACATGAAGAGGAGATCAAGGAAACACCTAAGAGTGAAAATATGGAGTGTGGGAGTTGGGTGAGGATACTTCATTATTTATATTTTAAAATAAGTAATAGTTGGCGTGCTTCCACATATGAGTGACACATGGGTGGATGAATAATACAAAAATGATAAATTATACTTTTGTATGGATTGGACAAGTGGATTGAGTCACAAAACCTATAAAATAAAAGCTTGAGCTAAGATAAATGGAACCTTTTCTCCCTAATGCTGGATGATTGTCGTACTACTTAAAATTTCTATAGGTGATTGCAGAAGAGTTTGGTCTTTTAAAGAGTGTTATGAAGTGGGAATTTTCTTCTCAAGTTAGCGGCTTTAAACTCATCTTTTATGCTAGAATTGGTACCTTCTATACAACCCCATAATAGTTCAAGTGTCCTTGGAAAATAAAGTACCCATTGGAGTTGGTAGGGTGATCAAATAGTGGATCATCAAAGGATTGACAAGGAGGGCACAAGTGTAAATCATGTTCATCAATCAAATATCAAGGTTGATAGTGCTCTATGATAATTCTTGTTAATGCTATTTTATATAAATTTATATAAACTCTTATTTTATTCTAGAATTGGTACCTTCTATACAATCCCATAATAGCTCAAGGGTCCTTGGAAAATAAAGTACCCATTGGATTTGGTAGGGTGGTCAACTGGTGGATCATCAAAGGATTGACGAGGAGGGCACAAGTGTAAATCATGTTCATCAATCAAATATCAAGGTTGATAGTGCTCTACGATAATTCTTGTTAATGCTATTTTATATAAATTTATTTGTCATTGGGAGTAATAGTTTATCACAAATAGATTTGTTTTAAACAAAATATCTCACACACAAACATTGTTGAACTTGCACATCGAAAGGTTATTTCATTTAATTAAAATTATGTGGATAAGTATTTGACTCAACAGTAGGAAATTGAATTCATATATTTCAATAGAATGGAATTAGAGTAAGACCGCACATAACTAAGGAGAGTCAAATCAACTCAATCCCTAGTGTTGTAAACCCTAAATTGCATGCACATTTGTAATACATAACTATTGTTTACCACTCACAGTGAATGTGGGTCAACTGTAATGATTTTGTAGAAGAAATTACAACAAATAGAGGTCAAACATGTAAACCAACTAACTAGTAGGTGAACCATGGTGTATTGTGTTATTAACAACAAGGAATTGATAGTAAAAGTAGCCCACTAGTTCTATGTTGTGTATTCTCTTTCCTTTTCTTTGCATTAGCAAAAATATGACTATGTTGTCTCCATTATAAAAAAATGAATCTGTAAGATTGTACATTGAATTTTTTATTGAAATTGTTCAGGTATATTTGAATGGAACGAATGGATGTTTGATTTTCCACTAACATTAAATGGATTACATGCAAGCGTGTGAACTATTTGTTGTGATTGTGTTGTGATTGAGAATTGAACCACGTATTAATTTTGGATCAACTTATTTAAATGATAATGGTTATTCATTAAATAATCACAACCATTCAAGGTTCTTAGGATATAACCAATACTCTGTTCCGATATTAAAACGACAAAATTAATGCCTATGTATTGAATTTAGTATGGTTGTAATAATTTCTAGAAATGTGAAATGTTATTCCTAGTTAAAGCCTAAGTATGGCATTATTATTGCTATATCAAAACCTTGCATTTGATTAATTGATACAATATCAATATGTCTCTATCTCCATATATCATTGGGTCTAAAAATTGTATTATCAAAATCAACTTTACAATAATCAATCACATTTTAGAGGATGACATCATTCCCAATGGGCTGAGTTGAAATTTCTTGAATTAAAGATGCTTATTTGTACATTTTAAATGGTGGATGACAAACCATAATTAACCTTGGTAATGTTGCAAGTAAAATATTCATAGTGAAAAAAATACTCATAAATTATTTTTGAATAATATATAAATATATTCATAAAGTGAAGTAGTCTTAAAGTAAATTACTCCGAATATATAAAAAGTAACGTACCCATTCAAAATTTTATAAAATGAATACATAAATTCTCACATATCATTCACAATTTATATTGTAAATTAAATTAAAAATACTTTATATTCTAAATTAAATATATACATTTTAAAATTCATTACATAGGTATATATTCAACCTAATATATGTAAATTAATGCGAGAACCCACATATATTAATTTAACTAATATATGGAGTAAGCAATATTTTTTTTTGTTATCTAAATATCCCTGACTTGCGGGATTGGCCTATGGTTGAGATGCCACGACCCAGGGGCATATAAGTCGTCAAAATCACCCAGGGATTGCACCCGATCTGGACTACACCAACCCTTAACATGGCTGTATTTGACGTGTCCCTGAGGTTTCAAATCAATGACTTCACTTACATAATTCCTTAACATCAGACTCCCTCACCAACTCCTCTACACCAGAGGGACATGGAGTAAGTGGTATAGACACTTACTCCATATATTAATTAAACTAATATATGGGTACTCCATATGTGGAACCATGTATTCCATATATTAGTTTTTTGTTTGTTTGTTAGCGTATATGCGACTTGTGGGATTAGTTTGGCTAAGAAACCACGACCCAGGGGTATCTAAGCCATTAAAATCACCCAAGGATTTCACTTAGCATGGGCCACACCAACCCATAGTTGGTTGGATTTTTTAGGTGTCTCCTCTTGACTACAATGAGTTTCGAACTTGGTTCACCCTACAAATGAAACCTTTCGAAACCAATCACGTTAGCGGGATTTGACCATATATTAGTTAAGTTTGTATATGGATATTCATATATTAATTAAATTAATTTATTTCATATATCAGTTTAACTTATGTATTGAGTACATTGTTCTGTATGGAGTATGTGGAACACCAGTTAAACTAATATATATGAGATATATTAATTTAACTAATATATTGAATACATGTAACCACTCCATATATTAAATAAATTAATATATGTATATATTAGTTACTTGTATTTTATCCTGATGATGAATCCCGATCCGGATTCGAAACGTCGATGACAAAATGATACCTACTGTGGATTCTCCGGCAAATAATTTTGAAATACTTGTATTTTATATATTAGTTAAATTATATTCATATATTAATTTAACTAATATATGGAATACACACTCTACATATTAGTTAAATTAATATATGGATAAATGGTTTATATTTGGTTCTCATGAATCCATGTATTAGTTTGACTTTGTGAATATAATCCGTCTTATGAACTAGGTTTGAGGTTTTCTTCGTATGGAGCCTGAGGTTTTTCTCGACACCGAGGCACGTGGATTCAGATAATTTTACCCATTCAATCTAACCGGGAGCACCAGTATCCTTTCCCTATTCCACTTTTTCCTACCTCTAACACCTTGTCTCCCTTTCCCTCCCTCATTTTTTCCTTCCACTGACTCCCTGTCTCCTTTCCCCCCCGATCCCACAAATTGTTTTTTACAGTTCCCATGTCGTTTTCTCAGAATATCCTTGCGGACGTGGAACCTCAGGTAACAACCATGGACAAAGAAACAGTGCACATGGACTCCCTCTCATCGTCCTATAGTTTTGACCCTAGTCTGGGGTTGTTGACATATGTTTACTTTCCATTGAGACAGGTTATGCTAACTTCCCCTGATCCTCCGTCTCCTCTCACTGCTAAGAAAACATCTCCCTCCCTTACCCTGACAATAACTATTGCTTACTCTGGCTTTTTTGGCACTTTCATGGATTTTCTGGTCAGAGACCTCCCAACCTCTAGGATTTTTTGTTCGGCTCCAAGCTCACCAATCGTTTTAGGCCTTGACTGACTCTCACAGGATGAAGGCGATTTCTTGCACTCTACTCCACCTTCGAGCTTTGAACCTGATGAAAGTGATTTTTCAACAGAAGGGGCACAACAGTTTGAAGTCTCTGGTTTAGGACTCAGAAGAAAGGTGATAGGGCTCTCACATTCACAGGGAACCTCTCCCTCCTCTAAGGGTTTCATCTCGACCTTTTTGGAAGTGGAAGAACATAGGGGTTTCTCCCATGACAGAAGGGAACCCTCTACAGGTTATACTCCAGAAGACCCAGGGGATGTAAGGGGATTTCACATCGTCCGCCAAAAGAAGAGAAGGAAATTCCCAAAATTAGTAGGGAAAGTGGGCAACCTGCAGTTTGGCAAGGAGGTCAGAATGAACAAAGTGGTTCAGATGACAAATCATACTTTGGTGGGGAGGGCTAGTGGCAGATTTTTTTCCCTCAAAACCATTATTTCTTGGTCAAAGTCTGTTTGGGAAGAACATCTGGGATATGCATAGGAGGTAATAGAATTAATAAGGAATTGGTTTGCGTTCCTTTTTATCCATACAGAGAATGCAAAATGGGTGTTGAGTAAAAACTGGAGTGTAAATTCCTCGCCCTTTCTGCTAAAACCTTGGACCCCCATTTTCGATGCAAACATGGAAAAACTGGATAAAATCCCTGTCTGGGTAAGATTGCCGGCTCTACTCTTACAATTTTGGTCACTGGATCACTTCAAAGCCATTGGAAATTTCCTGGGGTAATTCCTTGAAGCTGATCTTTTTTTTGAAGAGACAAAGCAGAGGAGAATTGCTAGGATCCTGGTCAACCTAAATGTCATGGAAGGGCTTAGAGAGGAGATCAAACTAACTTGGGAGGATCAAACCCATACACAACTACTAGATTATGAGAATATCCCCTTCATATGTCGACGATGTCACAAGTATGGGCACCTGGTGGATTCCTGCTCTCTCCCCTTAAGAACAAAAGGTGGCCCTTTTTATAGGGCTATGATTTTGGAAGAAGGAAAGATTTTATCATTGGAAAGGAAGCACCTCTTTCCACGAAACCTTAACCCTCCTCATAGGCCTCAGACGAATAGGTACAGAAATCAGACACTCCACCTCGTGAAAGGAAAGTGGAGGCAGAATTGGAGAAAACAAGCACTTCATCACCAGACTCATATTTTTCAAAGACCCCGACCTCAGGCATTTCTCTTTCTCCCTCTCCCCCCATTACAATTTTAATAAATAATATATCTTTAGAAGGTGCTAATTGGTTGGAGGCCCTAAAAAACTTGACCTTAAACAATTCTTCCCAGACTTTCACTGAGTCCCTACCGATCAGCTTTAAGGAAACTCCCCTCTTGGAAGCACCGCCTCCCCCCAACCATCTGTGTCTTATAGAAGAGGCCTCATCCTCCTCCTCCCAGTATCTGGAGTCCTCTTCTACCCGTTAATTTTTAAGATTTCAAAGAAAAGTAGTTGGTGGACTGGGAAAGGATGAAGTCACCTCCTAGGACAGGGGAGGATGGGGGAGAAAATATTTCCTTTCCAAAGCACAAACAAAGGGTAGAATAGATCTTTTGGCTAGAAAACAACAATATATAGAATGGACACTTAGAGAAACGAAGCCCCGGGGCAAGGTTCCAGGATGAAGGTTATGTCTTTCAATTGCAGGGGTTTGACAGGGGCCCTAAAAAAGCCCGCGCTAAAAAGGGTGGTCACTTCAAAACACCCAAATGTTTTACTCCTCCAAGAAACTATGGGAGCAGGTGATGAGATAAAAACCAGCCTAGAAATTCTGCTACCAGGTTGGGTTTTTACTATGGTGGATACTTCGGGTAGATTAGGTGGTTTGGCCACGGTATGGAATTCTCATACGATCAAAGTTCATAATTCTTGGGGATTGGATTCAGGTCTTGGGATAATAGTTCTGACCCCAGAACTCAAGGAGGTAGTCCATATACTCAACATTTATGGTCCCTATCAGAACATAATTTCTTTTGGGATTCCCTCCTCAAAAAATCTTTCTTCCAAGATCTGATAATTTTAGGGGGAGATCTAAATCTTTCCTTGGGTCCCTATGAGGTTTGGGGGGACAGTGCGAGGCCCGACCCATTGGATGAATACTTTAACCATGTTTTTAAAGAGTCCATATTAATAGATTTGATTCCCACAAACCTCAAGCCTACTTGGAAAAACAACAGGGTTGGAATCGAAGGAGTGGCAAAAAGACTGGACCATTTTCTGATCAATGATACTCTGCTGAACAACCTTCTTACCTTCAAACAGTGGATTGGTTTTGGAGGCTTGTCATATCATCATCCAATATTTTTGGAATTCAGACAAAGACCTCAGAAGCCAGCAAGCCCTTTTAAATTTAACAAAACTTGGCTTGAAGACGATTCTTTTTTGAAGTTGATAAAGGATCACTGGATACCTTACCAACAAATTTTACCCCAGTCAACAACTTTTCAGTTTACACAAAATTTGAAAAGAATCTAAGAAGTGATAAAACCTTGGGCTTACCAAAAAAGGAATTTCGAGGATAAAGAGCTAAAGGATATTGAAATTGAACTACAAAGATTATCTGGAGATGAAAGGGACATTCCTAACACATCAGAGTCCAAACTTAGATTACTTCCACTGGAGAAAATAAGAATAAATCTTCTCAAGGATAAAGAAGAGACCTGGAGATTAAAAAGTAGAGCCATTTGGCTGGAAAATGGCGATGGAAACACAAAGTTCTTCCAAGCCTATGCCAAAGGAAGGAAAAACTTCAATAATATCTAGCAGTTAAAGAATCAGGACAAAAACTTAGAAACCACATTTGAAGGGTTGTTGACTCTAGGAAAAAATTATTTTCAAAAACTCTTTAAAGTAGAAAATTGTGCTTCAATTGAAGAAGTTGTCAAAGTGGCACAATTTTTTCCCAGTTTTGTTAAAGAAGAGGAAAATCACTTTCTGATGGAAGAAGTCACCGAAAAAGAGCTCCTTGAAGTACTACATAGCTTCCAAGAATATAAAATTCCAGGTTCGGATGGATGGACTATTGAGTTTTTTATGGGATGCTACAAGATAGTAGGCACTGAACTACTAAAAATAGTGGAGGATACAAGGATTTCAGGCCGAATCCCCTAGAGTCTCAACTCAACCTTCCTTTATCTCATCCCAAAAACGGATAATCCAAAGACTCTGGATGACTTCAGAACAATCTCACTTTGCAATTGTGCCTATAAAATTGTCTCAAAAGTTATTTCTAGACAGTTCAAAAAAATCCTCTCCAAAACTATCTCAGAACAACAGTTTGGGTTCTTGGAAGGAAGACAAATTCATGAAGCCATAGGTATAACAAAAGGACTACATAGCATGAAGACAATGAGTCTTAAAGGGGCAATATTAAATAAATATCTCTCCAAAGCCTATGATAGAGAAAGTTGGCTTTACATTCAATTATTACTGACACATTTGGGTTTTGAAGTGCCCTTCATTAATTGGGTCATGAGCTGCCTTTCCACAACATCCTTTGTCATTTTGATAAATGGCTCAGCTTCACCCTTCTTTACCCCATAAAGAGGAATCAGGCAAGGTTTCCCCCCCTCACCACTTCTCTTCCTTCTAGTAGCAGAAGGTCTAAGCAGAGCTCTTTCACAGGCAAAGAATGCAGGTGTCTTTACAGGAATCAAGATAAGACCATCTTTATCTCTTACACATCTGCTCTTTGTGGATGATGTATTAATTTCCAGTGGAGGGTCCAAAAGGGAAGCATAAACTCTAAGAAACATCCTTTCCATGTTCTCCAAAGCAACAAGGATGTTAATAAATGACGGGAAATCGTCGCTCACCACTTTCCTTATAACAAAAGAAGAAGAGCAAGCACACCTTAATTTTTTCCCCTTTGAAAGAAAGAAGTTGGATGATGGACTAAAGTATATGGGTTTTAACCTGAAACCCAATGATTACAGAAAAGAAGATTGGAAGTGGCTTCTGAAGAAATTGGATAAAAGGCTAAATACTTGGAGTCATAGATGGTTGTCAAGAGCAGGAAGATTGGTCTTGGTAAAATCAGTATTGGAAGCTATCCCTGTGTATTGGATGTCCCTATCCTAGATTCCTAAAGGAATTATGGAAGCTGCAAGGAAACAGTCTTCAAAATTCCTTTGGAGTGGGAAAAAGGAGGCTCATGTAATTCATTGGGTTCGATGGGAGAAAATAGCTACCCCAAAGGCTTTGGGAGGATGGGGTCTGAAAAACATCTTCTTTTCTCTAAAGCTTTGGTAGCTAAGGGAGGGTGGAAACTTATCAACACTTCCAGTCTATGGACTAAGGTCATGATCTAGAGATATATTGCACTAGTACCTCTTGAGGCTTGGATAAGAAGCTAACAAAAAAACAATAAGGGAGCCTCGGTGATCTGGAAAGCTATACTAAATTTTTTCCCTCTTATTGAAAGTGGTCTAGCTTGGAAAATTGGAAATGGAAACCACTTCAGAATAGGGAAAGAACCATGGAAAACAAGTGAAAGAAATCACTTACTTACAGAGAGTTTAATCCAGAATTTACACTCTCTAGATATTATTTTCCTAAGCTCACTGGCGGATTCCAATCGCTCAAATTATTGGTCACAGGGTTGGAAGGGCCCAGTTAGTTTGGGCCTCAAAGAAGAAGAAACGAATGAGCTGGAAATATATTTCTACTGTTTAAAAATATCACAGATCATACTTTCGAACTCCGAGGATGATTTGATATGGGATTCAACCCCCTCGGGGAACTACACTCCCAAGCTGGGCTATCTAAAACTTAACTCTGATCTGGATCCCTTGGAGCCTAGTTGGTGGTGGAGGAAATTGTGAAAAGTCAAAATCCCAACAAAAACTAGGCTATTTATGTGGAATGTCCTTCAAAACAAGGTCCTGACTTGGGACAACCTACATAAGAGGAATTTTATTGGACCTAGTTGGTGCACTCTTTTCAAATCCCAAGGAGAATCTTCATTACATCTCTTCTTAAACTGCAGTTTCATTATCAAAGTATGGAAGGAAATTTCCATAATTTTAACTCTACATTGTGTCTGGGAAGGAAGGGACTTGGATCTTGCTTGGCATTATTGGTGGAAAAAGGGAGACTACAAACTCTTTAGAGCCCTTCTCCTCTTGGTTATATGGGGTGTTTGGATTGCTCGAAACTCCAACATTTTCAAAGAAACTACACCCTCACCCGAGCATACGACAACAATTTGTGTCGCTCTGTTGCCTAGTTTCTCTCCTCAGAGTACTAGCCCTTCCACTAGACAACCTCAAGATATGATGATTGACAGTACCTCCCCTTGGGTTTTTTTTGATGGAGCTTCACAACAAAATCTCTGTGGAGGAGGAGGAATTATTTATCTCTCACATTCACACTATTTTATCATGACTTTTGGTATCGGGCCAGGAACAAATAACTTTTCTGAATTATTGAGCATCAAACTACTCATTGGATTTGCTATTGAAAAAGGCTGTCGGAATTTCAAAATTTATGGGGACTCATTAAATGTCATAAACTGGATAAAAGGAACATAGATATGTTTAGATACAAGACTTGCTACATTGGTGGAAGACATACAACGTTTGTATACAAATTTTGACTCTCTTGTTTGCCAACATGTCTACAGGGAAAACAATAAAGAAGCGAACTAGAGGTCAAAAGAGGGGATTAACATGGCTATGGGCCATTGGAAAATAACCGAGTACCAAAATGAACAAGCAAATGAATATTTGCACAGGTATTTTTTGGATTAATAAAAAACAAGGATGTATATGGAAATTCAGTGATCAACCACAATTTTGTATATATATTATGCATACTATATGCAGACAATACCAAGGAGATTAACAGAAGCACACTCATTAGAATCAGATACAACACTTTTTTCGCCAATCGAGATACATAATATTTCATGTAAAACAATAGATAGCCCCGGCTATAGACAACAATGTAATAGAATACACCAAGAGATGTATCTGTAAAATGTAATTTTGTTCTTAAAGTAATAAAATTACGCTTTTTTTCCAAGGAAAAAAATAATCCATCTTATGATGTATTATTTTTTAAATAGTCACATTTTATATTCCCCCAACTAAAAAAATGAATGCGTGGTCCATCACATGGGATATATTCAAAACATTTTACATTATTATTTATTATATGTGAATTAAGTTATGACTACTATATTTCTGATTAAAAGTAATCTATATTATCAAATGTATTTTCATTTCTAGTTACATCAATAAACTATTTTTTTGTTTATTAATTTTATTTATAGACATATTTTCAATTTAATTTAATTATGGTTACATAGAATGCAATGCTAAGAGGTGAATTGTAAACATATCTTCTCCACAAAATGATTAACTCATATTTTTATTAAATTTCTTAGGAGGTCGATTTTAGACCTCAAAATTTCTCAAAATTGAAAGATTAAATTATATTACATTATGTAATTACTCCAAGTCTCACTCACAATATAAATGACATAAATTAACTTAGTTGTAAGAGAATGAGAGAGACATCGTAAATATTAAAGGAGTATATTCACATATATTGAAGGAGTAGATTTATATATTTTGAAGGAGTGTGTGTGAGTGTGTGTGTGTGTGTGTGTGTGTGTGTGTGTATTTATTTTTTTTGCTCGGAAGAATTTGTAATTTTATTCATCCAGAAGGATCCAAAATTACATTTACAGGTGCATGATGCACTCCCCCAATCCATGGGTAAAAGAGTAGAAAATAAGAAACCCGAAAGGGCCCAGAAAAAGCTACTAAGCCACTTAAAATATTTACAATAATAAGGACTGGTAAGATCTGAAATCTAAAGCAAAAGATAGAATTGCACTCCCAAGAAGGACCTCAAAGTGAAAAACCACAATTCCATAATGTACGCCCAAATGATGGACCTCAAATCTTTGTTCCAACCACCAAAGAAGTAGAAAAACCCAACAACCGCAACATCAAGCTCCAGATCTCAAAACCAAAGACCCATAACCTGACCACCGACACACCCAGAGAGGGAGCCATCGAAAGCCCCGTAAGAGGAATAGTCCACCAAATCCCAAGCAAAGAAACCGGACAATAACCACATAACAATACATGAGCCATGCAAGTAGGCGACCCCCCAGAGCAAACCTAAACCAAAGAGGCTGGAGCACCAGGCAAAAAAACCGTGCATCCACAGGGACAGAGCCACAGGGGGGACATCGACAGAGGAGGTGCCCACGAAGAGGATTATGGAACACCATATCCATTGAGGTTGGGGCACACCAAGCATCCACGGGAGAGGGGTACAGAGGGTCCCGATATAGGAGGCGCCCACGAAGAAGCAACAACGACAACGACTACAGCCAGGGAAACCCTAGCCGTAGAGCCCTCCTCCTCCTCCTATATATATATTGACGTAAATTAACTTATTTGTAAGAGAATGAGAGAGATATTGTTATAACCCTAAATTGCACCACACATGCTTACCTGGCATCAGGCCAACTCATATCTCTTCCTTGCCAAAGCCATGCCGAATAAACTCTTGAAAATCCTCTTAAATCAAGTGGCACGTGCCCTAACCCTCTACTACACACATTGGAACGCTGGCAGGCCTATTACTGCACGCGTGGGAACGCTGGCAGGCCTATTACTGCACGCGTGGGAACGCTGGCTGGCCTACTACAACCCGCGTTTACCTAACAAAGCACAAAAACAAGAAAGTTTTCGACGGGACGAAAAGCTATGGTTCAGTTAACTAAAACTCCCAACCATGCATGGCCGAGAGTTCGTCCAAAACCCTAGCTCCTTCTAGCCTATAAAAGAAGGGGTAGGGGTACTATTTGGAGGAGGAAAATTATAGCAAAGAAACTCTACCTAATTGCCGAATCCGTTTGTCCCAACCCTTTAGCCTTTCCTCAAGCCTAAGGAGAATCAAGCAAAGTAGTTGAAGGACAAAGAAGAGGAGGAGCCCAGGATCAGGATCGAGGAACGGTGGCCGGTCTCTATTATTATTGTAAGTTGATTCATCTTGAGATTAATAAAAGAATACTTTTCCCGTCCCAATGCATGAGTTATATATGTTTTATTTGATTTATGCTTAATCTCTAACCCTCAAGTAGAAAAATAACATGCATGCGTAGTGTTTTGCCTTGGTTGCATGATAGTCTTTGGAAGGAGCAGCGCAAGCAAGCGGACAAAGCGCAACGGAGGATCTACACCAAACATCAGTAAAAAGGTTAGTAGGTCTTTTCCATGCTTGTGTGTGAAAAAAAGAGGTTTGAGTTTTGGGGTGATAGGTCAAAAGTGATTTCTTTAGGGTCATGATCTGCATGCAAGTTTATCCCTAGCTTGTTAGTCCGTAGGGTATTATTTCCCAACAACAGAATTGGCGACTCCACTGGGGAAGATACTCTTAGGGTTTCCGGATTTTGTTGAAGGTTTTTGGGTCGTTTGAGGAATTAGATATTCTATTTATTTGTTTGTTTGTTTTCTGTTAGGTCAGAGCTAGCAGGGAACCTGGTTCTTAATACCAGTTTTTCCTTGACTATTGCTTGACATTTATTATCGGGACACACAGAGGTACACAGGGCCTATAGAAGGCCTGCACGCGTGTAACCCGTGCCCTAACCTTCTACAACTCACATTTGAACGCTTGCTGTAGAGGTTTCAGTAGCGTGTAGGACTCAGAGAACTTAAGAGGCGATCTCCTCTTCCCTGTCAGAATTTTACATTCTCAGGGGGCTTTCTGGATCCTGTCTGGGTCTTGCTGGTTCACTGTCTTGTCTCAGTTTTCTTTATTGCGTTTGTTTTCTTTTTGCAATTATTATTATTTTTTTTCTTTTTGTTGAAGAAGAAGCATCCAAGCCTCTAGGAGACCCTAGTTGTCAATACCAGAGGCCTCTTCTAGGTCTAGGCTTCCTGTGTTTAGTTTTGTCCAGGGATTTATACATACACGCGGCCTGTGCAAGTTCAGCCCGCGGGTACCCACGCGCTGTTGTAGGTCAGCACGCATTTGAACGCATGCTGTTTCAGTGACAGTAGTGGGCTTGATTGGGTGCTTTTCAATCAGGGTGGGGCAATCATCCCTTCTTGTGGTGAGATGTGTTCCTCTCAAGGGATTGAGTCTAGGGTTGCACAACCAGTAGGTTAGGGCCTCTTACCCTTATCCTGTGTTTTCTTAGTTGATTATTGATAGAAAAGATAAAAAAAGAAAAATATTTTGTTTTATGGTTTTTAGACAAGCGTAGGAGTCGGTGCTTTCTTGATTTCCATTTGTGCGTCTTTGCTCTGGTTCTTTGCGATTTGCGCTTTAAGCCAGAATTTGATTTTGTTTTCTAGGTTGTGTGCTTGTCGGCATTTTCCCTTTGTTGCTTCATTTAGCGCTGAAATAATTTTTTTTTTCTTTTTCATTTGCTTCTTTGTTTGAAGATTGTGTTGCTGCATCAATAGCTAGGAAGAAGTCTTTTTTCATAAGTTTTTGCAGTGCATTTAGAGCATAAGTATCTCGCAGATTGAGCGAAATTCCTTTATGTTTGCTGCATGAAATCTTAGAAAATTTGAAAAGAAAAAGAAGTCTTTCTTGTTGAAAAGTTGCTGGTTTTTGCATTTTTTGTAAAAGTTTTTGTTTCCAAGAATTTCTTGTTCATTTTGCTTTGAGTCTTTACACACCATCAGTTTCACCTTCATACCTTGTGACGTAAAAAAAATCCCATTAAAAGTAACGCTAATTTAAAATCTATTAGACTCTTTTGTTTGTAGGGTTCATACACTAGCTCAGGACTAGGGCCTTGGAATAGGTTGGAGAGTAAATTCTCCAAGGCCACTCAAAACCAAA
>JZKD02S2133640.1:639042-661270 GCA_000966675.3 Picea glauca
AACTCATTGATCCATATTCATCTATGCATTCTCATTTAGGACAATACATATTATATTACATAAATCATCAATCAATCAATCCTTTGACATCAATCAATCACTTGACATCAATCAACGACATCAATCAATCAAACCATTGGCATCAATGACAACATGATCCAACAATCTTAACATTTTCAATATAACATTTTTTAATAGAATTATTCAAATAGAAAAACTTGGAGGTGTTTTATAAGAGACTACGAAGAATCTTGGGTATGAATTTCAGGTCTTGACTCATTACAGGTTTGGAGTTATACTCAATGGAAGTTGAGGTTCTTTAAACTAGGGTTTCTCTTTTTCAAAATGAGTCATCTTTTCATTTTCGCTATAACATTTTTTGGGGGACAAGACAAGGAGAGAAACTTAGAGGAATTTTAGAGAAGATTTCGAAGAATATTGGATACAAGTTCTAGATCTCGATTCATTACAGGTACACAGTTATAATTTTTGGAAGATAGGGTTTGTGACTAATATAGAAACTAGTTCCAAATAGCTGTTCAAGATAAAATGGTTATATCTGAATCTTGGTAGGTCCAAATTGAATTCCACTCATTTCATTAGATTGAAAACAAATCCTGATATCTGAGGTCCAAGTTTCAGAACCAGAAACAAAAAATTGAGCTCATGGTGAATATTACAAGTTTGCATATTTGAGGTACAGTTCTAAGAAATTTTGTATGTAGATTTAAGAAGTGATTTTGGGATTGTATTTGAAGGTTGATTTGATCCTATATCATCATTT
The DNA here is from genome assembly GCA_000966675.3 of Picea glauca. Classification (NCBI taxonomy): domain Eukaryota; kingdom Viridiplantae; phylum Streptophyta; class Pinopsida; order Pinales; family Pinaceae; genus Picea; species Picea glauca. The sequence goes on from JZKD02S2133640.1 coordinate 639,827, forward strand.
AAAATATTCCAAGGGGATTGGTGTCTCCTTCGAGTAGGTGTTGGAAAACTCAGGGAGTGGGTGCTTCCTTCAATTTGGTTAAGAAAAGTTTCCGTGGTTTTCTCCCAATTGGGTTTCCACATAAAGAACTATGTGAAATGTGTATGAGTTTATGTGACTATGAATGATATGATTAATGGTTATTTTTTATGTAGTGATTGAATGTTAAAATTGTTGAAATAACTCTATATTGATTCACCCCCCTCTCAATATTCTAAAAAATGGTATGAGAGCGGGTTCCTTTAGGAATAGTCTAACCACTGGAAGGTAGATCATGGATAAGCAAGGAGAATTTACAAAAAATGGAACACCATTGTTTGATGGGAAAAATTATGATTTTTGGAGCATAAGAATGAGAGCATTTTTGCAGGCACGGGGATTTGATGTTTTACAAGATGTAGTAAATGGATACACTACATCAACTTCTCCCCCAACATATAATGCTGGTAAAAATATCAGTGAATACAATTCAAAGGATATAAATTCCATTTGGAGTGGTCTAGCAGGTTCATAATTTGTTAAGGTTATGCTTTGTGATTCTACAAAGGAAATCTGGGACAAACTCAAGAATGTTTATGAAGGAGAGGCTAAATTCAAAGGGGGAATGATTCAGATTATAGAGAAAAATTTGAACATCCGAGAATGAAGGAAGATGAAGATATTGCAACTTATTTTCTCTGAGTTGATGAAATTGTGAATATTATAAGAGGACTAGGAGAAAACATTGAAAATTTAGTTATTGTGCAAAATATATTGAGATCTCCCCCAATGATATTTGACCATAAAATATCATATCTAAAATAAATACAAGATATTGCTACGTTGAGCATGGATGAATTACATGGAATACTTGCAACATATGAAATGAGAACAAAATAGGAAAATCCATCCATAAGGGAAGCAACTTTCAAATCCTTCAAGAAGACAAGAAAGAACAAGCCAAGGTCAAAACCCTGCTCTAGTAATAGTGATGATTCAAATAATAAAGAAGATTCCAACTTTGTGAGAAAGTTGAAAAGAGGAACCTTCAAGTACAAAGGTAAGCTTCCTTTCAAATGCTTTAATTATGGTAAAGTTGGCCACTTGGATTCAAATTGTCCTTATGCAAGGGGTTCAGATAGTGATGAAGAAGAAGTTCCTAAGAAAGAAAATAAATATTAGAAAAGAGACAAGGAAAAAAATAAAGGAATATTTTTGAAAAATAAAAATCTCTATTCAAAAGATGTTAGTTCCTCATCTGATGAAGATGATGATAGTGATAGTGACTCAAGAAGAGTAATCTTTATGGCGTTAGAGACTCAAAAGAAAAGTACTAAAAATAATGAAGGATAATACGAAGAAGAAGGAGAAGTGAATCTTGAGGTGGAAGTGATCAGTGCCTTAAGTGATATAAGAATAACAAGGAAGAAAAATAAGTCTCTCAAAGAAGAGTTAAGTAAACTAAAGGAAGGCTTTCAAAACCCTAGCAAAAATTCTGAAGAAGCCAAGTAGACTATCATAGATCTAATAATTTAGTTGGAAGAATCCAAAGTGATTGAATAAACACTCAAGAGACAACTGGAAGAAAGGAATAACAAATAATTTGGAAGTTAAAATAGTCTTACTAAGGAAGGAACTACATAATAAGGACATCCAACTAAATTTTGGCAATAACACCAAAATACTTGATAAAATCATCTGTAATAAAAAACCATTCTATGACAAGTCCAGACTTGGATACAAAAATAATAATACTGATGAGGGTTCAAGTTCTCTCATGACAAGAAATGAGGCAAAGAAAAGAAGTTATGTAGATACTATCAAGGGTTCCATCAAGAAAGAATAATGCAAGCCTCTAAATGAGGACATACAAAAACCATAAATAAATAAGAATCAAGAAGAAGATCATGCATTTAAAGGAACATGAAATGAGCAACCAACAATGAAGAAGACCCAAGAACAAGATCATTATTTTAGAAGAACAACACCAGCTAGAAGACCACCCACACCCAAGTACCAAATTTTTTTCTTAGCTTGTGTTAGTATTGCAATAATTTTGGGCATAAATCCATAAATTGTAGAGCCTATGAAAATGGTAGAAACACCTGGAACATAAGTAGCTATGAAAATCCTAATTATCATTATGAAGGCAGTTATCCCAGAAAGCCTTGTGAAAACAATAAAACTAGAAGCATGAAGATAAGGGGAGTTAACATGAAGACAAGAGGAAAATATAATCATTAATATTACATCATGAAGACGGAGGGAGCATGGCTATTTTACTAAGTTTCCATCAATTCTAAATGGGGATATTATTGGAAAATTGGTTGTCATTGATGTCAACCTTAGAAGAATCCCTAAAGCAAAGCCCAAAATCCCCTAAAAGTGATGATGAGTTTTCCACTTGAAGAAACCTTGAAGAGCCTAGAAGGAGCCTTGACATAAGCATATATAAATCGAAAGTGGTCCTCTTATGTCATATCTTTTATGCATGGACCACATGGGATGAGATAAAATGTGTTTTTTCCACATGCCCACTTTGCGTTGTACACAAATGGAGCCTTGAAGAAGCCCTAAAAACAAGTGAAGAAACCCCTAAAGTCAAGTGAAGAAGCCCCTAAAACCAAGATAAGAAACCCCTAAAGCCAAGTGAAGAAGCCCCTAAAGATAAGACAATAAGCCCCTAAAGCCAAGTGAAGAAACCCCTAAAGCCAAGAGAAGAAGCCCCTAAAGCAAAATAAAGAAACCCCTAAGGTTGGAGATCCTTAAGGAAGAGGTGTGACCCAAAAGTTATGACCCTTGGTCGCACCCCCTCATGTGGAGAAGAATCATATAAATAAGAGGAGCCTCATTTGGCATTTGGATAACACCAATTCGACCCAACCAAGGAAGAGAAGAAATTTTCATCCTAGAAGAGTGGATTTCCAAGGGAAGATGAAGCGAAGAAGGGAGAAATTCCAAGGGAAGATGAAGTCTTGTGATGATTTGTTCTAGGGTTTTCTTTGAAGGTCATCTTGGAATTTTTGATATAAATTTTTCTATAGAAAAAATTAGATACCAAAACTTGAAGGCATTTTAGAAGAGACAACGAAGAATCTTTCGTATGAATTTCAGGTCTTGACTCATTACAATTTTGGATTTATACTTAGTGGAAGTTGAGGTTCTTTAAATTAGGGTTTTCTTCTTCAAAACGTGTCATCTTGCCATTTTCACTATAACATTTTTTTGGGGAATGAGTATAGGAGAGAAAATTGGAGGAATTTTAGAGAAGATATTGAAGAATATTGGGTATAAGTTTCATATTCTGATTCATTATAGGTACAAATTTATACTTGTTGGAAGTTAGGGTTTGTGACTAATTCAAAAACTAGTCCCAAACAAGTGTTTAAGATAAAACAGTTATATCTGAAGCTTGGTAGGTCCAAATTGAATTACACTTTTGCATTAGAAGGAGAACAAATCCTAATATCCGAGGTCCAAGTTTTAGAATCAGAAAAGGAAAATTGAACTCATGGAGAATATTACAAGTTTGCATATTTGAGGTACAGTTCTAAGTAGTTTTTATGCAGATTTAAGAAGTGATTTTGTGATTGTATTTGAAGGTTGATTTTATCCCGTATCATCATTTAAAATATTCCAATGGGATTGGTGTCTCCTTCAAGTAGGTGCTGGAAAAATCAGGGAGTGGGGGCTTCCTTCAAGTTGGTGCTTGTAAAATCTTGAAACTACTTAAGAAAAGTTTATGTGGTTTTCTCCTGGTTGGGTTTCCACATAAAAAAATGTGTGCAATGTGTATGAGTTTATGTGATGATGAATGACATGATCAATGGTTAATTTTTATGTAGTGCTTGAAGGTTAAAATTGTTGAAATAACTCTATACTGATTCACCCCCCCTCTCAGTATTCTTGAACATTCTAACAGTCAAGTCCTTGGGTTGAATTCTTCTATAGAGTTTATAGGGCCTCATTTGATGTCCTCGCTGGGTTAGGTTTCCAAAAATGCAACTGGTTGGTTTACCTCCCGTACCATTCTCGAAATGAGGGGAAGTACCTAGAGGGTTTTCTGGAATGTGTATTCCATATATATATATATATATATTGGATTCAAATCTGTAACATTCCGCTTTGGTGAAGAATAACTCAACTCATTCTTAAACATAAACTACAATTCAATAATGAATTATACACAATTTCTATAGTAAGGTTGTTAACACCAAGGGTGTTACACATTGTCATCTATATGATCTAGCAATTTAAAATTTGTTTGGTGTCTAGTTTCATGATTATTATGAAATTTTGCTTGCTTCTTGGTGATTTTAATTTTGATTCTTTGGGTTATGTTGTTGTCGAATTGTGGATAATAGGTGTTTTGGTTCCTCTGTTGATTGTGAGTGGTATTTGGCGCATTGGGTTGGACACATCCATGCTTTGGAAGTTGGGTTTCTATCTCTAGTTCCCACTACTTTGGCCAATTTTCCCTAGGTGGTAGTGTTTGTCTAATTATTATGATCCAAGGGGAGCATATATAGGGACAAATGTATATGATATGAATAGCTATATATAGGGCTCATGTGTTCATTATTGTGGATATGTGAATTGTCATGTATGAAAGTATGTTGTTATTTGGAGGAGGTTCTACTATTATTTATGGAGTTATTGCATAACTTATCTATCTTGGAGTTGTGCTCCATTCTCACATTGTTGTACATGGTGTGTACTTATGTTCTGTTATGATATTTTAGGCTTTTGGATCATTACACTAACATATAAACTTAGAATTTTGATTGGGACTAGTGGCGTGATTTTTCTTTGTGTGGATTTCATCCATCATCCATGGACTATTGAGAAGCTCATGAATTCTATAGGGTACACAGAAGGCTCACATAATACATCAACAACAAAAAAACTTCAATATTTTTGGTGACCACTAAAGTCCACAAAAATGAGCACCGATGTACCTCCTAGAAAGCAATGATCATGAATACCCTCGTTCAACACAAGCAACAAATTGATGTTTTGGAGTTAGAATACTCCACGTTGAATAATATGGTTAGTAATATCAACAAATGATCCCACTTCATTGCCTCCAACCACGGGATTGTAGTGAATTCAATCCAAGAAGGTCTCAAGGAAGAATATGATGTCCATCAAATGATGGAAGATATGGATATGGGAAACCAAGACTCTCATCTCTCCAACATTGGACTGGATGCATCCAATGAAAACCATGCTTTTGTTAGTCTTTATGCTTTGTAAATCAATAATAATTTTAGGTGTCTTCTAAAGAATCTATACCTGTAATAAATTTTGGAATGTTATAACTACAGATGTATGTAAATCTCTATTTTCGACATATTTTGTCTACCAAGCTTACTGGAGAAATTATGCTAGTTGTCTTTATGTACTCCTTGTTAAGCTTAATTGCGCCTTTTATTATATAAATTTCTCCCTATTTATTTTTTGTAATAATAATAATAATAATAATAAAACAAAAACCTTAACGATAATAGTTTTTAACATTTATATTTCAAATAGTGATAACATATTGCATATATATTAAATAAAGAAAAAACAAATGTAAATCACATTTGTATCTCATTTGTAGTCATTTTTCTCTAACCTTTTTTGAGTCAAATCACAATGTACTCACTTTCCTACTTTAAATTATTTTTAAGTACCTAATTTTTCTTTTTCTTCCTTTATATATGTATTTTCAATTCCAATATATTCATGAAATTTTGTCACCCATAAATATTATATTAAATGAAATTGATATATATTTTTTGTAAGCTATCAAACTATACTACATATTATGGAAAAAAATACAAGAGCATAGTTACAATTGATTGACTACCTGCCTGCTAACTAGAAGACATGATTGGCAACCATGCTGATGACTTTTTGAGGTATCTAGCTCATATATTACCAAAAAAGAAATGTTATCACCCAGTTTGGGATTCCTATGATATCCATCGTTTTTTTTAGAGTTGTTTTCCATTTCTAGGCTACAAAAAGTATATAGTGAACATAGATATTTATGGTGATTACAAAATAGAACATAAAACTAATGAGAAGAGAAGAAATTAAGGAATATTAATATCAAGAGGAGGATCATTTTCCTTGGGAACCTGAGGGGCATCACCATTGAGGTCTTTGAAGCAAATTCCATAGATTTCTGCCATGATGATGATCTTTTTATCTAAAGATTGACTTGCAGTTGAAGTTACTCAATTTGCAGGAAGAGTTCATTGAATATTGCTTGTTTATCAGTGAGGACCCTTCCTAGCAAAGTCTCTAAATGCCAATACAAATCTACTGTACGATAATACTTGGTGTTCCTTGCTCTGGTAGAAACAGTGTCAGGAATCCAAGCTAACATTCCTGAGTCGACTTCAATGTTTATAGTGCATTGTTGAGTGTGCTGGACTTATTATTCCAAAGCTTCCACCACTTCTCTTGTTGTAGGATACCTTTGAGCTTGAAAATATTCTGCATCACAAATTGCATCTTGATGTGACGTCGAGAGAGGGAGGCCTGGTTGGGTGCATTGACCTTTGGTTCTGGTGCCACTTCTAGTCATTCTGTCTTGCTTGACGACTAGATGTCTCCAACCCTAAAAGTTGTGGGCACACCTGGACCAAGGGAGAGCACTTTGTTCTGAGGCTTGAGTAGCTTGATGTCTCTTTATACAAACTCTACATTCTTTCTTCTTCTGCAATATTTCTTGCTTCGATAAAGAGATGTATAGGGGATGATTAGTATCCATACTCATAATTGCTGTGGAGTGGGATTTCCTTTGGCGGTGGAGGCCTAAAAGATGTGTACCAATGTCATAAAGCCAAAGTAAATGCAATGATCTATCTCCTCTTCTAGGATGGATCTAACACAATTCTATCATGGTGATGAGAGACCTAATTGCCTTCTAGTTTTTAGTACAACAGAAGCTAAGAGTTTTCTTTAGACGTCTCTCACTCATGCATATATCTCCACATTTAACTTTGGTTATGAAATCCATACTGTCAGTCCTTGTCCAATTTAATATTAGAGCTAGACAATTTACGGCTTCATTAATGATGATGTTCGACATGGAGGTGAAGTGTGTGGGGTCCATGTGCCGATTGATAAAGGTCTGTGATAGGGACATGGGATTGATTGGGCACCTGAATTGGGGGAAATTAAATTTTTTAATAAGTAATCAAGTTGATTATATTACTAACAATCTTAAAATGTGACATTACATCCATATCATAAGGTTATCAAAATAGAAGGAGGATCTTGATCCAGGAGGATCCAGGAATGCTCATAGAGGTTCAAAAAGATCTAGAACATCCACAAATATATAGAATGGTTCAAAAATGATCAAAATTCAAATGCTTCAAATTATCTTGAAAACACTATCAATGCATAGAGCTCATCGCTAGCATTCCAACGGTGCAAACGACACCTCAAACAGAGTTCGTATGAATTTTTTATAAGCGATCAAAGTTCCAATCAGCAAGGTCAAAGGTCAAAGTACAGGGAAAATAAAGAGGTGACATGTGTCACCACTATAGGGTTGACACATGAAACCTAATTGGAAGATGACTAGGAAAGGTACAATCCAACTACATGTTGATAGGTGGTCCAATCAAGTAATGACATGTGGCAATGGAGATCCAATGAGAGGCCGCCACATGGAAACATCGCATTAACCAATATTGGCTAGTGCATATAAAAATTTATGGAGTCAATAGGGTTCGACCCCATTACCTACATATCCACCAAAATGTTGATGTTTGAACAACATCGGGAAGATATTCTTCCACGCACAGATATATATATATATATATATATATATATATATATATATATATATATATAATATCATATAATGTATGACATGATATTTATAATACAATGTATAAATATATATAATAAATAAGTAGTTACTTATTATCCAAGGGACGCATCCTTTCATGGATGGTCACCATATGTTCTCTATATATGGAACTCTCATCATTGTAATAATATATCAATCTATTATAATCATTTTGTCTTAGCATTTTCTACTGTACTTGTGACTTTGTGCATGGTTATTATTCTTGTGATCTTGGTTATTACTATTTCTATTGTTCATGGTTTATGCTTCAATTCATATAAATTTGTAAAGAAACTAATTGTAATTGAACAACATTAAAACCCAATATGGTATCAGAGCAACATTCTTGAAACAAGACTATTGCACATGCATTGACCTTCTACAATAGCTCGCCATACCTTTCCTACAATTCACTATTTTTCTGCAACTGCAACTCAAGTTAGGGTTTCTGCATTCTTCCAACAACCATGGTGAACTGTATTTTGGTGGAAGATAGGCTTGATGGAACAACCAACTTCAGTTCTTGGAAATATAGATTTCTCATCACTCTAGAAGAGAGTGACCTAATGAAGTACATTGAAGAAGTTGTACCAAAATCAACTAATGATGTAGAAAAGTCTCAATGGAGGAAGAATGATGAAAAATCCAAAAAGATCATCATTTATTTTTTGAGAGACAATTTAATCGCTCACATCGCCAAATTGAAGACAACTAAGCATGCGTACGATGCCTTGAATAAGTTGTTTGAGAGCAACAACACTAACATAGCACTTGCCTTGAGACACCATCTTTAGAATCTCAAAATGACGAAGTCAGATATAGTTTCCACCTTCTTCATGAAGATTTAAGAGATTAGAGATCATTTGGGTGCTATTGGTGAAATCATCTCTGATAGAGAACTTTTCATGATTACCCTTAATGGTATTCCAAGACATTGGGATCCATTCATTTAAAGTATCAGTGGGCGATCCAAATTGCCCAAGCTTGATCATTTATGGGCAAACTGTACTCAGGAGGAGATTATACTTGCAACTAGAGGCGTGTGATGCTTCCATCATGATGACAATCAAGCCCTTGATACTCATGGAAGGAAAAGCAAAGGAAAAAGAAGAGGTTTCGACAAAACATTTAAAGGAAGGAAGTCAACACCAACTTCATAACACAAAAAGGACATGTCAAAGATTCAATGTTTCATATGTGACAAGTATGACCACTATGTGAAAAATTGTCCTACATTGAAGAAAATAAATCAACATGCTTCCACTGCTAATGTTGATTCAGAACCACCTCAGAGGAAGTCAAGGAATTCAAGCATGAATAATGAAGATTTCTTCTTCATTTCAGGCCTCTTAGGTATGGTTTCTACTAGTAATGATATTTGGTTGATTGACAATGGTGCTTCTAGACATATGAATGGATACATAGAGAACCTTACATATCTAGGAGAGAAAGAATCTCATTTACATGTTGTACTTGGTGATGATGCCAGATATACTGTGAAGGGAATTGGATCCACTTCCTTACAATTGGATTCTGGCACGCCACTCCATTTGAGTGATGTATTATTTGTACCTGGGATGAGAAGGAACCTTGTCTCTATTTCAGCCTTAGAGAAAAAAGGCTACAAGGTTTGGTTCTCTAATGGAAATTTTCTTGCATGGAACAAGAAATCTAGTATGGATTCTTCTCAGGTGATTGGTGTTTGAGAGGACAGGTTGTACAGATTGATTGTCTGACTAGTTCAGGCCTTGATACATGATTCTATCAATTTGAGCGAACTATGGCATAAGAGACTTGCTAATTTACATGATAGAGCTCTTCCCACTCTAGGGAAGATGGTGACAAGACTTCCAAAGATCCATATTGAACATGATGGAATTTGCAGATGTTGTGCTCTTGGAAAGAATGCCAAGGGGTCCTTTCGAAGTAGTGACAACATATTCGAGGGGATATTAGACTTGGTTCATACAGATTTATGTGGATCCATGATGGTTTCTTCCTTGAGTGGATGCCTATACTATGTGATCTTCATTGATGACCAGTCTTGGAAGACTTGGATTTACTTCTTGAAGACCAAGGATGGATTCCTTGCTAGATTTCAGGAGTACAGAGCACACGTTGAAAACCTGACTGAAAAGAAGATCAATTGTTGAGATCAGATAATGGAGGAGAATACAACTCCTAGGATTTCAATGATTTCTACATTGAGGAAGGGATCAAGAGGGAGTACACCGTTCCTTACAACCTTCAACATAATGGGGTCACAGAGAGGAAGAACATATCTATTTTTGAGGCATTCAAGGTGATGAGTCATGATCAAAATTTACCTATGTTTCTATGGGAAGAAGCATCTATGATTGTAGTTTATGTCCAGAAAAAAAGTCCTCATAATACTTTAAGGAACATGAATCCCGAGGCCTTCACTAGAGTGAAGCCCAAGGTTGGACAATTCAGGGTATTTCGGTGTCCAGTATACATTCATGTACCCAAGGATAAAAGGACCAAGATAGACCCTTCAGGTAGAAAGGATACATTTGTGGGGTACAATGAGTCTTCAAAGGCATACCGGATCTACATCCTTGGTCAGAGACAAATTGAGGTGAAAAAATATGTTACCTTTGAGGAGGAGGTAGCCTTCAAGATATCTAGAGGATCTCTGATGTAGATTAATAGTGAGAGACATGAAGAGATGGTGCCTTCTCCCTTTAAACCTCCAACAATTTAGAGGGAGACAATTGATCCTATTGATCCCGTTAATCATGTAGCTCGAGTTGATGTTCCCATATAAATTGCAGTGGGTCGAAAGATACCTACATGGGCTCATCGGACTTTGAAGGAGGCATAAGTACATGAAACTCCTCCTTCCGAGAGAGCAAGAGACCTCAGAGATATTCATGCTATGTCGTATCTATGAGCCACATCATTGATTCTGAGCCTTCCTGTTATGAGGATGCATCTAGTCAACCTGTATGGAGAGATGCCATGATGGAGGAGTATCAGTCCATCATGAAGAATTATGTGTGGGATATTGTTCCGATACCCAAGGGGAAGAATGTAGTGACTTCCAAATGGATCTATGAGATCAAACACATTGTTGATGGGAGCATCGAGAAGAACAAAGCAATATTTGTTGCTAGAGGATTCTCTCAAGTGGAGGGAATAGATTATGAGGAGACATTTTCTCCTGTTTATCGATACACTTCTATATAAATGATTATTTCCTTTGCAGCATCCATGGGTTGGAGACTACATCATATGGATGTGAAGACAATCTTTCTCAATGGAGAGATTGAGGAAGAATTATACTTCAAGCAACCAGATGGTTTCGTCATACTTGAGAAGGAGTCTCATGCGTGCAGGTTGAAGAAGGCCCTATATGGACTCAAGCATGCACCTTGAGCTTGGTATGTGAGGATTGATGTACACTTGATGAGTTTGGGCTTCAACAAAAGTGTTTATGATCCCAACCCATACTACAAGACTAATAATGGCGGGTCCCTAATTCTGGTCCTCTACATTGATGATTTATTCCTCACCGGTACAAAGAGCCTTATTGTTGAATGCAAGCATGCGTTGGCCTTTGAGTTTGAGATGAAGGACCTTGGTATGATGCACTACTTCTTGGGACTAGAGTTGTTGAAAATAACTAATGAGATATTCCCAATTTAGGGGAAGTACACAATTGAAATATTGAAAAAGTTTGGGATGATGAACTGTAAGCCCATGGCTACACCAATGGTGATGAATATGAAGAAACTAAGTGTTTCTTCTTTCAATTCTGATGAGATTGATCCAAGCCTGTACAAACAACTGATTGGATCATTGATGTCTCTGCTTAACCCCTGACCAAATAATTTCTATGTAGTGAGTGCAATTAGCCAGTTTATGAGTCAACCAAGATAGACACACTGGATTGTTGGGAAGCATGTGTTGAGATACCCACAAGGCACAGTTAGACATGGTCTAATATATAATTCTAGTATTGACATGAGATTGCAGGGATATACTAACTCTAATTGGGTAGGGATCACAATGGATAGGAAGAGCACCTCCATGTGTTGCTTCACTTTGGGATTTGCCATGGTTTCCTGGTGTAGCAGGAAACAAAATTATGTGGCCTTGCGCACCATAGAAGCACAGTACATTGCATTGAGTGTGGCAGTCTGTGAAGTAGTGTGGCTTCGCAATCTCCTTGAAAATTTATTTGGACATGTCCTGGATTCCACCATTATCCATTGTGATAACCAAATCTGTGTGAATCTCTTAGGGAATCCAATGTTTCATGACAAAACAAAACACATTGCGATAAAGTACCATTACATCCAAGACATCATGCATAGGAAGGAAGTATTGGTGCAGTACCTTCCTACATATGAGCAGGTTGCTAATGTTCTTACCAAACCCCTTACCAGGATGAAGTTCAAGTACTTCTATGATAGACTTTCCATGGCAGAGAATGCCTCCCTCATTGAGAGGGAGTGTTGATATTTACAACTTCCTTAGACATTCTCCATATCGTACTCCTCTATGAACGAGTTAAGTGGATATGTGAAGACACTTATCCAAGAAGGGATAAGTGGGTTTGGGATTATATCCCAAAGTCCCTTGTGGAGAGAACATGAGGACATGTCAAGAAATTGACCTTGACGTCACACACTATAAGGAGTTGACACTAGTGTTTCTAGAGGGAGTAGCCTCTAGAAGTCCACATGGGAGTGCCATGTGTGACAAAAATTCTCCAGATCACACTCCTCTGTGACTGAGTTGAGTTGATCCACGAGGAAACTTATCTGAGAAGGGATAAGTGGGTTTGGGATTATATCCCAACATCCCTTGTGGAGAGCACATGAGGACACATCCCTTATGGAGAGCACATGAGGACATGTCAAGGAGTTGACCTTGACGTCCCACACTATGGGGAGTTGACCCTAGTGTTTCTAGAGGTAGTAGACTCTAGAAGTCCACATGGGAGTGCCATGTGTGACAGACCTTTTTTCTATAATGTTCTGAGTAAGCATCAGACATACCTTCTCCTATATTGGGATGCAGACCGAGGGAGATAGGATGCATTTATCACAAAGGTGTACTTGTGGTAAATGTGCCCAGGCCTAGTCCTTCCTTTATCATGACAAGGAATAATATGGACTTGAGGCTCCTGAGGTGTTTTCCACATGTTAGTTAGCATCAATATAACATTCACTCACAGGGGTGTACATGTGGTGAACGACCCTGGTTGAGAATGTCTCCCTCGTTGAGAGGGAGTGTTGATGTTTATATATATATGACATGATATTTATAATACAACGTGTAAATATATATAATAAATAAGTAGTTACTTATTATCCAAGGGATGTTGTAATACCCCAATTTTGAGCCCCATATTAAATAATGTATTTTGTTAAATTATGAAAGGCTAGAGTGCCTAAATGAATAAAAGACCCCAGTGTGCCTAGGAAATGTAATGTTTTGATCATTATTAATAATAAATACATCATTGGATGCTAGACGAATAAGTACAAGAGTTATAGGGGGATATGATTCCAGAAGAGAGGGGGCTTGAGGGGCTAAGTATTTGTTTTATATTTTATTTACCCATTTTTGTTTTAATGGAGAATATCATTTACATGAGCTTCTTGGGGGATGACCATGTGGTTCTCTAATTCCAAGAATTATATAAACCCATATTTGCTTTGTTTGGGGGTTCACTCATTCACTCACGCACTCATTTTTCATTGTTCATTGTTCACACCTTTCATTTTGTTCTCTCTCCATTCATTCTTTCACCCACTCTTCATTCTTTATTCATTTTGATCTTGGCTTGGGAAATAAAAACGAATTATGGAGAGGAGCCATGGTTTGGTTGGAAGTAATGAATGTTGGTGTATTCCATCCATGAATTAATGTCTGCATGTCTAAGATGCAATGACATGTGTTAAGTTTTTCCCACAACTGTGAATATTGAGAGTCCCAACATGGAGATTCTTGACCAGATGCATTGGAGCCCTGGAAGGAGGTGGAGGGCCTAAGAGACTATGTGGCAGAGAAGGGGGTCCATTATCTTGGGTTGTGTAGGCTGGGTAGAAGAGAGCTGGTGTACTTTTGATTGTTGTGTGTGCTGAGAAGCCTGTGAGTGCTTGAGTGTTGACTGGTTTGGGAAGCCAAGTGACACTCTGGGACTGTCCTTATGGATTCATAACCCTGGCTCAGGGGTGACATTGCTGTTGAGAATTGGAACAACAATGTCTACGGTTGGGTGGAGCATCCTTGGTCTACGACCAATTGATGATTCATTTCATTAAAGATAAGTGCTCTCCATCATGGTTTCATTTACCTGTATAATTATTTTTGCTGTGTATTTATTTATCTATGAAATTCGTATCGATAATATGCATGCTTGTTGGTTATTGTTTTGCATGACATATGTCTCATTTCTTTATGTTGTAGCATGAACCTTGAACTCTGCATGTGAATATTTCATGCCTCTTTATGAATTAAAAATTTATCAGAATTCAAAATTATTTTAGAAGTGAGTTTTGAGTTAGCGTGCCCAGCCTGTGGGTGGATGGGTATGTTACAGATTGGTATCAGAGCTTCTAGTTGAAACAACAGACTGGTATGGGTCGAAACCGTTGGACATGGTATTATGGTATTGTCCTTATGTATGATTATGTTCTTGTGATATTATAGCTTAGGAGTGATAGTGTTGCAGAGACCGTGCATAATCCAGAGCATCGTGCTGACATAAATCCTTTGTAAAGGATCTTAGAATCGTGACCATTCCATTTTTAATTCAGGAGCGATCAAAACCGTTGAATCAGGGAGGTATGGATTGTTAGATCACAAGTCAAGTGAATGAGGGCCGTCAGATAGAGATGAAACCAAGGGTTGGGTGGGATTAAGTCCCAACCATCTGATCAAGTTGGTCGATCGTCACCCATCGATCGAAGCCAAGCAGGAGATGGAGACTCCATAACTTTGCCACTTTGGTGATTGTGGGAGATAAGGTAGAAGCATGAAAAATGCCAAAGTTGTGAAGTTCATCTAACCATACAATTTGATAGGAGGCTCAGGTGAAATCTTAGTCGTTGGTCATTGTCATCTGACGTTGACCACTTCGGGAAATTTAACTCCGAGAGAATCAAACCATTTTAGAATTGCTATAGCCTGAAATCCCAGAGCGTCGAAGTCCCGAAATCTCATCGACCATTAGATCGAGGGAAGAATTGAGGAGTAATGCAGGCTGTCAGATCTGGACCTCCACTTTTTATGCCATGGTTGTTAACCAACATACCATGGATATGGATTGTTAAAACAAACCCATAAATTTTTGATTAAATGAAGTTGCAAAATAACATATAGCTCATAATTGGTTATGAACTATATTCCATAAATTTCGGGACTTGGTTAGAGGGGCACCCTATTTAATGCACACACCCCAAGGTAGATGAAGCATTCATTTATATAGATATTTTAGTCTTGTAAAACATGCTGAGAGTAAGAAGGGTACGCGTGGGCTACATCGTAAAGCATGTCGAGGGTCACCTTGACGGAATTTCAAGTATTTTATATCATTTTTGCACAATTTTTCACTAGTAATCCAATGGTTCACTCTGTTTCTACATTTGAGCAACATGTAAAAAGGTCATTGTAAAACACAAGCATTTGAGCATTACTAAAAGAAGTCTCTATTGGAAGTGGACCTAGAGAGGTAGCCCAAATAGGGTGAACTCCATTTTTTCCAACTTGTGTATGTGATTATATTATTGTTGGTCATTCAAGTTCATTTATTTGCAATTCATTTATAATTAAAGTGGAACTGGCTAGATAAGTATTTCACATGTAATTTGGAAAACCATCAAGCGATCATTTTATTTCGAAGATCAAGTAGATGTTTATGTGTATTTAAAATTATCAACATCTAAGGATTTTTCAGATCAAGTTGTTATCAGAGCAGGTTTGATAATTAGTTTGCAAGTGGATGCTTAAAAGAGCCAAAATAAAAATTGGTAAAGGAAAACTTGCAATTTATAAGTCCGAAATTGGAAAGATATTTCGACGACATAAGATGACTTCGGTAAAAGGAGAAGAAAAATATCATCTCATGAGTCATGAAGAGATCAAACCTACGCTTCAGTCACTAAAATAAACAATAGATGAGTTAGAATGGAGAATTCAAAGGCCTGCAAGTGGAGAATATTCAGTAAAAGGAGAAGGAGGAGGTGAAGGGAGTGGAGCTTCCAATCCCCCTTCCCCTTCCTCCTCCTCCTCATCAGTTTCTTGTGAAGCAAGTAAAAAATCTTCTCATCGAAAGAAGTCCTCTAAGAATATTGACCATAATCCTCCTTTATTGAAATTAGATGTTAAGTTCGAGTTGCTGACCTATGATGGAGAATTTAATGCCAAGAAATTGGAAAATTGGATCAAGCAGATAGAGGTATATTGCATGGTTCAAAGAATTATGGACGAGGCTGCAAAGATACAGTTAGTTTCTCTTCGACTAAGTGAAACTTCCTTAATACTGTGGGAGAGTAAGATGTAAGTTGATCTAGTTAAAAAAGGTAAAGTAATCTCTTTGTGGGATAAGTTTACTATGGCTATAAGAAAACAATTCTATCTACTGACACATATGAAGACGACAATGATCGAGCGACAACATCTAAAATAGGGTAAAGACCAGGATATTCAGGCATATACACAACTATTCAAAAAGAAGGAATTATCTCTAGGAATTTTGTTGTATACTCATGAAACTATTCTAAATTACATTGGTGGCATGCACTCATATCTACGTCACACTATTCTAATGTTTATCCCCACTAACATTGACAAGGTGTCAATACAAGCTACACATCTAGAGGCTAGTAAGGGTAGGCATGCGAGTGAATATAAGAAGCCATTCAAGTTTGAGAAGAAACCAAAAGGTAAATGGAAGAGTAAGAAATCAGGTACAGTGAATCAAGTTGAGGGAATACCTACATGTTCCCATTGTAAGAGAAAGGGACATGAGGAATCACAGTGTTGGAAGTTGCATGCAGAGTTATGAATGAAGAAATCCAAGGATAAATGGAAGTAGAAGACTGTTGCATCATCACATCAGGATCTAGGGTCAGATTCCAGAGATGAATCCAAGATCATGGCCATAGGAAGCAAATATATATCAACTATTAGTTCAAATTATTCAGTTCAATCTGCCAGGATGGAAAGTGATATTGATCAGAAGAAAAGGAGTGATCTTTTTCATGTCAGAGTTATAGTCAAGCATACAAATATATATACTTTATTTAACAATGGATCTTAAGTCAATATAATATATGAAACAATTTTTAAGAAGTTGGGATTGAATATGACACCTCACAAAAAGCCGTATCCATTAGGTTAGGTGTGTGACGATGTTAAGTTGCAAGTGACAAAGCAGTGTAATATCAGGTTTGCAATTACAACTAAGTTCTTTGATGAGGTTGAGTTAGATGTTGTGCCTCTTGACATTTGTGACATTGTCTTGGTTAGTCCATATCTATTTGATAGGAAGGTTGTTTTCTATCGAGAAGAAAAAAAATATCACCTTCTAAAGGATGGGATTGAATATATTGTCAGAGCTCATCGCATCAAAACTAATGTTTCTTTAGTGAGCACAGGGTAAATGAAGAGACTCGTGAGCGCATGTAAATATTTTTTTCTCATGATATTTAAACAGAAAGAAGAAGATATAGAGGATGCTTTAGCAGGTTGTGATCCAAATCATAAGAAAAAATTGATCAACACCATATCTAATTATGATGAGTTATTTTAGAAACCTACAGGGTTGCCTCCTAAAAGAGAGGTTGAACATGAAATATATTTGCAGTAAGATGCTCCTCTTCCGAATATTGGAATGTACAGGTCACCAGTAATCAAGAATGTGGAAATTAAGAAGCAAGTTCAGAAGTTGCTCAATAAAGGAATCATCAGACCAAGCTCCTCTCCAGTTGGTTCTCCTATTATTTTAGTTCCAAAGGAAGATGGCACGTAGAGGATGTGTATTGATTTCTGAGCCCTAAAAAAGATTACGATAAAGAATCATTATCCTCTTCCAATAATAGATGATCTATTAGATCATTTAAAGAATGCTATGTATTTCACTAAGTTGGACTTGTGAAGTGGTTACCATCAGATCAAAATTACAGAAGGTGACATATGGAAAACTACTTTCAAGACCAAGCAAGGCTTGTTCGAATGGTTGGTTATTCCATTTGGGTTACGTAACACACCAACAAATTTTATGAGAGTGATGAATGATGTGTTCAAACCATACATAGATGATTTTTTTATTGTTTATTTAGATGACATATTGATCTTTAGTCGAACATGGGAAGATCATCTGATGCATGTCAAGAAAGTTTTTGAACTTTTGGAAAAGAAGAAGCTGTATATCAAAATGTCTGAGTGTGAATTTGGAAAAACTTCTCTGGTATTTTTGGGTTACATTGTAGGGAATGGTCAGTTGAAAATATCTCTTGCAAAAGTAGAAGTCATTGTGAAATGGACCAAGCCAACTAATTCCATTGAAGTCAGGAGCCTCTTGGGAAAAATACAATACTGGAGGAAATTCATTGCTAATTTATCATACATATCAACACCTCTACATGCATTAACGAGTGCTAAGCATGTCTTTCAATGGGGAGGAAAGCAACATAAATACTTCGATACATTGAAGGAAAAGATAAGCACCGTACCATTTATGGCATTTCCAGATCTACAACAACCATTTGAAATTCAAACCAATGTAAGTGAATATTCCATGGGCGCAATCTTGATGCAATGAGGTAAATATACATGTTATCATTCTAAGAATTTCACTCAAGCTGTGATTAACTATCCAACATATGATAAGGAATTGTATGCGTTGGTACAAAGTGTAAAGAAATGGAAGCATTATTTAATGGGAAAGGAGACAATCATTTGTATAGATCAACAACCATTACAATGTTTGCAGTCACAGACCAAGCTACAACAGTCATAACACTTTAGGTGGATGGGTTTTATACAACAGTTTCATCTGGTAATCAAGTATAAGAATGGTGTTCATAATAAGGTTACATATATGTTATCAAGACCAGTAATTAATGCATCTACAATACTCAGGTATAATCCTTTGGCACATGAAAGTTATGCAGAAAAGTATGCTAGGGATGATGATTTTAAAGGAGTATATGATGCATTAACTCATGACAATTAACAGTTAGACTATTATATGCATGGAAATTTATTATATCATCTTGGAAAATTATGTATACCAAGAGATGAAAGGGTAAATGTAATCAAAGAAGCTCATACATCTCTAATCTATAGTCATTTCGAGGTTGGTAAGACAATTGCATAGTTACAAAGGTATTGTTATTGGCCTTGAATGAACGAGACAATATCCAAGCATATCAAAGGGTGTGTCATGTGTGCCACAAGTAAGCCTAGAAACATAAAACTAGGTTTATATACACCACTTCTGGTACCTTCACATCCATGGGAAAATATCTCCATGGAATTTGTAGGGGGTTTTCCGATGTCTAGGATAGGTCATGATTATCTATATGTCATTGTGGACAGATTCAACAAGAAGTGTATTCTAATGCCATGCAGGAAACATGTCACAACTGAACAAACAACACAAATGTTATTTGCTAATGTATGGGTTCATTTTGGATTTCCTACATCTATTATATTAGATCGTGACTCTCGATTTTTGGGAAAGTTTTGGTCTCATTTATGGGAGCTAATGGACACTAAGTTGAAGAAGAGCACAATTTTTCATTCGCAGATAGATGGACAAATAGAGGTAGTGAATAGAAAAGTGGCACATCTACTTTGAGAATACTGTAGAAAACATCCTAAATTATGGGATGAATAGTTTCCTTATATCCAACATGCCTATAATCATGCCATGAATTCATCTACTCAGAAAACTCCTTTTGAAGTATGTTTGGGGTACTTTCCTAAATCACCTATGGAATTTGTTTTTGGAGAAGTAGGTAATGAAGATGGACAAGATGATATAGATAAAGCTAAAAGGTTCAATCAAAAGATTCAACATGTACATCAAGTAGTACAATAACAATTGGAGAAGAGCCAAGACAAATATAAGGCACGACAAGACAAACATAAGGTAAATCACTAGTTTGAAGTTGGTGATCAAGTATGGCTACATATAAACAAAGATAGAATGAAATGTAAAGGTAAAAAGATAAGGCCAATCCGATATGGTTTGTTCAAGATCTTAGAGAAGATTCGTACTAATGCCTTTCGTTTATATCTACTAGCCTACATGAAAATGTATTCAATGGTAAATGTTAAGAATTTGAAGCTTTATGCGCCTCCTATGATTATGGATGAAGAAGAAAACATCTAGGTTCCAACTGTTGATGATTTTTCTCTAGAATATTTGGACGAACTACAAAAGGATGTCATTCTTGATATAAGGATCAAAACTTCACAACGAGTTGATGTGGAATATCTTCAAGTTGGTCTTAAAGGGGTAAAACCAAGTAAATCCAAATGGATGGAGATTATAAGGGTGAGGAAACTCTACCCTCACGTAGTTGTTGAATAAAATTTTGGAGGTCCAAAAGTCTTCCAATGGGGAGGAATGATCTAGGAGGATCCGAGAATGCTCAGAGAGGTATAGAAAGATATGGAACATACAGAGAGATCCAGAATGGTTAAAAAATTCTCAAAATCCAAATGCTTAAATTCGTCTAAAAAATGCCATCAATGTGTATATCTCATCAATACTGTTCCAACGATGCCTCAAACTGAGTTCATATGAAAAAGTTATAAGTGATCAAAGTTCTAGTCAACCAGGTTAAAGGTCAAAGTATAGGGAAAATAAAGAGGTGACACATGGCTCTGAATTGATAGATGACTGGGCAAGGTACAATCCGACTGCAGGTTGATAGGTGGTCCAATCAAGTGATGTAATGTGGCATTGAAGAGACAATGAGAGGATGCCACATGGCAACATCCCATTGGCCAATATTGGATAGTGAATATCAAAAGTTATAGAGTCAACAGGGTTCGACCCCATGACCTCCATATCCACCAAAGGTCTGAACAAATACTGCATTACCTATCAATGTTTCATCGAAACCTACACAAGAGATCTAGCTAAAGAAAGTACAAACAAATCTTATCAAGAAAGGATGGGAGATTTAATATGAAAGAATGAGAAAATATATTCACACTACTCCAATGAGCTAATCAATGATGATCAATGTGATACAATGAATGAGTGGAATAGACTCATATATAGGAAATAAAATTCCATAATTAAGAAAAGCAATCAAGAAATTATCTTTCCTTAAGAATGCATGTATGAATAATAGTGATGGTCTAAATATAAATTCTAAAATAGAATAGTCAATTAACTCCCACTGAACTAGTGTGTCAAAAATAGAAATTTCTCCAACACCCCCCCCTAAACATCACTATGGAGTAAAAATGAGTCTCGACTACTAGGCCATATTAGGTACTCATGTACAATGCAACTAATGAACACTGAATAAAAATGAGGAAAGAGGGAAAACCACGTGGGAACAACC
>JZKD02S2133640.1:661292-683865 GCA_000966675.3 Picea glauca
AAAAAAAAAAAAAAAACAGACAAGGCATCAAAAGAATGAAATTCAGCTGTCAGGCAACTGTGTTCTTCACTCCAAGACGATCCTACAAAGTCTGAAACTTCTACTCACTGGAAGTTTTTGTGAAGATGTAGAAATATTTATGGATTTGATGAAGTCCTTTGGAAACCTATCTAGCCTTGTACCTCTTTATTCTATGGACATATCTGAACTTGAAAATATTCCTTTCTAGTGGAAGTGGAACCAGATCCCAAGTTTGATTCTCTAGGAGTGAGTCATATTCCAACTGCATGGATTCTTTCCATAATGGATTTCCCACAACCTTACTATATGTATGTGGATCTGAATATTGAACCATATAAAAATGCATGGGCATCACAGGTTCAAAAGATGAAAGTACATTGGAGGGCTCCTCATGCTAAGATCGAGTCCTCCTTGAATCCAATGAATTCCCTACAAGGACACCTACTTCCTGAAGTGTGAATTTTTCCCTCTTGGGCATCTGCTAAAGCTTCAACATTGGCTCCTTATCTAGTTGTACTACGTGCTCATTTCCATGCACAAAATTTGAGTGTATGGAATCATCTCTGATGTCTAGAACTGATGGAAGCACAAGAGAATCTGCATGTTGCACTAGAGGTGCATGAAAAGTACTCTCCTCATGTGTAAGTAGTAAATAAGAGTCATCGTCAATGAACTTAATGAATTTATACAACCTTGATTTGTGATCTACCTCACCAATTGAAATAATCTAATTTTCATGCATGTCAATTACAAAAACTGGATCTGATGTAAATTCAACCTTTTTACCTTTCTGAGTGATCTAATAAACTGAGAGAAGATTCATAGAAATATTTGGAACATGTAAAACATTCTCAAAATTTCCATTAGGGTGTTCCACTCTCCCCTCTCTTGTTACTGCTACTGGAGTATCATCCCCCATGAGAATAGGGGGTATTGAGCATGAATTCAAAGAAGTAAAAACTTCTTCTTTCACTACCATATGATGTGATGCGCTAGAATCTATAATCCATAAATTGGATGAGGAATTAATTACATCAAGTTGCTTGAATCCATACAAGGTATTCTTATATATGCATACATGGGTCTCTTTCCGATATAAGCTTCTTTCTCAATTTTCTTTATTTGGAAAGAACATTCTTTTATATGTAAATTCCAATCCATGGATACTACAAGAGGTATATCTGGTTTACTAGAACAAGATGTTGTCATAGTCTTTTCCCTTCTTCTGGAAGAACTTATGAATCTTTCAATGCTTCCATTCATAATTCTTTTTCACATTTTCTTACATACACTGTTCTCTATCATAACTTCCATATCTTCTACTTGATTGCTTCTAGTGGGTTCAAACCAAGTTGGTAGTCTTTGTGATTCTCGATATAATAACTGGTTGTTCTGGCTTTTCTTTCTTTCTTGGAATCTTCATGTTCTTCCTCATGTTTCTCTTTAGCTCTTGGGTCTAGACTCCATGGAGTCTTCTATAGATTCCATGCCTTGAAGATTCCAACTTCTTCCTTTCATCATAGGATCATGGATGTATATTGAAAACCAAGGATACTTTAAGGCTTATTTTTGAAGAAGAATTCTTCTAGAGTCAAACTGAACACATGTTGCTTATCATGGATGCTATTTTCAATGGGAACATGGACAAACACTTCATAAGCCTTAATGGATCATATCATTTAGGATTATCTCCCTCCTAATACTTTCTTCATGCATGAATGCATGCTCTTCTTTTGAAATTCTGTAATCATCTCCCTCCATCTTAAGAGAGCCAACACTTTAGTCTGCATCCTTATTGCCTTCTGTAAAGTGTCACAAGTCTTTTTCTAATTTCCTGTTGATTTTTGACTTCTTCTCTTCAAGTTTGAATATTATGATTTTGGATTATTTGGAAGTTTTTACTTATATAATAGCTTCCATAGGAATTGTTACCAAGGATTGTCAACGTACTTCATCTTTTTCATCTACATTTCTTGACTTGTAGTCATAGCAATCCTTATTTTGTTATTTGTCCATAGGTATTGTTTCATTGATCATCTTATATTCTAAGAAATATATATGCATGATATGTACATGAACTATGTAAACATGGTATGTATAAGAACTATGTTATAGAAGAATATTGTTTCCTTCACTAGAATAAAGTCCAAGCCTAAAACAAAAAATGCAAGTTGTAGTAGTTGCAACTGTAGCTACTCTTCAAACTTGTGCACTTACTAAATTTCTGCAGTTGTGAGCTGTGTGTGTCCAAATGAGCTCTGGCATCCTGTATTTATACTTCTCTTTCTTAGCTGTCTAGGGCGACTTCTCTTTCTGGAGGCTAGAAACTCAATATTTATTATTTTCTTTAGCCAACTTGTCTTCTAGGGTTATGTCCAAGGCTTTTAGGGTTTCTCTTGCTTCTCAAAATATTATATTCTTGTCAAGGTTACACGTGGAGGTTAATACCTCCCGCAACTACCAAAATTTCAATGATTTCCAAGATGGTTCTGTTGAAGTACCTATGCCATAAGATTAATTTGGTTCTTCATGCATGTGGATTATTCATGATTCAGTTTATTGCAATAAGTGCACTTCTTTCCCTTATTCTTCCTCTTGGAGTTTGAAGATTCATTGGAACCTGAAGAATCATTGAAGGGTTTGGAATATCCCCCCTTCTTTAGCTCTAGATGTGTTTTCCCATTTCCTTTCTATTTGGATGATCCTTTTCCATCATGCATGGTGAGTGCATGTGCTTTGGGACCATTGATTAGGCCCATCTGAATGAGTTTTTCCTGCTCATATGTGAGAGAATCAATGAAATTCTCCATGGTAGGAATATTCCACTTTGTTCCTAAGAGATATCTACCATAATGGAAAGTGGAGACATATACAACATATTATGGTCCTAGATTATCCAAGATTGTTAGAACAAGTTGGTCTACTTGTGTAGACTTATCAAGACCACAATATGATAAGCTCAATATAAAAGATTTAAACTTGGTAAAGAAATCATGTATATTATCAAAAATTTTAGGATACAAGGTATTCAACTGATGAAAACCCCCACCACTCCTAGGGGCTCGAGCTACCTCCCGGTCTAAGGATCGTTCTCACAAGGGAGTTGAATTAACTCTTGGGTCCTCGTTGAACCATCAAAATTCTTGTCTACATGACTTTCCCCTTTTCCTCGCGTGCAAATTTATGTTTTCTAGGGTCTTATCACTTCAACGAAGAATTCCACATGACCTCGAGCCAAAACTGTAGGCTAAAATCTTTAACCAGTAGGAACTTTGGAACTTCAGAGCTTTGGGCTTCGGGAGTTGTAACAAAAACAAACTACGATTCCCTCGAATGCGAAATTCGTGAATAACCAAACAAAGGAGGGGATCAACTGCTCACGCTACGCATCATGATTTACACTTCATAGAAATTTTGGGACTCCGAGATTCCAGATTCTTCCCTATTTAAATGTGCAATGACTCTGAATACGTGAACTTTGAAGTTACAGATCAGATGACTGACGTTCACCTCCAATCAATGACCTACGTTTTCTTCGAGCTTCAGAGATTTTCACAGCTTTCACTGACAACCTTCCAGAGTACTGAACTCCAAAAAAGTGAAGGGTTTTGATCAACAGTCCACACGTCCTCGCCAATGGACAATCGAGATGGACTTCGGCCTTCGGGGATTTTCGACCCATAACAAATTACACGCCAGATATTCTTGAGTGCTGAATTATGAACTCTAAGATCTATTGACATGTGTTCCCGACACCAACAACCAGGATCTACTCCAGGATTTGGAGCTTCGGTAGTTCTACTCACTCTTGCAACAAGACTTCGAATTCTCCATAGCAACAAAGTCTGAAGGACTTCGTAGGTTAACGGTCGTGGTCATTTCTTAGATATGATGGTTGTGAAATATCTGACTCCTCCTTGAGTGGATCTCATCCACTCAACCTCAAAATTAAAAGGATTCTTCCTCCAAGGACTTTTACTCGCTATTCTTCCTGAGATTTTTCACTCTAAGTGACTCAAACCTTGGCACACATCTGGTGCTTCTCTCCTTGAAACTTGAGACTTGTGAAAATATCGTCTGGCGATTCTCTCCTTCCTCAGGTGTGCTAAGACTTGATCTCCAATTTCAAAATTCACCTCTCTTCTTCTCTGGTCTACTCTTCTCTTGTATTTATGGCTATTATTCTGTATTTGTCCTTTGATTTGATCATGTAACTTCTGCATTTCTACAACAAAGTCCTCTACTCCAACACTTCAGAATTCATCTCGTCCCAAATCTCTCAATTATAAAATTCCTCTCGGATGCATCCCATATATTATCTGGAATGACCTCTTACCAGTAATCCTATTTGGTGAGTCATTATATGTAGACTCTTCTTGGGGAATAATTTGATCCCACTGACTATTATGTTCAGTGACCAAACTCCTTAACAAATTCCCTAAAATTAAATTCACTACCTCAGTTTGTCCTTCTGTCCGAGGATGACATGCTGAACTAAAATACAAACTTGTCCCCAAATTCTTCCACAAGGTCCTCCAAAAGTGTCCCACAAATTTAGTATCTATGTCTGAGACTATACTTTTGGGCAACCCATGTAATCTCACAATCTCCTTGAAAACCAAATTTTCTATGTGGGTAGAATCAATGGTTTTATAACATGGTATGAAATGTGCCATCTTCAAAAATATGTCAACCACCACAAAGATTGAATCACTTCCCCTCTGGGTTCTTGGCAATCCCAGAACAAAATTCACACTTATAACATCCCACGGTCTGTCTGGATTAGGAAATGGTTGATACAATCTAGTGTTCTGCTACTTTCCTTTAGCATATTGGCAGATTCTGCATCTATCGATGAAATTCTCCACATCAAACCTCATGCCCGACCAATAGTATGAAGAACTCAACTGCGCATACATTTTATCAAGGCCAAAATGTCAAGCCAATCCTCCACTATGTTTCTCCTTTAGCAAATTGTCCCTTATTGAGCATTTCAGGAAACACAACCAACTTCCCTTGAACAACAGTCTATCTTGGATCAAATAATCCATCCATTGATTTCTTTCTCTTTGCAAAGGGTTCTCACATGCTTCATAAACTTCCTTGAAATCTGGGTCTTCTTGATACATCTCCTTGAGGTGTTCAAATCCCAAAGTCTCCACTTGGAATTCCTACAAGATCAAACATCTCCTGCTCAAAGCATCTACAACTTTGTTAGTGCTTACAATAATATGATTAATAAAAAAAGTAAAATTATGCATGAATTCTACCCATTTGGCATGTCTCTAGTTCAATTTCTCTTGTCTGGTTATAAACTGCAAAGCCTGATTGTCAGTATACAAAACAAACTCCTTCGGGATAAGATAATGCCTCCACTTTTTCAAAGCTTGAATTACAACATAAAATTCCTTGTCATATGTTGAATAATTCCTCTTAACATTATTCAATTCTCACTGAAATGAGCAACATGCTTATTATCTTGACTTAAAATTGTGCCAATGGCCACTCCACTTGCATCACATTTGATCTAAAAAGTATTCTTAAAATATGGTAGAACTAAAACAGGTTGTTCTGTTATCTTTTCTTTCAACACTCTAAATCCCTTCTCAGCTTATTTTGTTTAATTAAAATATCCATGTTCCTTCTTTATGGTATCTAGTATGGGTGCACAAATACTGCTGAAATTCTTGTAAAAACTTGCCAACCCATGAAAACTCCTTAATTCAAACACTCTTCTTGGAGAAGGCCATTCTCTTATTTCTCTCACCTTCTTTGGATCCATATTCAATTAATTTGAAGAGATTACGAACCCCAAATACACAAGTTTTGTTTTCATAAAATAACATTTCTTCAAATTCACCAACAACTTCTCTTGCTATAACCTCCTCAACACCATTTTCAAATGCCTCAAATGCTCCTCTTCAATCTTACCAAAAATTAGGATATCATCTAAATAAACAATCACAAACTTACCAATAAAATCTTTGAGTACTTAATTCATTAATCTCATGAACATAATTGGAGCATTCTTTAAGCCAAACAACATAACAAGCCACTCATACAATCCTTCATTTGTTTTGAATGTTGTTTTCCATTCATCTCCCTCCTCATCCTTATCTGATGATAACCACTCTTCAAGTATATTTTGGAAAAAATAACTAGCTCCATTCAATAAATCCATTAGATCATCCATTCTGGGTAAAGGAAACCTATACCCGATGGTTATCTTGTTGATGGATCTAGAATCTGTGCACATTCTCCAACCTCCAACCTTCTTCAGACTCAACACAATTGGTATGCCACACAGGCTCAAACTTTCCCTGATCAAACCTTTATCCAAAAAATCTTGGACTTTCTCATTGACCTTTTCATTCTCTTGAGGAGTTAATCTGTATGCTTCTTTGTTCGACAAACTTGCTCCCAAAATAAGGTCAATATGGTGAATGATACTCCTGATGGGCGGTAAAGTGCGAGGTAACTCATTCACCACAATATCAACAAACTCATCCAATAACTCCTGAACTGTTAGAGGAAAATAATTCATATAAGTGCTTGTTATAATTACTCTCGGCTTACCTACAACAAAAAACTATATTTTCTAGTCTTTCTTAACTTCTTTTAAGAGTTCCTTCCCACTCATGAGAAGTATAATAGTACTAGATTCCTCTTTGACTACTTTATTTTCTATTGGCAACAACATATTCTTACACCCATTTTTCTCAAGGGTATAAGTGTTCTTCCTTCCATCATGTATGAAATTATTGTCATATTACCAAGGTCTCCCCAACAGAATGTGACACACATCCATGGGTATAACATCACATAAAACTTCATCCCTATAACCACCTATTTTAAACTCAACTTTACATTGTCGAATTACCATGACTTGATGTCCTTTATGCAACCATGAAACCTTGTATGGATTTAGATGTGTAGTCATCTCCAACTTCATCTTTTCCACCATCTTTGTGGATACCAAGTTATCAGTTCTCCCATTGTCTATGATCACCTTCATGCCCTATCTCTGGTCTTGCAAGTAGTTCCAAACAAATTGTTCCTTTGGACTGGTTCTCGTACCTCTTTCTCTGGATTTACGAGAGATTTCCTCATCATGAGTTATCTTCCTTCTTCTGATGCTTCTTCCTTCATCTCCACTCCATATTCTTCTGCTGTGCCTAAAAAAATGTGAGCTTCTCCACCTCTTGCATTCTTCTTTTCAGACATTCCCAAGACACGTGCCCTATTCCACATGCATAACACTTCACTTCTACTCCTCTGACTCTTCCTCTACCTTTGGGAAAATAATTTTTTCCTCCATAGTGTCCTCTAGAAATTCCTCTTCTCTATGTTTGACTGTTATATCTTCCAGCTTCTCCTCTGGACTTCTTGAACTTTTCTCTGACAGTTCCTCTTCCTCTGTTATGACTCTTTACCCTATTTTGTTGACTCTACTTCCTTGCCAAATTTTCTTCTACCTTCAGGGCTACCTGATAAGCATCTTCCATAGTTCTCATTGTCATCATGCTAATCTCATCCTATATTTTGTACCTCAATACATTAATGTACCTATCAACTTTATCTTCATCATTCTCCATGTTGCCTACTCTTATGTTCAACTTATAAAATTCTTTGGTATACTCTTTCATCGAAAAACCTTTCTGTCTCATATTCTGCAACTTCCTAAACATATTTAACTAATAATCATTAGGTATGAATTTATCCTTGAGCTTAGCTACCATTCTATCCCAACTCTTAATCTTGGACTTACCTTTCCTCCTTTTGTCAACTTGCAACTCGTCCCACAATAAAGTTGCATGTCCCTTCAATCTGGTCACTGCATGCTTTACCTTCTTCTCATCATCAATTTCCTCATAGTCAAAGTACTTGTCTAAAGCACTTATCTAGTCAAGCAATTATTCTACATTTAAATTACCTTCATACATCAGGAATTCTATCTTTTCTCTGGTTCCCAACTTGAAAACAACCCTCAACAATTGCTCCTTTGTTTCTTGTTCTCCTACAAATTATTCTTCTTCTACAACTTCATTTTCAGTTTCACTGAAGTCACCAACATCAGGTGCTCTTATTTGTGTTGTCTCCATGGCTTCCAACCTTTCACAGAGTTATCTCATTTCCTCTTCCATGGTTGCATTGACTGCATGTCTCTCCCCGTGTCTTCTCGGTGGCATGATTCTAAATTTTATTTTTCTCACAAAGCTTATTTCCCACTATGATACCACTTGATTCAAACCCCCACCACTCCCAGGGGCTCGCGTGACCTCTTGGTATAAGGATCTTTCTCACAAGGGAGCTAAATTAGCTCTTGGGTCCTCAATGAACCCTCAATTTTTCTTCCACAAGCCTTTCCCCTTTTCCTGGGTGCAAATTTTTATTCGTGAGGGTCTTATCACTTCAACGGAGAATTCCACGTGACCTTGGGCCAAAACCATAGGCTAAAATCTTTAATGAGCAGGAACTCCGACACTTCAAAACTCTGGGATTCAAGAGTTCTAACAACAACACACTACGATTCCCCTGAATTTTGAATTCGCGAATAGCCAAACAAAGGAGGGAATCAATGGTCATGCTACGCGCCGTGATCTATAGTTCATAGAAATTTCGGGACTCTAGGCTTCAGGAGTCTTCCCCATTTAAATGTGCAATGCCTCCGAATATGAAAACTCTGAAGTTACGGATTAGACAACTAACGTTTGCCTTCGATCAATGACCTACTTTTTATCTGGGCTCCAGCCTTCAGATATTTTCACAGATTTCACCAACAACCTTCTAGAGTACCGAACTCCAAAAAAGCAAAGGGTTTTGATCAATGTTCCATGCATCCTTGCCAATGGACGATCGAGATGGAATCTGGTCTTTGGGCCTTTGAAGATTTTTGACACAGAACAAATTACACGCCAGATCTTTCGAAGTGTCGAATTCCAAACTTTGAGATCTGTCGACACTTGTTCTCAACACCAACGACTAGGATCTACTTCGGGCTTCGAAGATTTGGGAGTTCTTCTCGCTCTTGCAACAACACTTCAAATTCTCCAGAGCAATGAAGTCCAAAAGACTTCGTAGGCTAATGGTCATGCTCCTTTTTCATATCTGATGGTTGTGAAAGATCTGACTCCTCCTTGAGCGGATCCAATCCACTCAACCTCGAAATGAAAAGGATTCTTCCTCCAAGGTGTTTTATTTGCTATTCTTCCTAAAATTTGTCACTCTAAGTGACTCGAACCTTGGCACACGTCCGGTGCTTCTCTCCTTGAAACTTGAGACTTGTGAAAATATCGTGCACACTTCTTGCGCTTGTTCTCCTTGAGACTTTTTCAACACTTCACTAAGTTTTGGCCTTGTGCACACCTTGCACGAGACTGTCCTTCGAGATTTTATACTCAAATGAGTATATGTGAACTCCTTGCACTCACTCTACGAAATTCACCTATCTCTCCTAAGCTATTGAGTTTGAAAACGACTCTGCCTTCACACTCCTTGCGTGGGCACTGTGCACTCCTTGCACCAATATTTCATAAGAGAAACAATTGAAACTTACAAAACATCAAAGGTCTAATCATTCAACAATGAAATACACACATGGGCATATAAACACATAAAAATAGATAACGTAACATTATCCAAATAACTCAGAGATAAGAAAACTCAGACATTGGAAGCAATTCTCCTCTATTATATTCCTTGAACAAAACATTTAAAAGAGTTCCAACAGCTCTCAACAAATTAACAACAACTCTCTATAACTCTCTTCAACAACGATCACAATAACCTCGACAAAAATAACAAAAATTCTCAGCAGCCTCTTTTGGGCATAGATTACATACATTTATACATGGAGGGGCTTCTCGAGCCTTCCTTTTGACTACCCTAGTGATTTCACATCACAATTAATGCATCCTACCACTAAGGCTTATTACAATTAAATGATAATTTTCAATATAGATATGAGTCGATGCTCTAAATCTGTACAATCCTTTAGGCATTAAAGAAATTACAATCTCATGGATTGTTTAAAATGGCTCTTGCCTCAAAATCTTACGGGGCCTTTAATTACAATAATTTAAAAATATTAAAGTGACACACTCCCCTTGGAATCCAATAAAATTTGAATGCACAGGATGGATGCTAAGATGTCCTCCACTTGGTCTTATTGAATGTTGATGGTGATGCTCCTGCATCAACAACTCTACCTCAAGCACATGACCTCTCATCTCATCCTACTTTCCAAAAAAATTTCCAAGGCAGTCCAGATCATGTTTGGAGTATTTTACACAACAACATGAAACATTAAATAAAATTAAATCAATTCAAGAAGAAGTCCCGTGGCCTCATCCTTTCGATTTTCCCATCTGGTCTTCTCAATTCCTAATGTAGGTTTTGTTTATGTCCCCATCATCAAATTGTAAAGTCCTTTCTTTCTGAGTTGGAATTCAACCTTAGGATTCCAATCAAAATAATTGTATGGTGTGAGGATTACCACCAAGTTTGACTGAATAATTTTTTTGGTATCCATCTCTCCCACTTTTTCTGAGAAACCCTAAAATTTACTCTCAATCTGCAAGTGAAAAAATTGGGAAATCACTGTAGAAAAAGGCACTTTTAGAGGCGGTCAAACCTTTCCTTAGACACAGAGCAACCATTCCCTAGTGGTTTCACTTTTCTAGTGTATTGGTCACTCCTTTCAACAGGGAGAAGATGCAAATCTGTCAAAATGTCACACTTTTTGACTAAGAGAGGGTGTGACCACTGTCTGTTACATAGATTTTTTCTTGACGAAACTCCTATTTTCCTCATTCTCTGGCTTGTTTGGCTTGCTCCAAGCATCTATGCTTTGATACCATGTTAATGTTTCATCGAAACCTGCACATGAGATCTAGATAAAGAAAGTACAAAAAAATCTTATCAAGAAAGGATGAGAGATTCAATATGGAAGAATGAGAAAATACTTTCACACTACTCCAATGAACTAATCATTGATGATCATTGTGATACATTGAATGAGTGGAATACACTCATATATAGGAAAGAACATTCCATAATTAAGAAAAGAAATCAAACAATTATCTTTCCTTAGGAATGCATGTATGCATAATAGTGATGGTCTAAATAGAAGTAGTCAGTTAACTCCCACTGAATTAGTGTGTCGAAAATAGAAATTTCTCCAACATTACCAGTGTGCCACACCATGTTCCTTGTTATACATATGACATATTATATATTTGAAATGGTATAAAGTTTCAAATGAGTGGCCAAGGGGCCAAGGGCCTAAGCCCTCGACCCTTGGCCCTTGATCATGTTATGTTCCATGTAACCAAAACAAGGAGCTACCACAAACTTCATGCGTGAGTTACATGTACATTGTTTAACATATAGTTATATGAGTATTATAAATGACATACCAAGAGATTCGCGTGGGGTTTGTTTTATGAATATATATATATATATATATATATATATATATATATATATATATATATATATATATATATATATATATATATATATATATATATATATATAACCATTTGCAAAACCAACCATATAGGTCACGGGGAATAGAACCTTGACCTCCACTTTCTATGCCACATTTGTTAACCAACATGTCATGGATATGGGTTGTTAAAACAAACCCATAAATTTGTAATTAAATTAAGTTGCAAAATAGCGTATAGTTCAAAATTGGTTATGAACTATATGCCACAAATTTTCGGACTTGGTTAGAGGGGATCCCTATTTAATGGCGCACACCCTAAGGCAAAGGACACATTCATTTATGCATATATTTTGGTCTCGTAAAGCATACCGAGAGTACGAAGGGTACGAGGCTACACCATAACGCATGCCAAGGTCACCATGACAAAATTTCAAGTAATTTATATCATGTTTTCATGATTTTTCGTCAGGAATCCAATGGTGCACTTTGTTTATGCATTTGAGCAACATGTAAAAAGGTCATTGTAAAACACAAGCATTTGAGAATTAATAAAAGAAGTATCTATTGGAAGTGGACCCGGACAGGTAACCCAAATTGGGTGAACTCTGATTTTTCCAACTTGTGTATGTGATTATATTATTGTTGTTCATTCAAGTTCATTTATTTGAAAGTCATTTATCATTAAAGTGGAATTGGATAAATAAGTATTTCACATGGAATTTGCAAAACCATCAAGTGATCATTTTATTTCAAAGATCAAGTAGATGTTTATGTGTATTTAAAATTATCAGTATCTAGGGATTTTTTGGATCAGATCTCCACCATTATTATTTTTTATTAGGGTATCCCAAAACAATTTAATTTATTTTCAATACGATGCTTGTAAATAACTATTGACTTTTGATATCCAACATCATAAAATTAATTAAAAAAACATAATTGGCCAATTATAGATAACCATCCCCCAGATGGGGTGACACCAATAAGGTTTGGATGCACCCACGTGGTGAAATAGGAGGTTTAATTGACATGTGAGAGGTGTCGGATAGAGGCAAGTGTTATAACCCTAATTTGCATGATACAAGATTACCTGGCATCAGGCCATCTCATATTCCTTCTTTGCCAAAACACTGCTGAACAACTCTTCTTAAAAACACTTTTTATAAAGGCCCACATGCCCTGCTCTATTACTTCACACGTGTACACGCTCACTAACCCAAAACAACCCGCGTGTACCTACAAAAGCACGAAAAAAGGAAAGTTGCCGAAGAAACACACAACTTTGGGTGAGTTAACTGAACCTTCCGGCCATGCATGGCCGAGGGTTTGCCCAAATACCTAGCTTCTTCTAGCCTATAAAAGAAGGGTTAGGGGTCCCATTTGGAAGAGGAGAATCATAGTAAAGAAACTATACCCAATTGCATATTCCCTTTGTCCCAACCCTTTATCCTTCCTTGTGCAAAGAGAAAGATAGAGCAAAGAAGTTGGAGGACAGTAGAAGAGGAGCCTAGGACTAGGTTTGTGGAGCAACGACTAGCTTCATCAGTGTAAGTTGATTTGTTGAAGTTAATAATAAAGAGATACTTTTCCCATCCCACCATATGAGGTTTTTATGATTTATTGTATACTTGTTTATTGAAATCTCTAACCCATTAATCTATATATCAAATGCATGCAGAGTTTTTTTTTTTTTTTATGTGAATGCAGGCTAGCCTTGGGAGGAGAGCTGCAATCAAAAAATGATCAAGCATAAGGAGGGATCTACATCAAACGCCCGTAATAAGGTATGCTCATTTAACTATGTATTTGCTTAAGAATAATGGGGATTAGGTCTGGCACGATGGTAGAAAGTAGAGATCTTTAGGTCTTTTTTGCATACATAATCTAACCCTAAGTGCTAGTCCATAGAGGGATTTCCCACTCACAACAACAAGGTCTCTTGGAAATATGTAGAGGAAGCTGGTAGTTGTAAGGCCTGAGTGCAGGGAGTACATATCTACACGTTCCTTGGCTGTAAATGAAGAAGATCATTAATTTGGGTTTTGCTTAGCTTATAGTAATGACACAATACTTGATGAGGCCGAAGTGGAGACTTCATGGCATGAGTATTGGGAGAAACTAGATGAATAATGTAGAAATGAGGGGTGGATCGATATTCTGGAAATGATGGTACTAGCTTGTTTTACTTGGTTTGGGGGGTGGCGATGAATCAACAAAGACATTCTAGGGACTAGGACATGGCAGGATAGAGGGATTTAGAATGTAGGGAATAATTTGATGAGGCTTCCTCGATTTTGTTGGAATATGGGCACCCTAAGAAATCACAGTAAGGGGGATGCTTTGAAATTTAGAGTTGCAAAATCTATGTGGAACACAAGGGGAATACCAAGGTCGGGGGATATTTGGGTCAGGATAGAGATCTAGAATTGACTTGCGTGTCAAATGGGTTATTTCCACCGGTGTAGTAATTGGCATAAGATATTCAAGGATTTGAGGACGTAAAAAATTCATAGGATTGTCAAGAATTATAGAAAGAGGGAGAGGGAGAGAAATGTGGGGGTGAAGAGGAAAGTTACAAACTCATCCTCCCAAGAGATGACAATGAACACTAGAGAAACCTGTGAGGCTTGGGAGGTAGGGCATCGATTCTAGGATATTTGGTTTGAAACTGAAAAAAGGGAAGTCAAAAAAGTTGAGGTGGTAGTTAGAGATCAAAGATAGACAACTTTTGATAAGGAGATCTTGGAGGAGGTGTAGGATTGGGTAACTTATCCTTTCTAGTCTAGGACAAAGGGCACCAAATACTTCAAAATTGTGGAGACTTACTAGATTGTGAAGGAAATGTTAGGGAAATATCTATAAAAAACCATGAGAGAGCGGGGGGATATATTGCACACAATTTGAATATTTTCGGGAAAATTTGAATTATTATTCTAATCTCAGTATGGCCTTTGATTCAAAGTGTCACCAACTATAAATCAAGTAAATCAGTGAGAGGACATAGAAGGAATTTCGAGCTCTTGAGGGACCAAAAATAATCCAATAGATGTGGATGCACCTAATTAGACTGCAACAAATACCATGGATGAAGTGCTGGAAGAGAAACTCTAGGCCAAAGAATATCCAACCCGTGGACTATGATAAACTCCCTTTTAAATGTAAACAATGCCATGAATATGGGAATTTTTCTAAAAACTTCCCAAAGATTTAGTAATTGAGCAAGGACCTCAAGAAAAAGAGGATCTATGATAGTAGGTTAAAAATAAAAGGGTCAACGACAAGAAAATAAAAACATTTCGCAACCTAAGAATTTTATGTCATCTACTGTAGCCTCTCAACTATCTAGAGAAGGAAGAGCTCCAAGACAATCATCTCAACCAAGTCCATCCAATGACTAGGAAAATGACAACAAAGGAAACTCTTTGAACATATCAACATGAATGACAATCAACCCAAACAAAAATATGTATGAACTCTCTAATGAATAACATATTCCTACAATGGAAATAGTTGGAATCCCCATGTTCAATTCTAGATCAAACATAAGCATTCCAATTATGGAGGAAAACCTTGACTTTGTCCCATTGATGACTATGGAAAGTAATATTCTTGAACATGTGGAGGGTTATTTTCCCTACCCAAATAAATATCACTCTTCAAGAGGTGCAGATCCTAGCCATTAGATTTCTCATCGTGATGAGGAGTAAACGTCTGATGAGGAAAAGGAGGAGCAAGTTACAGAAGGAAAACCTCTTAAGAGGATTAGCCAAAAATCACAAAAAGAAAAAGAGAGGAAAAGGGAAAAAAAAGAGATAGAGTTGGGTCAAAAATGTTGCATTGAAATCCTAATGGGAATAAGAACTATAAGGAATCAAAGTGGACAAAATCACCTATTGGTGGAAATCCAAAACCCCCTGGTAAATGTTGATTATTGTCTCCTAGAATTGTAGGGGATTGGACAACATGAAAAAATCAGAATCAATAATGGTTTTGGTTAAATAAGAAAAAACCTTAATTCTCCTTCTCCAAGAGACTAAGCTAGAGGTTTATAAAGCCTTAATTAAGTGCAACAAACTTTGGAAAAATAATGAAGGATAGGCAGTAAGTGATAGAGGGGCCTCTAAAGGTCTTTACATGGTGTGGAACTGCTCCCTTTGGTAGGTAATTCATTGCCAACATACTTTACACTGGTTATTCACATGCCTCAAGTGTATACATGGTAGTGATGATTTTAATTTAGTAAATGCGTACATGTGAGTACTCTACTCAGATAAAGTGGATAGATGGCACTCTCTATCGACATTGAGAAGATTAGATCTATGCATTCATAACATCATGGTTCAGACATCAACACCACCCTCAGTAAAAAAGAAAATCGAACGGGGGGGAGGAAGCATAGTTAGAGACCCTCTTAGAGATCGAATGGAAGATATGATATCCTTCTAGGATCTGGTGGATATCAAGCCCATCAGGTGGAGATTCACTTGGTCCAACATCTGGCATGGCCCTAGTCATATAGAAACCATATTGGGCATGTTTTTGGTTCAAATTTATTTTTTAGAAAGAGATTCTCAACCTCTTCAAAAATAATTCCTTGGCCCGCCTTTGATCACAAGTCTATTCTCCTTCAACTTAAGGAAATTCCTTACTATGGTCCCATCCCTCTTCACTTTAATCTCCTTTATCTTCGAAGTAAGGAAACTTTTGAAATTATAAAAAGCACGTTGAAGAATTGGATTACTGGTTCACCTATCTATATTTGGAACATAAATTAAAATACATGAAGAAGTCACATAAAGAATAGGCCAACAATTCTTTCTCCCCTCTTGAAATAGAAATTCAAGAAAACAAGGAGAAACTAGAAACAATTCAAACTAAATTAGAACAAGAATATGTCTCCCAAGAACTATTATCAATTATTATAAGAGAAAGAGACATTTCATCAATCTAAAAATTCCCTTTGAGATGAATAAATGACAAGGAGGCTTAAATCAAGAAGTTTATGGTTGGAGACAGGGGACATGAACTTGACTTTTTTTCATAAACACGCTAGAGTCTGGATTTGGAGAAACAATGTGAAATATATTTTTACCCCTTCTTGGGAAGTACTTAAATACTTTGATGTTCTTAAGGAGGGTGCCTTCAATCATTTTAGTGACCTTTACAAAAAACAAGATTGAGTTGAGCCTAAAATTACAACAACTATGCTGGAAAATATACCCTCCATTATTTCTCACGAGGAAACCAACTTTCTTATGTGGAATGTGTCTGAAGAGGAAATAAAAAAAGGTATTTGGGATATTTCTCTTGACAAATCCCCTAGACCCAATGGATTTACCATCCATTTCTACAAGGAATGTTGGAACATAATCAAATTTGAAATTATCAGGAAGATTCAATACGTGCATAAATATTTTCGAATGGGTGGAGCAACAAACTCATATTTCTTTGATTTTGTTCCAAAAGAGGAGAAACCCTCCTCTTTCTCTAGCTTTAGAATTATTTCTCTGTGAAACACATGATATAAAATAATGACCAAAATTATAGAAAATAGACCCAAGAAGTTGCTTCCCAAAATAATCTTATAAAATGAAGGGGGATTCATGGAAAATAGACAAATTGTGGATAACAATATACTAGTCTAAGGAGCGATCCATTCAAGCAATAATAAAGGAGACAAAGGTATGATTTTCAAGAATAACATGGAAAATGTTTTTGATTGGGTTCACCATTAATTCCTCTTTGATTTTCTACATAGGTTTGGGTTCAACCCTAATTTTATTCATCGGGTATGTTCATGTATTAACAATCCTTAGATATATCCTCTTGCTAAGGAAAGGTTTCCATTTATCCCCCATGTTGTATATTGTCATGGAGGAATTGCTTGGCAGGTTATACTAGAACACAAGCACAACATTGGAAGTATTTCAGGTATCCAATTTGTAAGAGGTGTCAAAAGCATTAATTGTTCTCAATTTGTTGATGACACTCTATTATTAGGAGGAGATTCCACCACTGTCGTGAGAAGATTCAAGATTATTTTGGATTTATTCACTCAAGCATCGGGTGGCTTGATCAATCACATCAAAATTCATACATATTCTTGGAATGTGAGCCAAAATACACTTGCTTCCCTTTCTCATATTTTTCAATTTTCTTGCAAAGATGTTTGGTCAATTTCAAATATCTAGGTATGCCTATTTTCCTACATTCCTCTTTGTCTAGTTTGTGGTAGTGCTAGTTATAACCAAAATTAATACTAAATTTTTTCAATGGAGAGCACATTGGTTGAACCTTTCAAGCCTCCTAGTCCTCATCAAATCAATATTATCAACACTATTGGTTTTCCAATATTCATCCCTCCTAGCCCATGTTGGTATAAAATAGTAGATATCTTAGGATATTAGGAGGTTCTTATGGAAATGAGGTAAAACAAATAATAAGAGGTTTCAATATAGTTAGTTAGTATATTGTTATATCTCCCAAGGATCACAGGAGGCTGGGCATCAAGGATATAGGTTTGATGAATTTA
Organism: Picea glauca; assembly: GCA_000966675.3. Classification (NCBI taxonomy): domain Eukaryota; kingdom Viridiplantae; phylum Streptophyta; class Pinopsida; order Pinales; family Pinaceae; genus Picea; species Picea glauca. The sequence continues at coordinate 679,298 of JZKD02S2133640.1, forward strand.
GAAATGGGATCCAAGCTGCTTTGGTGATTAGTTTTAGGAAAATATGAATCGTGGAAGAAATCATTAGTTAGAAAATATTTCATAGGTAATAAGAAAATATGTTTGGATTCAAATTATTCCTTTAGAGAAGGCTCTCCCATATGGAAACTGGTCAAAGACTCTATCCTAGAAATTCAACCTAAATTATTTTGGGTCCTCAGAAATGGGAAAAACATTGAAATATGGAGAGACACTATTATAGGAAATAAGCCATTGATTCAAATGAAAGAGATACATCCTTTGAAATCTTGACCATACTTTTAGGGTAAAAATACTCTTTATGATATCTCTTCTTGGTTTGCAGATGGTTGGAATTTTGGGCCCAGTCCTCCATTGCTTTCTTCCCTTGTTCATCAAATTTTAGCATCACTCAAAGGATGTGCTCCAAAAAGGTGATACTCTATTAATCAACTTGGGTGGGTAACATCAAAATATTCAGTAAAGAAGGGATATGGGACTTGGTTGGAAGAAGTGGACCTCCCTCATAAATATTCCCTATGGAGTAAGATCTGGCATCCAGATGGTATTCCAAAAATCAATATTTTCTACTAGACTTTGGAGCATGAAAATTTTTTAAATTCAAAAAAATTGACAATGAGTGGGATCCAAGTTCCTTCAAGATGTGCTTTATACTTGAACGATTTAGAAACTACTCATCATTTATTTTTGGAGTGTCATTTAACTTCTATAGTCTGGCAGCAAGAAATGAAGGGATTTGAGCATCAATTGCATAAGCCATATTCTTATATGAGCTTATTCAAAAAATGGGATTCATGTATAGGGGTTCCCTAAAAAACAAACCTTTGTTGAAGCGATTGTGGATTACTCTCCAAAAATATATCTATTGGAAAATATGGTTGGCAAGAAATCAAGCAATATTTCACCAAGTGATCCAGGAGGATATTGGTGGCCACCCACCTATTCCAACTGGCTCCTTGTGTCCATTTTTTGTTCAACAAATTCTTCCGTACTGCGTTGAAATTGTGGGTTATACACTTCCGGGGATGTCTAAATCCCCACACATCCTCTAGTTGGATACCGGTGGCCCCTCGGCTAATCCAATTGGCTTATTTTGTATGTTTTCATGTCAACACATCTTGTTGTACTTCCAGGTCTGTTTTGGGGCCCTAAACATTGTTTTTTAGCTCACAACAGTCAAAATGTATACAAATTCAGAGTTTGATGGTGAAATGTGTAGCTCTCTAAAATACATTTCCAATAGGCTATCACACGCCTAAAATGGAGGTCGTCTGCAAAAGCTACGACACTTGGAAGTTGAGGTACCAAATTACACCAACTTACCCATAGGGCCTATTGAGGGGTCCTAAATATATTTAACTCAACAATAGGAACCAAACCCACCACTGAGGCCCAATTAGACTCTACAATGTTTAATGGTGGAATGGTTCTCCAGATCTATATGATCTGACCAATTAATCGATGGGCTTTACGTAGTGATATACATGATATATTCTCGCGAAAAATCCTCCTTCAGTTTGAATGCTCTCTTTTTGTGTTTTTCACTTATAGGTGGGTCCGATACAAGATATGTGCTAGTATAAACCAGTTGGGTAACAAAGCGGAGAAGGCCTAACTACTGAATAAGGATGAGCTCAGAATAACCCTCGTACTCAAGCATGCAGACAATAATCCTTACACCTACGACAAGCCTAGTATTAATACATTAACCTGCTCATGTTCCAGTTATTGACTGAGATGAAATTATCATAAGAAGACATACATGCAATAAAAAATGGAAAGAAAAATAGTTTGATTAGCTCTAATCATTGATCACACATTAACACAATGAGTTATTTTTGCTCATTTGAGACAAGAACTATAAAAATATTGAATCAAATAACTTATCAATGGATTCAGAGGCTCTTACTCGTTACAACATCCATTCATGAGATAAAATCAGAAATAATTCTTCCTCAGATCCCATCACACACGCTTTTGATGAAAAATAAACATAAACTTGTCTCTGGTCCTAAAAATGACTTCTCAATTAAGGTAGCTCCGAAATAATTCTTTACAAATCCAAAAAATGAGGGTCTTTTCCAAAACCATTGACCCCTTCTAACCTGGTCGAACCTCTTATTTATAACATATTATTAACTAAAAATAACTATCAAAAGTGCAAGCTAAGTAAAACAAAACATCACCACATGGTTCTTTCATCTCTCAGTATTCTAAGAGTCATCAAATGGTTTCACTTGAGTGGATGACTCTTCTCATACTCTGACCATTTGACGAAGATATCCTCGCATGTGTTGGCATACGAGAATCAATGTTGGTCCATCGGGGCCTAAAAGATATCCTTTATTTCCACTGCCCGTGCCTGATACTTGACTACTCTAGCACTTAACTATTGTAACACTGTTTGAGCCTTGATCGGGTGCTCCATGAACTATTGTACTTGACATGGTGCCATGTTTTCCACCTTTGCTATCTTCGCAGCCCATGATGCGTCTTGTTCGACATGTAGATTGACTATGTCATGCAAGTCGAAAAAGTCCTCGGGTGTGTCGAATTCTGGGAGGCCGATGTCTCTCATCGACCGATTGATCTTGGTCTATATCCTTTCACAATTGGCCCATTTATCTTGGATAGCCTGATGAGGTTCTTGGGCCATTTTCACCTAGTATTCAGTTGACTTATTTAGAGGTTGATGTTGCTATCCCTTAGTACTTGAATATCGTGCTCTTCGGGGTCTCGACCTTGTTGAACCACACTGATGTAATCGATCCTTTTAACCACCTGGTGTGCTTTGTCATACCATATTTCCATATACTTGCACATTTCCAGCGCCATCAGGGCGTCTTCCTGGAAATCAACTATCCCTGCAGTGAAAATATGCCACTCATTCGTGTATTTACTGTAGGAATCTTGGAATTCGCTTCTTAAGAACGTTGTGGCCTGTGTGGAGTCCTGATAATATTTATCCAAATGGAACAAATTCTCCAACTCCTTCAGTGCAGCGACCAACTCCTCTTCATCTTTCCTCTCTCTATCCAGGGTGGCATCTGTGATTTCCATCCCTGCACCGATAGGCTCGAATGTCTTGGCACGCTTCGTGCTAATCAATGTTTCCTCTGTGGTGATGAGGATGGAGCTTACCAGATTAAGCCTCCTCTTCTTGGTGGTTCTCTTAATGATGGATTTCCTCTTTCGGTCATAGGTGATGGCTTGTATATCAGTGACCTCATCCATAGGTTCAAGGATTTGCTGTTCTCCCCAAGTCAACGTGTTTCCCAGGTTCCCGACGGTGTATATATGTTCAATACTGGGTTCTTGAACCTCTTCTGTGTGTTCTGAAAGTTCGGCCTCTGTTTGTTTCTCATTGGGAGGTAGAGTACCGGCCAATATTAATGCATTAGGGGCATGATCAATACTTACTTGATAATCGACTATTGAGATGTTGATTTCTTGCTGTGGAATTTCTTCTTCTTGTTCGCCTAACCCTAGCTTGTCCTTTGGGTTGTTCTCTTGGGTCCTTGGTGCATCAAGTGGCTCAATGTCTAAGACACTTTCGACCTCCTCATCACTCTGTGGAAGGATTTGAATTTGAGCATCAGGATCTTGGGAAGATGCTTTCTCGGGTTCCTTTTCCTCTGTGATTTGTACCGGAGTCACCAAGGAAACCTCTGAACTCTCCTCATCATCATAGATTGTTATTAATTCATGTAGGGGGTTTGGTGCACTTTCTATCCCTGATGTCCTCGCTATCTCGGGTTAAGCCGAAAAGTCCCCTGGTGATATGGCCTATGGCATTGAAACCTCAAGGTTATCTAAACCGGTGATCTCTTCAATTTGTATTGGCTCTGGGTCACTTGGACCTCCTCGAATTTTGATTGGGTCGTCGGCAGGGATCCTTGTCATCTCTACAATGTCGAGGTTGTTTTGCAGATGATCAATTACTCTCTGTGTTTGTTCCATTAGAAGAAATCCCCTTGCATGTGCCTCCCGTGTCAAATGCAATCCCCGATTTTGCACCTATGTTGCCTCTACCACTCTGATTTCTTCCTTGGCTATGAGGGACTCTTAAGATAACTGCTCTATTGTTTCCACTTGTTCATCCATGCTCATGGCCTTGAACCTGGTCATTTTCATGTCAGCCATCCTTTGCACCACCTCGTCCCAATCCTGGGCATTATATGTGAAGACTTCATCTTCAAACTTATTGTGAGCATACAACCAGTAGGATGACACATGTGAAGCATGTTGCAGGACCATGCCCTTTGGATCATGCATGTAGAATCAACCTGTCAGGAATATGAATTCAAGTTGGCTTAGTCCTTCTTGTGTGGCTTGAGTGGTATCCTTTACCAAATATGTTAAGCCCTAATATTGGCTCATTACCACTTAATTGTGGCATATTAGATTAGTAATGTTATTTTATTTATGTCGGCTCTAGGCCATTAGTTGTAATTTAGATTAGTAATGTTATTTTATTTATGTCCGCTTTAGGCCATTAAACCTCCTAGTCTCCTATATATACCAAGGAGACATTTTCATTTTGAATCATC
>JZKD02S2133640.1:689730-701492 GCA_000966675.3 Picea glauca
AACACAACATGTACGTGGTTCACCCCCACCCTAGGGCTACGCCCACTAACTCTTCATATTATTTAGTAGCTTCTTCAATCAGTTACATGCACAGAGCCACAAAAAACCTACTCCGCAGAGGACAGGATATCTGTGCACCTTGCTAGATCCTCCTTCCCCGGGATAGGTTACAACACTAAGCCTCTTTTCAATATCTTACACTCACTTGCACTGAGCTCTGCAAGCCTCATACAATATGCACAAAAGAAATCTCTACTCAACACTTAGCACTTCGATCACATAGATCAAACTTGTAGGTCCCTACTTACTTCGCCTAGCTACTTATTTATACATTACAAAATAGGCCTAAGCATGGGTAAACCCATGGGCCGACATCCCCATACCCATTACATAATATTGAATCCAAACAAGGGCCCTAAAATGGGTTAAGATCCTGTGATATTTGCTTTGTCTTGCACTCCACCTTCGACATCCTATTGAAGTCCCAAAAATAGGTCAAACCTGACCAAGGATCCTCAAAACTTGGTCAAGGGCCAACATGCCCCCAACACTCACCTGTGACTCATCTCGAGTCACTCTAATATGGGTAGCTCAGTTTAAAAAGCCTCAAGATTGGCTCGATCTGCTTCGACTTGTTGTTGTGCCACGACCTCCTATTCAATGAACTCTTGTATGATTGCTTCATTTACAGGTCCCTCTAGGCGCTGTTCAGCTGCAACGACGACTTGCTCTAGTTCTGCTCCTCGATCTTCGATCTCTATGAACAATTAGTAATCCTCATCCTATACATGTTGGAGTCTCTAAGTCACTTCCATGACTCTACTCTGAATGGTGTGGAGATGTTGCTGGGTAGTGCGCTTCTCTTGGGATCACTTCATCCTTTCAACAACTGACAGGGGCTTCAACTGCACCTGTATTGTTTTTGCTTGATACTTCACCTCTTGGAGCTACGACTCCAGTGCCTTCAATTCTGGATTCTCAGTGAGTTTCTCATAGGTCTGGGCAGTGCGATCACTCAATTACTTGCATTCCATGGAAAAGGCCTTTATTCTCTCAATTTTTCCTCGAGCAGTTGCATCTCTTTGATCCCTTACATCCTGTGGAGTGTCAGGAAATGGGCAGAGCTCTAAGTCTTCTATTCTTTGTTGTATCTGCTGGATAGCTTCTGTGAGATGCTCTACTTGATGCGTGACTTGGTCTTCCGCCTGTGGTTCTAAGCCTGTCATAGAGTGAAGTGCTCTATTGATTGCTTCTTTCACTTCGAGTTGATCTGCGAGCAACTGTTCCCTTTCTTGCTGCATCTGTGCTTTCTCTTCTTCCATTTTTTCATGGATAGCAACCTTCTCCTGCTCTACAACTTGGTGTTGTTGTACGAGTACTCCTTGCACTTGCTTCAAGGCCTGGGTGGTTTGTTCTATTTCTTCTTGTGCTCGATGAAGGCGAGCTTTGGTTGCATATTCTATTCGACGGAGTTGGGCTGGCTCATCTCCAAACTCTGGTTCTCCCGATGGCAGGGGTGCAATGGACACTGCACAACTATACTGAAGGGCATGTTGTACCCCTTGGAGTTTGACCTCAATTATGTTGTACATTTCCTCCTGCTTGGCTTCTTGTTTTTCCACGATTTCCTGTGAGGAATTGTTTAGGGCTGTTATAATGAAGTCAAAATCATTGGTAGTGAGTACAGTCTGCATCTTGGTCACAATGACTTTAGATTTCTTCCGGGAAGAAGGTTTTGGGGGATAAACCTTCCTCTTCTTTAGGGGATTGGTCTCATCTCTAGGAGATGTTACTTTGCCTTGTTTCTGTTTGACTTATTTTCCATTTATCTCTTCTACTTCGCCATCACCCCCTCAGTCAGGTGATACTGAAGCAGTCTTGCTTGAGGTGTTGCTTAAGTATTGGACCTCTTTGATTTTCTTCCTTCTTCTGTGTCTGGGTGTATCATGTTCTTTGTGCGTGGTCTCTGGGCTGTCAGGGTTAGACATCTCTGTAGGGTCTACGAGGATAAGGAGGTCTACTGACCAGTCCTTAGTGATCTCCTCAAGGTCCTCTTTCATGAGCTTGTAGTACGACTGAAGCTGCTCCTTATGCTCATCTGCTCACACTATAATGTTGTCGATCTGCGCATAAATTCATCAGGGGTCAGAACCTTTGTAGGGTGTTCAGAGTCATGCAAGGTTCAACTTCGATGGATCTCTTCAGCTGGAGGTAATATGTATGAAAAATTGCATTCTATTGCCACTGCTTACTCATATCGCACGAGTACCAGAGCGCGGTGAACTTCACATCAAGCATATCAAATGGCTCGATGTCCGGGAAGGTCACACCTTCTGACATTTCCCAAGCAACAAACACGATGAGGATTAGGAGCCAGATAAAGTGAAACTCATAACCCTAATCTTGTGCTTCGCGATAGTCTAGTTCAAGATAATTAACTAGGTACTTCACCTAGTTCATCTGTAGACCTTCCATGCACTTCCACGCGAGGTCAACGACAAATCCTATGACCTGCATGGGTCAGTTCTTCCTTACTATCTTTCCTGTGATTAATTGGCATGCTAGGCGCACTGCACCATTCTGGATGGAAGCTACAATGTAGCCTCGTGTCCCCTTCTCAATATCATCATATGTATCCTTGATCTTCTGTGCTAGTGCGTGATCTGTGGCCTTTCCTAGATAGAAGTCCCATGAATCAAGTTCTTGCATACTCAATCCTGTGATCCTATGGATCAACATCGGATCGACTGTGATACATCGGTCTAGCCATAAGTAGCCTCCATGGTAACATGAAAGTAGTATCTTGAAACAAACGTTAACTTCTTGGTGCCTTCCGAAGTGTGGGATTTTCATTACATTCAACAGGGTGGACTGTGCGAGGTTCATCATCCACGACCGAGGGATTATCTTCGAATTCTTCCCCTTCATCCTAGTCAAGTATTAGTGAGGGGCAAGCATGCTATGGTTCTTTTGATATTTGAGGTTGAAGTCACTGAACTTAAACAATGTGATCTTGTCCTGCTGTTCTCTTACTGCATGTATCCCCTTCGGGAGGTACGCAGTAACCATGGTGTACTCAAAATCTCTTGACACACTATCTCGACTCACCATGTCAGCCAGAGGTAGGATGTAATCGGGCAATATGGTCGAGATCAACTTCACATTTGCTAGGTTGTCTCTGTGCTTGGTTCTCTTCTTTACTGTTGGTCGGGATGGCTTGGATCCGCGAGTAGTCGATGAAGAGGCTTGCAATCCTCTCATCGACGACGCTTGAATACTTGCAGACATTACTCTTTTAGTCATGAGGTCAATGAGAACTTCTTCGAAAATTTTCTCTACAACGCTAAGCTCGTCCGACATGCACACTCATGGTTGAATATCTCGGGTTTTAAGAGTAACTACTCAATGAAATGGGATGGATAGTGATAGTGCAATGATCATAGTGTGAAATCAGCTAATGTACGGGCTCAGATAATCATGGTTGGAAAAAGTGTTCTCAATGCAATGCTCGATGTAATAAGTAGATAACTCGGCAATGAATCTCTCCAATGGGTGAGACGCCTCCATTAACTCAGTTTTGTTTATTACGGCGCAGTCTCAACGGTCTGATGACAAGATGTCTAAACATAAATGCCTTTCTACTATTTTGGGGCATCGATCTAATGGTTATACTATTCACAAAAATTGTATTGCTTCACTATGGCAAAGTGCCATGTGACGCTGTTCTGATATCCCGACGAAGTTCCAATTTTGCAAATTTTCCCTCTGCGAAGTTCCCTCTAGACCCTTCTGTAACTTTTCGATCTTAGTTCTCTTCTTACTTAGTTTTCTAGCCTTCTTTCCAGTGACCTTCGTCTTTATATTCCTTTTTCCATTTTGATTCTTGTTTTCTTTTGGCATAGTAACTTCACACCGTTGAGATTCTTTCCTAAGATTCAAGGGTAATACTTATTCTCTATCTAGGGTAGGTATTTCAATATTCTGCGAGTCTTCTTGTGTTCTTGCAACTTTGACATCCAAGTCTCTGGTCCTAAGTATCTTCGATCTATTCTCCTGTTCTTCAATCAACTATGTGATCCTCCTAGTCATGAAATATTTCAACTCTTGCTTCTTTTTCTCTAAGAATTCTTCTTCCTTCTTTCTGGCCTGATCTCTTCCAATCCAAGGTTTTCCTAGTAACATATCAAATGGGGCACTGTTCTCAATAAATTTAACAACCTCAAAATATTCCTCTGTCTCAGTTCCATGAGCACTCATAGATATCTGGGTAATTCTTCCACATGGGGTTATCAGTTTTACTCTGAATAATCCTATTCCTCCCAATGAAGGAATCATAGAAGGCTTTCCTAATGTTTCCCAAGTTCTTTCTGTCATAATATTCACCTGTGTTTCTTTATCCAGAACACAGTCAATGTCAAAGTCTCCTATTCTTGCTTCAATGCACTCTTTTTCTTTGAAGATCTCTGATAAGATGATATGTCGGTGGTCATTCAGGGTTTCTTTCATCTGTAGCAATACTTTCTCTGATTCTTTCTGGGGTTCTGCCATAATCTTAGTTTCTGGATCTGCCTTAGGGTTTTCTTGGTTCATATTCATTCTTTCAACCTTAGCAATCATTCTAGGGAAATCTAAAACTTCATGGTCCATAGATTTACAACAGAGACAACTAGGTCTTCTACTAGGGCATTCCTTAGCCATATGTCCCAATCTTCTGCAACTGTAACAAAGGGTTAATCCTCGTTTTCTTTTAAATGATCCCCAACCTTTCCTGTACTGCGCACTAGGATCATAGTAGCTAACCTGCAAAAAATTATTTCTAGGATCCTGCATCCAGTTGTTAGTCCAAACATTCTCTCTATGCATAGGTATAACATATCTTTCACTATTCTTATCAGATCTACTGATATCAAATCTTCTTTTATCTATCAGTTCCCTAGTTTTCAAGCTAGGACAAATCTTATCAAACATACCTAGATCCATACTTTGTAAACACAAAATTCCACTAATATTATCTTCAACAGAGCACAAAGCTTCCAGATCTAAAACTTTTCACTATTCTTACCTTTATCAGAGCATAGAGCTTGCGTATCTTACCTCTTTAAGAAAAAATTATCACTTTTACCTTTCTCAGAGCACAAAGCTTTTAGATATTACCAATTTTCTTCAGATATGACTTCTTTTCTTAGCACAGAGCTTCACATATCGAGTAGAATACTACGCACTAGAGTGATAGATCTACGCATAGAGATTTCACAATTTCAGGTCGGATCTTCACACAAAGATTCTCTTTCCTTAGTTCAAAACAATCAAAGTTTCAGTCCCGACAACAAAACCATTTTTTGGCACAGGGGCAGACCTAGGGTTCAACGCTACAGCAATGCACCAAAAAAACCCTAACTACCGGCTCTTTCGGCAACACCTGCGAAGCAGATGAAGTCTCACCTGAGGTAGAGGTAGGGGTGGTTACAGGACTCGAGTGTTTGCAAGCTTAGCTGGGACACAAATATGTGACTGTAACACCTTAACAATACACTTAGTAGTTATAGTTCACCAATATCCAGTCTTAGTTTACAGCGCAGTTAAACCCTAATTATAGAGCATTGCAGTATTCAACCAGATCTACTATATTCAAGAACTAAGTGCATCCACATAGGCCAGATCCATACTTTTAAGCACATAACATTAACATATCTATTTACCATTCATCTATATCGAAGCACTAAGAAAATTAACATATAAACACATCAACACATTGCACAAAGTAGAGAAACACAACATGTACGTGGTTCACCCCCACCCTGGGGCTACGTCCACCAACTCTTCATATTCTTTATTAGATTCTTCAATCAGTTACATGCACAGAGCCACAAAAACCCTACTTTGCAGAGGACATGAGATCTATGTACCTCGCTAGATCCTCCTTCCCTGGGCTAGGTTACATCACTAAGAATCTTCTCAATTTCTTACACTCGCTTGCACTGAGATCTAGAAGCCTCATACAGTATGCACAAAAGAAATCTCTACTCAACACTTAACACTTTCGATCACATAGATCGAACTTGTAGGTCCCTACTTACTTCGCCTAACTACTTATTTATACATTACAAAATAGGCATAAGCATGGGTAAACCCATGGGTCGGCATCCCCATACCCATTACATAATCTTGAATCCCAACAAGGGCTCTAAAAGGGGTTGAGATCTGGCGATATCTGCTTCGTCTTGCGCTCCACCTTCGACATCCTATCGAAGTCCCAAAAATAGGTCAAACTTGACCAAGGATCCTCAAAACTTGGTCAAGGGCCAACAAGGTGCTTATTTGTTTGGAGATTATTTCTCCCCAATTGAAGCTACACCCGATGATCGCATTGTGTATGCCAAAGGCATCCATGCTTATGAAAACTTGGAGCAATCTTTCTCTCTGTATAACCGATAGATGAGGGACATCAAATAGATGTATGGATCCCTCAATTTAACGGACCCATACCATCCAGTAGTCTGGTTGGTAAACTTCTTGTCCTCCCTCAACCATGAGGCCATCACCCGGCTTGTGTCATGGCGTTCGTATAACTTCACCATGAAGTCTATGTTTAGCCACTCCTCTGGGTCTTTGAGTTTGTAATATTTATGAAATTCTACCAGGAGGAAAAATTCGACACACCCGCCATTGTCATTGTTGATTAAACATTTCTGTGTGTATGTGTGGTTTCTGAGCCACTTCACGACCTCTATGCAGGGGAAAATGGGGTTTCTGCTTGCCACCATGTGTAGATACGACTGTCAGATGTTTGGGAATACCTGGTCATTGAGTGCCCTTATGTCCAGATCACTGTCTGGGACATATTTTGGGTATTCTTCTTGGCTGATCTAGTTAAAGAGATCCCCCCACTGTGGGAGCACCACCTTGGATCTTTTTCTTGCCTCTATATCATCAAAGGCTAGAGGTTGAATGAAAACCTTCTTTGTTTTTGTCTTGATGACAGGCTCCGGCCTAGGGATGTACTCCAATTGCCTCACGATCCCTAAAGAAGAGCCTTCACCTGTCTCTAGCTATTTTAGCTTTGGTTCTCTCGAAGAGCATATGGTGGTTGGATTTCTTAGCGACATTGTTCCTACAACCTAAGAAAAGTTTTAGAGACTGTGTAAAAAACTAGAAAAACGTATACAAATTATAGCTAGCGAATTGACAGACTTGGATACATACCTCTGAAGCTTGTTAAAACCTGGTTTTTGATAATCATGGGGTCGATATAGCCTTCAAGTTGATCGTTTAGATCCTTCAGACACTTTGGAATTCTCTTGTGTGCAGAATGAATTTATTCACAACGGTTCAAGAAATTTTAAATAGAAAAGATCTTACTGTGTCACATTATCCATTCAATTTGGGTTATGAGTGAAAATTCAATGAATCTGCCACTGAATCTGTGGAACTTAAATTCATTGTGCATTGAAGGTGGAGGCGTGGGTGGTGATGTCTATTGGTGATTTCAAAAGGTTGTTTTGATTGGCACACGAGGTAGCATCTAATGTAGGATCGAGTATTAATTAGGTCCTTAAATGCCCAAAATCTAATCGTATCTAATGCTGAAAACGTCCCGTCGTGTCGCTCCTTTAGTGGGTGGATTGGGGATCGGGATTGTGCTATGAACATTTTCAATGATATTCTCATACAAAATCTCTGATGCCGATCGATTTTACCATACAATGATGATGCAAAAAAGCTGACTTGGAGGTATGACTGGGACCCAGGGAACCAAGACTAACTCGGGATAGAACTAGACCGTACGACCTTCGTACTTGGTAAAGACACGTGGCGTTTGATACTAGTGACTTAATTCACTTGTATTAATTGGATTCATGACTTTCCTTAATTTATTCCTTCTAAAAAAAACCTTAGCTTGCCGATGCCGAAAAAGTGTCACGGATTGGCGATCGACAATAAACCTATCAAAGCACTTTCGGATCGGCTCCCTTGAAAAAATCCCGATGCCGAAAATGCATCGGGGATCGACGATAAGGGATAAATTTATCATGGTCAAAATGTTTGTTGTGATCCTTTTGGGTTTTCTCTAATCCCAATAAAGTGTGTTGGGCATCGACCATCGATGATTACTTTTCATCCTTCATTAACATCTGCGCTCCTTGTAGTTTACCGATTCCGAAGGGGATCGACTATCACTCGAACCTTTATGTGAAAACTTACGTAAACTAGAACTGCCTTCTGTCGATGCCGATGGAGATCGGCACTCGACGACTGTGGTTTTCCGAGTGGTTCCTTTTTCTTCTTTGAATTCCTTCTGATGCCGAACTTGAGCGGGTTGGGTGCAATGTTTGGCTGGATATTCTTCATTAAGGTGTTAAGGTATTTTAGTCATGGGGTTTCATAAGTTCAAGAAAACCCGAATAGGTGATGATATTCATGAATATAAGAAAATAAAAAACATTTCCCAAAATGAAATTGAATTAGACAGTGCAGAAGATCAAGTGGTACCCAAAAAAGTGAAAAACAAATTGATAAGGATTTTTAGGGTGTGTTGAGTGCTCAACAAATGGCGACTTACTGGGCGAAAGAAGAATCTATGTTCCTACCTCGGGCTTAGCTGATGCAAAAGCTAGTTAAGAACTTAACTAGTTTTTTATTAGAGCCTCTTTCATTCTTATATTTGAAATTCCCTAGTTGGGGCATCCGGGCCTGCCCGTGGGGTTTCAAACTTTATGCCACCTTTGTTTCCTGTAACCCTAACTCACACACTCTTTGATAAGAGTTGAGTGAAGCATTCATTGGCACCAGGCCTTTTAGTTATCATTGTTCACTTGCTACGATGTTTCTCCACTACCAGTGAGTGTCCATAGCCCCAACAGAGTCACCCCAATGTCACAGACCTTTCTCTGTTGCCTGCGAGCCTCCATATCCCCGATGAAGTTATCTGCATACCCTCTCCTACTTTTCACTCATTTGATATAATTGATTTTATTTCGGTAGAATGCCCTGAGCGAGTGGGAGAGGAGGACGTCTGCTATTTGCAAAAATGAGATGGTTAAGGTGAATTTTTTTACTAGTGTTTTCTTGAGGTGCATGTAGTCCTTTCCAGATTACCACCTTTCCCTTCAGGTTTTACCAGACCACTAGGAAGACACTTCATCACTTTTCCAAGGTTTTTCATCTGCACATGTTAGATATAAAACTCCTTTAAAACAACCACAGGTCTCCCAATGCTTCTTGTGTTGTATGTAAGTGATGAGTCAGGAAAAGAGTTCGTCACATCGCATGAATTGGGGTCGACCAATGTCCCGCTAAACACAAAATTCAAAAGAGCAGCAGTACTATAGCAAGAAACAAAACAAAAATGCACTCCACAATCAACCTACCTAAAAATAAAACATCATGAAAACACACATTTTTTTTAATGAAAATATTGTTTTAGGGCTTGGCCATTCACCAGGAGGGTGTCAGGTTCCCCCCTCAGATTTTGCAACCGAGACGTTCCTACCCCAATTTTCTCAGCTACCTAAAAAGGTTCAAGCCATAGATTCTGAAACTTTGAATATTTCCCCTTCGGTTCATTTTCTCTGTCCCATTTCAGGACTAAGTCTCCTACTTCAAAAATTTTCTCTTTGGCCTTATGCTTATCAAATCTGTTAAGCCCTAAATAGTGGCTCATTACCCCTTAATTGGGGAATTTTACATTAGTAATGTTATTTTATTTATGTTGGCTTTAGTCCATTAGTTGTAATTGTACCTCCTAGTCTCCTATATATACCAAGGAGACATTTTCATTTGGAATCATCTTATTTTTGGACATTTATGTGGGGTATAAGGAGGTTGCCCCCTCGAAGAGGCTTATTACCTAAAATTATTTCTTTTTTCAAGGCGTTGAGTACTTATTATGATGTTTTTCTATTCTATATTGATATTTGGTTCTTAACATATGGTATTAGAGCTCAAGGTCTTGGGGTTTCACTGCTACATCTGAGACACCTTGGATTTTTTGCTATAACTTATTTTTTACAACATTTCAGAAGGCACTGCTTGGAGGATATTTAATAGATGGATCAAGGTATGTTGGATTAAAATTTCATCTCCTTAGGCCTTATACTTTCAGAGATACAACCTGTGTAAGATAAGGTTCTAGAATCATCTTGAATTGAGTCATTGCAGAATTTTTGCTATAATTTTTTTCTGTAATGTTTCAAAGCCTAAACATCAAAGGATATTCAAAGAAATTGGTAAGGTACCTGTGGTAAAAATTTCATCTTTTGGGTCATCTTACATTTTTATATACACCCTGTGGAAGATAGAGTATTAGACTAGTCCTATTGACTAGTCTCAAGTAGGTGTTCCAGGTAAAACAATCATATCTTCTTCCTAGAGTATCCAAATTGAGTGAGCCTAGTTGCATTGGATAGTGGACAGTCCGTGGTATTTCTAGTATGATTTTCAGAATTTTATATCAATTATTTTTTGCAGGGCATGCTATACAAGTGAGATCTCCTGGAAATACAAAAATCAACAAGTTGTGGGGAAGTTACCGTAAATTCCACTTGGCACATCCAATTTTGATCAGACCCATGGCATTGCAGAGAAGAAATATCAGAGAACTACAAAAAACAAAATTTCATACCCAGAAGGGATGAAATTTTGAAGATACAATAAAAGGAAGATTGTCCAGTAGAACCACCTCAAAATCAAGGTTTAAAGTGATACTTGGCCAACATGCCACCAAAAAAGGGAACTTCTACACCAAATAAGCCTCCAGATAATCCTACTTGGACTTTTGATGAAGGTGAAGAAATGCGTAGGGCCATAAATGATTTACAAAAGAAGACAATAACAAACGATGAACTACAAGAGATGATGGATTCAACGGAAGCTAAGTTGGAGGCAGTAAATACTAAGATGAATGGTTTAAAAGGGGAGATCATGGAAGGATTGAAAAATTTCCTAATAGAGAGGACACTTGAAAGTGAAAATGTATGCCATGAAATTCATGATGAGGACACAAGGAAGATGAATCAAGAATGGAGAAACTCTAACTTTGGGTTGAAGACCAACCACTTTCCTAAGATTGATATGAGGAAGTTTTATGGCAAAGACCCAATTACATGGATACTTCAGATGGAGAAATTATTTGATCTACATAATGTGCCACATACACAAAAGGTACAGATTGATTCTTTATATTTAGAACCCAATCAATTTGTGTGGTATCGATGGATTTTTTCTCGCAAATCAATTGTCACTTGGACAATTTTCATGGAAGAAATTATAGCACACTATGAGGATACAAGGAGCAATACCTTCTTTAGCCAATTGATAAATCTCAAGCAAAAGAGTCCAGTTACAGAGCACATTGAGAACTTCCAAATATTGAATATAAAGGTAACGACTATTCTATATGAGCACTTGATTGATGTATTCATAGGAACTTTAAGGGATAACATTCAACATGAGGCTCGTCTTTGGGAACCCAAATCATTGGAGAATGCATTTAGGGTGACAAGAAATGTTGAAAGTAAAAATATGTCTATGGCTACTAGAAGGACCACTCATAACATCTATCGAGAGAATAATGTTTCTGTTGATTAAGGTTGGTTGTCATTGATCTCAACCCTTGAAGAAAGCCCCGTAGCACAAAGGTTTGGGTAAAGGACCCAATATTTTTTGATGTAAATATGACTCATTATTATTTTTTCATGGTTGATAAGAAGTAAATATGGATGAAATCCAAAGTGGTCCCCTTATGGTGAAAGCCCTCACGGGAA
>JZKD02S2133640.1:739552-752531 GCA_000966675.3 Picea glauca
CACAAATGCTAGAGTCACCAGATGGTTACTATTATTACAAGAATTTGATATTACAATTGTAGATAGACCAGGAAAAGAAAATGTAGTTGCTGATTTCCTTTCTCGGTTAAAACCTTATGATGATACCCCAGTAGATGATTCCTTTCCTGATGAATATCTATTTTCAATATCTGCTCACTCACCTTGGTATGCAAACATCGCTAACTACTTGGTTGCAGGGAACTTACCACCACACCTATCCCACCGAGAGAAAAGAAGAATCATTCAACAAAGTGCTCGGTATAGTTGGATAAGTGGGTGTCTTTTCCACACAGGAGTTGATCAAGAAATCCGAAGGTGCATTAGAGAAGATGAGGTTTATGATCTACTAAAAGCTTTTCATGATGGCCCTTGTGGAGGGAATTTTTCTGATAAGAGAACAACACATAAAATTCTAAGGATGGGGTATTATTGGCCCTCACTTTTTAAAGATGCAAAGAAATATGTCTGAGCCAGTGATAGCTACCAAAGAATGGGACAACCTAATCATAAATATGAAATGCCATTAAACCCCCAGATAGTACTTGAACCATTTGAAAAATGGGCCTTAGACTTTGTAGGACCCATTAACCCCCCATCCAATCAAAAAGTTTACATAGTGGTCTGCACAAACTATATGACTAAATGGGTGGAAGCTAAAGCACTCCATAGAGCAACTAAAGAAGCAGTTCTAGATTTCTTATTTGAAGACATCTTCATCAGATTTGGAGTGCCGAGAGAATTAGTTACAGATGGAGGGCCTCCTTTCACTTCTCATGGTTTTAAAGCCACCCTTCAGAAATATCATATTCAACATAGAATGACTACACCATACCACCCCCAAGCCAATGGATAGGTGGGAAGCACAAATAAAGTAATAGAAGCCATGCTTACAAAAACAGTGAAGGAAAATAGAAAGGATTGGTCTCACAAGCTCCCTAAAGCATTATGGGCCTACAAAACTACCTAGAGAAATACTACAGGATTCTCTCCCTATGAATTAGTCTATGGAAAGAGTGATGTCTTTCCTATGGAATTTGAAATCAAAACCTTAAGGACTACTTTAGCTATCAACCTTGATTTGACTGATGCACAGAAAACCAGGTTGCAGCAGCTTAATGAATTGGATGAAAAAAGACTAGATGCCATTCATCAGACAACTATGATTCAACTGCAAAGATCAAAATGGCATGACAAAACTATCAAGCATAAGAAGTTCCAAAAAGGTAATTGGGCCCTACTGTATGACTCCTAGTTCAAATAATTTCAAGGGAAACTACGTACAAGATGGCTTGGACCTTACGAAGTAAACACTATTTTCCCCAATGGAACAGTAAGGCTTCTCACAATTGATGACTCTAAAACACTGTTACTTGTAAATGGTCATTGGCTCTATCTGTACCAGCGCCCTATTTCCAAAGAAGATTTTAAGGCCACATGTGTGGTAGACTCTCATTACCTCTTTTTAGAGGGGTTCCTACCCCTCATTGCAATTAATTCTTTTTAATTTAATTTCTTTAGTATTAGATTAGATTTCGTTTACTAATAATCCTTGTCAAGAAATACCATGTTACAATCATTTTTTGCAAATTCCCGATCAAAGCACAGGCCTACTAAGAAAGGATGATCTTACTTCAAGAAGAGCCAAGATTCCTCATTGCTAAAACACCACTATTCAACAACCTTTCACCATTTTCCCCATTGTTGAAACACCATTGTTCAGCAATTTTCTACATTTCCCCATTGCTGAAACACCACTGTTCAGCAACCTTTCACAATTTTCCCCATTGCTGAAACACCACTGTCAGCAACCTTTCGCCATTTTCCCATTGCTGAAACACCACTGTCAGCAACTTTTCACCATTTTCCCATTACCAAAACACCACTGTTCCACAATTCTTCACATTTTCCCCATTGCTGAAACACCACTGTCAGCAACCTTTCACTATTTTACCATTGTTGAAACACCACTGATCAACAACTTTTTGACTTTCTCCATTGCTGAAACACCACTGTTCAACAACTTTGTGCCTTTTCCCCACTGTCGAAACACCACCATTCCACAATTTCTCGCCCTTCTTTTCCCATTGCTGAAACACCACTATTCAACAATCTTTCACATCCTTCCCCCACCGCTGAAACACCACTGTCCAACAACTTTTCGCCATTTTACCCATTGTTGAAACACCACTGTTCAACAACCTTTCTTCACATTCTCCCATTGCTGAAACACTACTGTCAACAACTTTTCACCATTTTCCCATTGCCGAAACACTATTGTCCAGCAATTCTTCACATTTTTCCATTGACGAAACAACATCGTTCAACAATTGTTTTGCCCTTCTTTCTGTTGCTGAAACACCAACTTTTCAGCATTCTCTGTCAATAATCCTTTGCGCTCTCATACTACATTTTGTCCTTCCAGTCAACAAATCCTTGATACAATTCATCTAACAAATCAAAAGTCTCTACCACGGCCACTACAAAACTATTATGGACAGGCACTATATTTTGTTTGAAGTACGAATCAAAAGGTAAAGGTGAGGTATGTAAATTTTATATGTAATTACAATTAAGCTATAGTTAATGAGAAGATTCCAACTCATTATTACCACTCATGTAAAATCATTATTAGCCGCACTTAAAGGGGGGGAGGAAATATCGAACTTTTATACCATCATTTCACACGAGTCAACCACCATTATTCCTTTTTACCATCCTTTCGTTTGTTTCACCACCATTTACATGCCTTCACCCGAAAAACTCACTCTGCACAGAAGATGTTACTCGACTCTTTGATGGTGTATTTTACTGAGTTGTTAGCTATGGAAGGCTCTGTTATACATTACGAACCCGCCACAACAGCCCTTTTAGAATTGTATCCAGAAGCCTATCAATTTTTTCTGCAGGCAGGATGGCTCGGTTATTTTCAGAGGCTCCAGGGATTTGATCAACAACAGGTTCTGCAATTTTCTCGAAATCTCYAGGAAGATCATTCCATTGTTCAAGGAGTTCGGATTTCAGTCACAGAAGAGGATATAGCGCAGGTTTCAGGTCTCCCTACCAATGGCATTCGCTTGTTCAGCCGTAAACATATCATCCTGAATGCCCAGCAGGATTTCCTCTTGCCAGGGGAACAAATTGAACCTAAAGGTCGGGGTGTCCGACTTAGCTCGTTGCTGACTCCATGGCCGAAAGTTGCAAAATTTGTCAAACACTACCTTACCTATGAAGGCTAATACCAGGTAGTCTACCAGCACAATTTTGTCCTGTTGTCTCATTTATGGCATGCTAGATTGGTGAACATTCTTTATTATCTGCTCGGTTGTCTTAAAAATATGTCGCACTACTGTAAAAAGGCTAAAGATCCGTCCCTTTCACTCACCCATCACCGTCTCGTTCAACTGCTTGTCCAAAAGTGTTTTTCCCAACAAAACCCTCCACTAAACAACCCACCCATAGATCCCCAAGAAGCTGCTAAAATTCCTGAAAATCTTTAGGAACAGCAACCACAAAACCCTCCAGACCCTCCAGAAATACCTAACAGTCCGCCTACAAACCCAATCAATCCAATTAACCCCCCTACCATACCAAGCCCACCCCACATTTTACCAGAATCATCCACTCCTGCCCTTCATATTCTTAGCGATGATTCTGAACTAGACAATTCTCCCTGTCCCATCATTGATGAAAAGCCCCCACGTAAATGAAAGCAAATTCCTTTCTTTCCGCCCTTTTTACAAAGAAAATGAACAAGGGCCTCAATAAGGGTAGCTACTACTGCCACTTCCCTAAACCCCCAACCCATCCGACTAATACCCCGTACACCTCCAACCTCCCAAATGCCGGAATCTTTACCTATTCCACCTGTGGGCACTGAAACACAAGAACCAGAGGCCCAGTATGCTGCGACATCATCCGTTTCAAATCCAGTAGCTGAAACACAAGAACCAGCTACTCATTCAGTAGCTGAAACATAAGAAACAACTACCCATTTAGTAGCTGAAACACAAGAACCAGCTACCCATTTAGTAGCTGAAACACAAGAACCAACTATCCATTTAGTAGCTGAAACACAAGAACCAGCTACTCATTTAGTGGCTGAAACACAAGAACCAGATATAGTTGTCACACAAGAACCAGCTACAGCTGAAACACAAGAACCAACTGTTGATATTGTTACCAAGACATAGGAATCAGAGGCCCAGGGTGCTGCAACATTACTTTCTTTACATCAAGAAGTTGGAACACAAGAATCAGCTGCCGATCCTGTAGTTGATTCAAAAGAACCATCTAGTGCGACTGTGACTGCTACACAAGAACCAATCACCCCTCAACCAGAACCAACAATGGCCTCTGTCCTACAATAAAATGAGTTCCTAAGGTCTGAACTAGAAGCTTACAAGCAAGAGCTAGCCATGCAAAGGAAGCCTACGAGAAGGAACTTAAATTGTACACCCTAGCTCGCATAGCAACCATGTCAGAGGGAACTACAACAGAGAATCCATGTAGAGAATATATGTGCAGTCAATGTGGGGACATCTACTATCAAGAAGGCTACAAAGTAATTCAAATTCCAATGCCAGGAGATCCCCCTGCACCTTCGACTTTTGCAGTCAAAGAAGAACACCCTATTGTTACACAAGAACCAGCAGGACCTTCCAAAATTAAGACTGAGCCCTGGCCTACAACAAATGTCAAATCTGAAACCCATGCTTTTGTTAATAAAGCTGTACAAACATTGCCTATTGATGAATCTGCCCCTCCCAGCCAGATCAATACCCACACCTTTGTGGAACAAGCCACTCAGACCCTACCTCAGCCTACTACTTGCAATGTTGAAACACAAACTCAACCATGGGATGAGCAGGCAATAATAGAGAAATGGAAAAAAGAGTCTACTATTACACAGGCCAAAAGCCTACAGGAACACAGACAAATCTGGATAAATCATATCTACTCAAATTGGGAAGCTTTGGAGCAAACACGCCAGGAATCTCGTGCCCTTAATAAACAGAATAAAGAGCTAAAAGGCAGATTGCTCCTGATATTTGAATTGGCGCAAAAGCTATTGGCTACAAGGAAACCATCCTGCAATTACTCTCTATTCCTCATGGAACGATTTACATGGTTTCAGATCAAATCAGTCAAAGAAGGCAGACCCCATGTAGTATTAAATCCAGAAGATTTTGTTAAAACCTTTGTAGAAGCCTCTGCTATGGATCAACACCTCCTCTGTGAGGTATATTTTCATAATGAGGCCATCCCTTAGAACAGCTTAACCTTAACCCTCTTGTCGGTGACATCCAGATTAGGGAACTCACCTCCTTCCTTGACAATCAGATTATATGGCAGGATGACTTCCTAGCTACCAAGCATAATGAGGATAATTGCCTTCTCTAGATACGGCTAGAGCCACAAAATGCTGCCACTTTTGTTACAGAGTATTATTAGTTTTTGAAGAAACCAGGGATGACTCAACACATTTAGCAACTACAGACAACAGTGCTTCAGGATTGTCAACAGCTCATTAAATCAACAGAGATTGCTGCCCTACAGGAAAATAACATGTTTTGGCAACAATCTACTGGGAAAAGATAGGAACACAATCCTTTTAGCCCCACTAATCTTGAGATAGCAATCTCCAGGGTACCTATCTACATCAAGTGTGTTCAGCAATGTGCTGAAAGCTGGATAGGGTATCAGTTTCATTTTCCTATCCTCTGGATGCTAGTAGAGAAATATCACGTTCATTATAAGTTTCCCAAGAAGGTCGAAACAACAGCTTGGCAAAGGTTACAACACGTTCAAGGGTTCAGAGCTCCAACATACATCACCTTCCACAACGACTACTTGAGTAACTTGCACGCTCAGAGTCGGTATTCAGATTCAGATTCAGAGTGAAGTTGCCAGAGGACATGCAACATTTTAAGTTGGGGGGGATGTTAGGACCCTACAATGCACCTTTTTATTCACACTTTTTGCTACCTTTACACCCTTGTTTCACTCACATTTAAACTCACATTATCACCTTACCCTATCTTTCCAAAGGTATACAACGTCTCTTCTCTTTACTATATGTTTAATCTGTTTTTCATATAATTTTACATTACTCTCGTACTTAACCGTTGATCAGAAATGTATAAGTGCTGAAACAGTTCGAACTACAGATTATCATTGAGGCAGGTTGCTGAAACAGTTAAATCACGCAAACCCTGTGGCTGAAATAGTATGTGGACTACGATGCTGAAACAACAAATCACACAGAAGAAGCTGTTACACACTCCATGGTCTACGATGCTGAAATAACAACTCACACAGAAGAAGTTGTTACACTCTCCGTGGTCTACGATGTTGAAACAACAATTCACACAGAAGAAGCTGTTACACTCTCTATGGTCTATGATGCTGAAACAAAAACACAAAGTTGTTACATTGACCACAACAGCCGCACCTTGAGCCAGAATTAACCATCGTTGTCGCGTGACCACGTGCTGAAATAGTCAAAACACAAATCCCGTAGATGAACAACTGTGATTTGCGATGCTGAAACAACATATAACAATAGTAACGAGAGGAAAAATAAAGAAGTTGTTACTCCAGCTGGAACAACAACACCCCACTCAGCACCTTTTCATTATTGTAATAGCATTCTGTTGCGGGAGACTAGGATATCCTATTCCAGTATAGAGAGTCGATCTGACTAAGAATAGGACTCAGATGTACACATGTAATTGGATGATCAAATTGTATCGAGGGGATTCTCCTCTTTAAATAAGAGGAAATCATCATTAGAAAAAAACCTTCTTTTTGGCTAAGAAAGGATTTACAGAGAAGGACGTGTTTCATTTCAGACATTGTAATATGATATAGTTGATAGATGAATAAAAGACTGTTATGAGCATTTCTCTCTAGTTCCTTTCGTTTAAGGGGAATCTTGTGAGAAGGGAGGGCCCACCTTCTTCACAAGATTCACCCATTAGCTTTATAGTGTGTTAGTGTTGTTTCTGTTCATGCCTTGATTAAATTCTGTTTTGCTGAAACACTACTTTACTGAACTCTATTTTGCTGAAACACTACTTTACTGAACTCTGTCTTGCTGAAACTCTGCTTTACTGATTATTACATTGTTTTCATATGATTTATGCTTGGGTAACTGATAATCATTCTAGTTAGCAATACTGTTTGATGAATTTATGAAAGCTTGATAATCAGGGACAGGTGTTGAAGATTCCTGTTTGGGGAATAGGGTCCTATTCTCTGTTAGAGATAGTTAGCCTTCAGTGCATGCCAATCATTTTTTATTAGTAATGAGTTCATGAAAGTGTGCTAAATCGGAAACAAGTGCTGAAGATTCCTGTTAGGGGAATAGGGTCTTGTTCTCTGTTAAGATGTAGTTAGTCTTCAGTGTGTGTCAATTATTTCAATTAGCATGAGTTCATAAAAGTGTGAAGATCAAAAACAGGTGTTGAAGATTCCTGCTTGGGGAATAGGGTCTTGTTCTCTGTTATAAGATAGTTGGTATTTCCTTTTGCAGTGTCTTGAAGGATTTATTTCCTAGGTTGTTATTTCTTAATGTAATCCAAGATTCTTTGGACAATTATTTCTGTAAACATTGAACTCTGCAATAAGTAGATTGCTTTCCTGTAATTCAAGTTAGAACTTCAGTTTGTTCAAGGCAAAGGCGTGATTAATAAGTTTTTACTACAACTCTAGGTTTCTTTTGAGATTGAGCATATATAGTGTGTGATTACCTTTGAAATAAATAGACTTCCCTGGGTTGACAATTTATGTAGCACTTGATTGTTTAGTTAAATAAGAAATTACAGTGACCAACAATGACATTGAGCAGGTATGAAGCCATTTAAAAATTTGGTGCTTCCCATTCCTTCAGCGTCTGAGCCTACTGCACACATGTGCTTAATTTCTTGGAGATTATTTCTTCCTAGTTGAAGTTGCACCCAACGATCGCAAATGTGTATGCCAAAGGCATCCATACTTCCGAAAACTTGGAGAAATATTTCTCTCTGTATAAATGACAGATGAGAGCCATCAAATAGACGTATGGCTCCCTCAAGTTAATCGTCCCATACCAACTAGTTCTCTGGTTGGTAAACTTCTTGTCCTCCATCCACCATGAGGTCATCACCTAGTTGGTGTCATGGCATTCGTAGAACTTCACCACAAATTCTGTGTTTAGTCGCTCCTTCGGGTCTTTGAGTTTGTAATATTTCTAAACTTCTACCGGGAGAAACAATCTGACACACCCGCCATTTTCATCATTGATTAAACATTTGTGTGTGTCTGTGTGGTCGATGAGCCACTTCAAGACCTTTATGCATGGGAAAATGGGGGTTCTACTTGCCACCATGTGTAGATATGACCGTCGAATGTGTTATCTCTCTGTAAACTTTGTTCGACTGAGAAATGAATGATAGAGGCACCCTACAAACCAACTTTGAGACCCAAAACTAGCCTTTCGGACCTAGAGAGGGATCTCTCGGGAGACGTTGTCTCAGTACAAGATATGGCTTTAAGTTGTCGGCTAGATTTAACACCTTTGAATAATAAGTTCTGGTTCCATTGGCGAAAGGGAGTAAGACCTAGGCCTATGGAGTCGATTTAAGAAAACGATAGAAACAAATGACTCGGTGACTAAACTTGAGAGGATAAAGGATAAGAGAGCAACAATTTTCAGTTTAAAATTGTTGTGTGTGGGGAGGGGGAAAAATACACGAAGCAACTTGGAGCACCGATGAGGATGAATTCAGAGTTAACTTAGAGGAAAGATGGTTTGTCTAAATGGCACAAATCCCAGGGCACTACACAACAAATCCCAGATTTGAAATTATGTTCCTATTTAGACATAAATAGATATGAATAAAGAATACAGGAAGTACATACGCAAATAAAGGAGACAATACATCCAACTACTACAATTAGAATCTTATCATCAAATCTTTAGGACTTTTGCATTAAATTTTGATCGAGCTCAAACTACATTCAATAGTCATTGTCTACACTAGTTTTTCTAACTAACCTGGATTACATTGAAAAGATAAAATATATAGGTGAGGGCGCCGCTTGTGATACCTTGCTCTCTAGATACCATCCCTAAAATTTAGGAAACTGCCAATTCTTCGTTAAATGTCTTTTCGCATGACGCCTTTCCAAAAATAGAAAATAATTGTGCCCGACCGCATCGTAAATGCTTTTCTTTGCCACGGGGATTCGACTATCAACAAGGTCTTGTCATGGGGAGAGTGATGTGTCGAAGCCTTCCTTCGACAAGATAACTGAATGATAGAGTGCTCTGTTAGACTCCCATCATTCATTTTAGTGGTCTTCATTTCTGCTACGCACTTATTTGCTAGGGTGCGTACATGGAGAGTGACTGCTAACTGTCATAGTTGTTATCAAAATGAAGAAACCATCTAAGGGATATGTCTCCTTCAAAACCATCAAGATCCGCTCAATGTTTGAGAATACAAGAATGAACTCAGTTAATCATGTTTCTTTTGCGCACTGGCAAAAGCTGCACGAACCTTTTCCCCGGTCGCTTCACATTATCTAAAGTGCTTCACATTCCTTTCTTCCAACATCCTTTGTGTTTCGTGGAGCTGTATGATCATATATTGTGAATATCTGAGCTATCTCTTGAGACATGTCATGTTTCCTTCGTGGCCTTGTGATGCTAACACTTCAAGGGATTTTGCTGCTAACTGTCGTTTTAGTTCTCTCTTTTCCTAGTACAACTCGACGATGGTGAGTTGTGCTTGCTTCAGCTGCTGAGATGATTCTCGAACATCTGTGTCTCTAGCCTCTTTCCTCCTTGTCCTGCTCCATCTCCCTTGAATTGTTCCTTTGATCGATTCCAACTGGATAACGTGCATAAGTAATTCCTTGGCAGCCGACCTTGTGCGCGGTTCACTCGGGACTGGGGTTTCCCCAGCTTCCTTGTTCTTCTTTGGCCCGCCCCTCCTCTGGGGTATTTTCTATTGGGAGGATGGGGCCTATGACATATTTCCTTCCTTCACAGCTTCTTCTACTCTAGCCTTCGCGCTGTGTGATATTACACTTTCCACGGATAGCCGAAAATCTCCCTTTGGATCCTTGGGGATGACCGTTGTGATCAAGAACAAATCCCAATTGTTTCCCGACCGTCTTAATTCCTCAACTACCATCAATTTAATCAATGAGACATGAGAGAGACTCCTTTTTTATTTATCCACTTCATCCTGTGCGCTGTTTTCCATCTCTCGGAGTTTCTGGTGTAAGAAAAAGGGTAGATTTAATGGTCTCCTTCCTGTGAAGTGCATCAACAATCTAATGTGATGCGAGTGTACCCTATCGAACCTCCTTTCGCAAGTGAAATATTTCCTAATTACTCCAAGTAGTTTCTGAAAAGGTTCTTGCAAGTATCTACTCGGAACGCCTGTCTCAACTTTCCCACCTAGACAGTCTCACTTTATGAAATCTTCATAGCACCGCACGTCCAAGGGCACGCCTTTAAACCACGTTTTTTCACGTAGAGGGATCTTTGTTGCGGTTGACAAAATTTTCTTCGGTTACCTGGAAAGTAACACCTAATATCACCACGCGGAATCCGTCGAAACTGAGTGCAAACTACTTGGCTAGTGTCACATTGAATCCTTGAATTTTCTTGAAAAAGGCCATGCACCCAAACTATTCAAAAGACACTTTGACCTCTGGATCTTCGCTGATCGTCGTCAATGTTTGGGGCTCAGGCCCAACGTTTCTGGCACTTCGCGTGCCCTTCCTTATGTTTTGGGAGGTTTCCATGGGGCAACACGTATTTTACCTACGTGCAATGGATTAGGAACGGGCCTAAGGCAGTGTCCTTATCAACCTAGGCTTGCGAGAGAAAACCACAAACAACGCATAAGATTGACTGGTGAACCTGTTGCATGTAGAACATCCAAAATTTATAACAGAGTGAGCGAGAGGTGGAAACATGCCAGGTAACACTTAATTCATGGTGACTGGATGTTTCAAAGCAAACTAAAGATTTTTTGTAACACATATGTGCGACGAGTACACTTCGGGGCATGTAAAGTACAACTGATAAGGGTTGCAGGGAATATGTTATACGGGCACCATGATTCTTTATTCGTTTATCCCTCATAATGAGATGATGATGGTCATTTCATTTGCCAATGCGACTTCTATTTAACAAATTGCATCGATCCTCAGCACGTAAAAATTCCTTTCTAATAGGACCCGATTTTTTGGGAATAGACTCGTACCATTTACACATGTTTTTACTCTGAAATCCCTTTCCGACTATAAGGGCCAACTGACCACTTGATGAATTTGACCCCTCATTGTTTAAGTACCTGACTTCACATGCTTTGACACACAAACCATAACTTGACTAAGACTGACTCTAACTAAAAGGAAAATGACGACACTAACAACTGGCTCCAACAGGGATGTTATCCTCCTAGTGAGGTATCAAAGAATAGTAGACGAGGTTCTTGACCATTGGTCCTTATTCAACTTTCAGACACTGAAATATGAAAAAAAAAATGCAACCTAAACCTATCGATGTAGTTTCTAACAAATTTAGAATAAACTCAGGGCCTTCACTTCGAGCTTCAATTTTTTGTTGACATACTGACTCGAGAAAAAAATAAAATGACTATTTACAATGACATGTGACTTAAACAAACTTTATTACACCAGATAGTGTTTGAGGAACCTGTCGTTTACAGGCCCCTAACCAACACACTCTCTGTTAGTTGTTGAGCCTGATTATATTCTTGATTCAGAGGTCTTTTACTTCCAGCTGTGTTTATACCCCATGAAGTATTTACACCCCATAAGTATGTACACTCTTCCATGCGGGGGAGTGCAGAGGGGGTACCCCCTCTGCGGGGTTTGGGGGGGCTATCCCCCCGGTTGGGGGGTTTGGAGGCGAATCCCCCGGAGCAAAAATTTCCTTGTAAAAGTATATTGTAATTTCATTGTAAATATGGACCATTCATTATAAGGTCGTATATCTAACAATAGAGATTATGTTAGGGTTTTTTTTCCCTAGAAGGCAACCCTCTTTTATGAGGGAAATTTATTGTGGCTATGTATGTTGGCGAGTATTGTATTCTGAGAGAGGAGACTGTCAGAGAAAG
This sequence comes from Picea glauca, assembly GCA_000966675.3. Classification (NCBI taxonomy): domain Eukaryota; kingdom Viridiplantae; phylum Streptophyta; class Pinopsida; order Pinales; family Pinaceae; genus Picea; species Picea glauca. The sequence goes on from JZKD02S2133640.1 coordinate 751,720, forward strand.
AAGAGGAAGTTACAATGGGTTTTGTTGTAGGTTGTATCCCTTCATTTGCTGGATAATAATAAAGAAAGGACCTGGAAATTTCTCTGGTGGACATAGCCCACACTGGGTGAGCCATGTAAATCTGTGTCTCTCTTGTATTGTGTATCTTCTGTGTTTTGTTTCCGCATTTGTTTTATTTTATTGCTCTGCGGTCCTATTTTTCTAACAACTGGTATCAGAGTGAAAGGTAACTCGCAGGAAAAGAGGGTTCCTAGTTCGAGTGGGAGAAATGTTGGAAGATGGAAAGTTTAGGGTTGAGAAATTTAATGGCCAAAACTACCAGTTATGGAAGATGTAGATGAAAGACTATTTATATCAGAAGGATCTATTCCTACCATTGAGCGGAGTAGAAAAGAAGTTGACGGCCATGAAGGACGAAGAATGGGAGATTCTTGACAGAAAGGCTCTAGGAACGATACGGTTGAGCCTAGCAACGTTGGTGGCTTTCAATATTTCCAAAGAAAAGACAATGAAGGGTTTGATGGATGCATTGGCCAAATTGTATGAAAAACCCTCGGTGTCCAATAAGATATTTCTAATGAAGAGAATATTTAATATGAATATGTCAAAAGGTGGGTCTGTTGTAGATCATTTAAACAAATTTAATACAGTTACTAATCAACTAAGTTCTGTAAAAGTGGACTTTGATGATGAGGTAAGGGCTCTTCTAATCTTGTGCTCATTGCCAGAAAGCTGGAACAACTTGGTCATGGATGTAAGTAACTCTGTCTCTGGTTCAAATACTTTAAAATTTGATGATGTTGTTGGTGTTA
>JZKD02S2133640.1:858603-870714 GCA_000966675.3 Picea glauca
TATAAAGAGATAAGAATCCCCTCTAAGAGAGGTGTTAGCCCCTTTTAGGGAAAATGGGGCATCCTGGAGAAAAACGTTAGCCCTCCTTGGGCTTCTACAACTTGCCACACGTGTCAATACTGCCTATTCTTCCTCCCAAAATGTCCATACTATTGGATGACATCATGACTATGATGGGTGACATCCTAGGCCTTCAAAAGCCAACGTTCCACTGAAAAAGGGAAAATCCCCCTAGGTCAAGCTCTGTCGGGGTGCCTCTGGTGGAACGTCCTCTTCTTCTCCAATGCAAGACATTGATCCATCTCTGTCTCACCTCTGCCCCATGGTGGGGTCTCATAATCCATCTGATGGGCTCTCCAGCCCCATGGAGGTCCGAACTGATCATCTCCCCATGTGTACCGGTCCAAATGGTACCTATCCATTGGGTATGGTCCTGCACATCAAAGGCTATGCCCTCCATGGGCTCATCAGTCACAGGGATCATAGAAATGTCAATCACATTTCATCATTAATATTATTAAACGCATGCATAAAATCCCTAATGCATCAATCAATAGCTCAAAGACGTTACACAAGCCTGCAATACAAGTCTGTGGAAAATGACAAGGCTTCCTATTGGGCTAGTGTCCACAAAAAAAGGAAAGTTCCTAGAGAGACCCATCCAAGCCATGTAAGTGGATGATGTTGTCAGGGGATGTCCAAGCATGTGGGTGCAGTAAGGGTCAAGGATGCAACGTGTTACCTATGGGTGCCTTTGTAGAAGGCGAGTTTTCCCTATCATGGATGCATTTTTTCCAAGCCCATTCTTGCCTTTATTCTTCTTATTATTTTTATTCTTTTATTTTATTTTTTGTTCAAAATCTAATCAAGGGACACTGCCTTGGCATGGTGACCAGAGCTGACAGTGTTACCCACAAGTACTTTCGCAGAGATGAGAAGGTTGTCTCGTGATGAGACCCCCTTTCCCCTGGCAATGCAACCAAGAGTCATTGCCCTGGCGTGGTAACCAGCTAGTGGAAATGTCATACTGCTAGGTAACCACGAACCTAATAGGCTGGCTTATGATGAGACCCCCTATCCTTTGAATAGGTCTTTTTTATTATTTCTTCGGGTCCCTCTTATTTCTTGCTGAGAAGCTTTTTATTGATTTCTCATGGATCCCTGAGCGAAGCATCTTGAGGTTCATTTTTAGGATTTTATCTTTTAGCAGCTTGATTTTACCTTCTGGGCCTTTAGCCCCTTCTTCCCACAAGCTAAGGTGCAGTTCTGAAATAGGTCAACCCAATGCCTGGACAAGGGGAATGGGATAGGTGAGTGGGAAACAAGATGTAAGAGTGGTGCTATGATGGGAGCGAACGATGGCTTTTCATAAATCCCCCTAGTGGCAAACCAAAACCTATAGACACAAGCTTGCTAGGGCACCCTATCAACCCCCCCAAACATGGTCAAGTGAGAAAATGTAAGATCCAAGCAGTTATTAGAGATAAGAGGAACCAGATGCATATATTTAAAGGTTTCAATGATCAAAAGTGACACATACCATGATATCTGGACCAATTACATCATGGAGCAAGAACCTCTTCTGATACAGGACCAATCTGATGGTGATAGATTTTATTGTTGTTGTCAAGACAAAGGATGATGGGAGAAAAATATGGGCCCTCCAGGGCTATGCTCAGGTCAATCCTGCTCTCAGTACTCCATGTCTGGGACCTGTGGGCCTCGAGACATGATCTCCTAGTTATCCCTAAAAAGTGGGGATAACATTTGGCTCCAACTCGAGGACACGTGCTCACTGTAGAGTGCATGAGAACCTTATCATCTCTGGCATAACCTGCAGACCTGCTCAATCTTGATAGGAGTATCAGTGACAAAACTGGGGTGGTAATTCCACCCCAGCATACATATAGATGTATATATACTAAAATAAAACAATCAATATGTGAATGTAAAGAAAAGTATCTTCCTTTACTTACCTGTTGGTTGGATGTTCGATGTAGTCAAACAACCAGTGAAGCCAATCCAGCAATGTCCCACAATACCTTCCTTTATGCTTCATCATAAACCAGAACAGTAACAAATCAAGCACAAAAATGACATGGGTTAGATCATGTATCATATCATCGGAAATCATAAAGTCTAACTCATGGAGTCAGGTGGGAGGGATAAAATCTCGCCAAGTCCATCTCTGAGGAAAGTACTCAATCCACCTTTGGAAGGGGTCATGAAGAGTCCACGGTTCAGAATACTAGCTCAAAAGGTCTGCAAACTGGCTACCTAGGACGTCCTCATGCCCTGAGGCTTGGGAGGGGATTGACAAAGATCTAGCAGAAAACTGGCAAACTCTCAAGGGAAAGTTGAAAAAATGAGATGATAGACTGAAATTTGTAGTTTTCAAACAATCCTCATCCCTTATAGCATGCCTCTGCTCTGACATATTTTTTTTGCAACTCAACCACCCTCACACTGCAACTTACATTTTGTTGCAACACGTCTCTATCACAACACGGTTCTAACTATCATCTGTGGACCGCCTCTGCTGCAACACCTATTAGTTGCAAAATGATTCTTGTTGTAGCCTCCTGCTGCAACACACTTTATATTCAATGCACTTCCCATTGAAGCTTCTCTTTGTAACACACTTTTGTTTCCAAACGCTTCCTATTGCAAAATTTAACCCTAGTCAAGACAACATCGTTTTTGCACATCTTATGTACTCAGACAAAACCCTCAACACTCGTAGAACTAGAGAACTAATCCCCCCCATGGAAGACCGCAAATTCCAACACGGCCTTCCATAGACTCATGCCACCTGCATAGGCATATCATACAACACTATCCTGTAGGATTTACTCATTCACACAATGACATTAGCTTGCACATAATCATGTCAAGAACATAGTAAATACATCCTATAGGATGTCAGGTATATGCACACATAAAAAGATTAAATCTGCAACAATAATTTTTTTATTCATTCATGCAATTATAATACATCGGTGCTAAGACCATATATGAGCTTACAATTTCCATTGGGTTTCCAGGCTAGAGGCCATGGAAACCTCGACCACTTCTCTCTCTTTTGTCTTGTGAGATCTCCCTTCTTGTTCTCTACAGGCTCTCCTCAGCAATCTATGTTCTGCTTTGTTTTATTTCCCTAGAAATGTTTGCTTCAGTTCCCAAAGGCTTCTCACGCCCTTTCACCTTCCATCTTCCATCTTGTCCTTTCTGTAATGACTCTTTGTATCCCTCTATGCATCCTTCTAGATTCATCCCAACAATGCACTCCTCCTTCAACACATCTACAATTGCTTCTGTAACAGCTTTCCCTCTACAACATAACAGTCCACACACTTGTCCATTCTATAGCAGCGCTCCCAACTACCCCACTACTACAACTCTACAACATTATTTTGATCTATAGTGATTTTGTTACTCCCTACAGTGCATCCATTCACAACCTCTAGCAACCAATCAATGTTGTAATAGCTATGTCACGTCCCTGTAACTACCTTCATCATGTGATCTCTAAGATGATCGAGATGCTCCTACATCAGACTCCTCGGGTTTCAAGAAAACATTCCCTCATGCCTATGAGGTAAATCACCTGCATCTATAGTTTTCCAGTGCAACTCCATCAATGTTTCACTCTCAACTCTACAATCCTTATCTACTATACACTTCAATCTACAAAACATGTTGCTTTGTTGCACATTTTTTCTTTCCATTCATTGTTTCCTGACGCAGACCCCCAGACCCACAGGTTGGAATCCACACAGGATCTTTTCCTTTCGGCCCCTAAGAGCTCAATTGGCTCTTCTATTTCCCTTTTGGGAAATCAACCCACAACAAACCTTGAGGAAATTTCCACTTTTATTTCGGGATACCGGATTTCGCAACTTCGTGAATCCCACGTCGAACACCTTACCTCTTCGACCTCTGAAACCCAAAATACTAACACTTGACCTTTCCTATTGTCTATTTCGGCTTTTCTCCTTTCGCGAWTTCAGGATTTCAACCAYCGAAATAYGCCTTCACTATGCCCTCGGGCTCTCGAACCTCTGAACCCCAAAATGCCGAAATGACRTCTTYTGAAATCCTTTCGGACTTTCGMGTAYCGGGTTCTCCTCCTTGCTATATTTTTTCTCTCATCAACAGGACTTCCGGTATGTYGAATCCCGAAATGTCAAAACACTAAGGTTCTGCTTCCAAGGAGATCAACGGCTGTGGATCTTCCCTCGATGCAACGGTCAGYGCAATTTCGYRTACYRGGAGTTTGATACGTCAAGATTGAACTCTATGKCCTCTCCACCTTTCGGTCTCCGAACCTTCGAAATACTRAAATGGTACTTCTCCTCCTYTKCTTTYGCGAACCTCGATAGGAAGTCTCATGTMTTTCCACRTGTCGCCTCCTCATTGTTTCAGGTTTTCTCTCCTACTGTGTCCCGATMTTTTCCCTCGRGACTTCCGAAMCCCCGAACTCTAAAGTTCCGAAAACTTAAGMTTGTTTCCCCTTACTTCCACACASGAAAATMTCCTTTTYGCATTTTGAGGATTTGATTAGCCAGTGATTTGGCTTACACTTCGGAMTTTTGAACCCCAAAATGCCGAAACGATCTGACGTCCCAATAAGTCAAGATCAAYAGCCCTTATCCACCTTGCAGCTCCTATAGATCCTATGGCTCTCGCTATTTCGGGAATTCTTCTCGGAGAATTCCGACTGTCCAAATTTCTTATTCAAAGGTCTCTRGTTCGAAATTGACCCTRCGACTCTCTTATGGAACCTATCCTTTGCACGATGGCTAACGTTCCCTTCTACTCTTCAAACCCCTTGAAGACGCTAACTCTCTTGAGCTTTCTTTTGCCAACTTAAATCTCCTATGAGATTTCTACACGCACTCCTTGCGACACTTCTCCAAATACGTCTAAGTATTTGAGTTATTTTGACTTTATGCAACTCTTTGCGACAGCAGTCTTTCCATCCTCTCCTTAGTTGATAAGTTCTGAACTTCCAACTAGCTTGCGCACACCTTGCACGAATTTTGTGCTTGCCTTGCACTTCTGCAGAAAATGAGAACAACGGTATCCCTCCTGAGATTTCAGAGATGAACTCTGAACTCGTCGACACACTCCTTGCGAACGTTTCACTGCACTCCTTGTAGGAACTTTGACTTAGGAGGAGAAACAATTGAAACTAATTTCCTTACTCTCTTAGACTTCAAACACTTAACATGAAATCATACATACATATCATAAAAGCAAATGTACAACAGAAAGAGTAAAACAACCATAAGCATAACATCCAACATGTATACATAGAGAGTATTAGAACACCATGAGTCTGAATCAAAGCTCCATATGTATTAATTTCATAACTTCTATACATGGGTTATTATACACAGCTCTCTGCTTCTTCTCTTCTCTATGCTCTATTGCTCTTCTTGATAATGTTACAATCATACAAGATGAGGGTGTCTATAGTCGAATTTTCCCTCCAACTCCTAAAATTGTCTAATCTACAATTCAAAACTACCTAATTTCATTAACTATCCATAAATGCCTTTTCATCCTACAGATGAGAGTTGATTTCTCAAGATCTATTTACAATCTGGAAGTACACCTTTCTTAACTATTACATTAAAGTCTGCGCACCCAAACTTTCAAAATATTTCAAACAATTTTTAACATGTGCCAAAAATATGCGAAGGTGTTTGTCCCACGCTTGTTTGCTGCTGGCGATGCTCCTGCATCATACTCCCTCGCTTGAAAATTTTCATGAGCTCTTGCACGGTTTGTCCATGCTTCTGAATTTCTGCTTCATTCTCCCAGCTGGCATCTTCAACTGGATGTCCCTTCCATTTGACCAAGTATTCAAAATACTCTTTTCTTCTGGTCCTTTTGTTGACTCTCTTGTCAAGTATACTCTCTATCTGTGGCTTTTCAATTATAGGCATTTGTTTAGCCCACTAAACCTCTTTCTGTCCATTGTCTGCTCCTGCTTCTTCAACTTTGTAAGGGTACAAATCTGAGATGTTGAATATCGGTGAAATTCCGACCCCATCGGGTAATTCAATCTCATATGCATTTGTCCCAAATCTTCTTATGATCCTACATGGTCCAATATTCTTCATCTTTAGTTTGTTATATATTCCCCTTGGGAACCTTTCCTTTCTCAAGTGTGCAAAAATCAAATCACCAACTTTGAACTGAAGTTTTCGCATGTGTTGATCTGCTCTGCGCTTATACTCTTGGCTCGAGTTTTGCAATCGCTCCTTCACTTGGCTGTGAATTTCCTTCATTGCCTATGTAAAATTCTCTGCACTAGCACTTCTATTTTCATCCTGTTATGAATCCTTCAGTTCAGAAACTCCCCTTGGTTGCATTCCATAAACAATCTAAAATGGACTCTGCCCTGTGCTTCTATTGATCGAATCATTATAAGAAAAATTTTCCTGTGGCAGAATGTGATCCCACTGACTGTGGTGTTCAGTCACTAGGCTTCTCAGTAAATCTCCCAAGATTTTGTTTACAACTTTTTTCTTCCCATCCGTCTGAGGATGATAAGATGAGCTAAAAGACAAACTTGTCCCCAGCTTCTTCCATAAATTCCTCCAGAAATGTCCCACGAACTCGGTGTCTCAATCTGAAACAATACTCCTTGGTAAGTCATGAAGTCTGACAACTTCCTTGAAAAACAGGTTCACGATGTGAGTCACGTCACTGGTTTTCTGACATGGTATAAAGTGTGCCATTTTAGAAAATCTTTCTACCACCACAAAGATTGAATCAAACTCTCTTTGCGTTCTTGGCAGCCCTAACACAAAATCCATGCTCACTGCATCCCACGGCCTCTCTAGTATGGGTAACGGCTAATACAACCCTGTATTCTGTCTTTTTCCCTTTGAGTGCTGACAAATTCTACATCTGTCCACAAATATTTTGACATCTGTTCTCATCCCTGGCCAAAAATATGAGCCATTTAATTTTGAGAACGTTTTATCATGACCGAAATGTCCAGCCAATCCTCCACTGTGTTTTTCTTTCAGTAGATTCTCCCTCATGGAGCATTTTGGAATACATAATTGATTGCCTTTGAATAATAGCCCATCCTGGATCATATATTCATTCCATTGACTTCTATCCCTAAGAATTGGATTCTCAGATGCCTCATACGCCTCTTTGAAATCTGGATCATCTTTGTACATGTCCTTGAGGTTATCAAAACCCAAAGTTTTAACTCTAAATTCATGCATCAACAAACATTTCCTACTCAAAGCATCAGCAACTTTGTTAGCGGTTCCAGAAATATGCTTAATTACAAAAGTAAAATTCTGCATGTATTCGACCCATTTAACATGTCTTTGGTTTAACTTCTCTTGTTGAGTTACAAATTTTAAGGCATGATTATCACTGTACAAAACGAACTCTTTAGGAACTAAATAGTGCCTCCACTTCTTCAGTGCTTGTATGACCGCATAAAAAAAAAATTCATATGTGGAGTACTTTACTTTCGCTTCATTCAGTTTCTCATTGAAGTATGCGATTGGCCTGTCATCTTGACTCAAAACCGCTCTAATTGCAAATCCACTAGCATCACATTTGACCTGAAATGTCTTACTAAAATCCGGCAACACCAGAATTGGATGTTCGATAAACTTCTTTTTCAACAAATTGAAACTTCTCTTTGCTTCTTCTGTCTAGTGAAAAAATTTGTGTCTTTTCTTCACCGTGTCCATCATCGGCGCACTAATTCCACTGAAATTCCTAATAAATTTYCTGTAGAAACTAGCCAATCCATGAAAACTTTGAACTTCAAATATACTCTTTGGCGATGGCCAATTCTTAATCACCTCCACCTTATCTGGATCCATTTTCAACTTATCTRCARAAATAACAAATCCCAAATAAATGAGCTCTGTCTTCATGAATGACGACTTCTTCATATTTATCARCAACTTCTMTTGCTGCAATTTCTTCATCACTGTAGCCAAATGCTTCAAGTGCTTTGTTTATGTCCTACTGAAAATYAGTATATCGTCGAGATATACAATGATGAAATTTCCAATGAACTCCTTCAGGACTTCATTCATCAATCTCATGAAAGTACTAGGTGCATTTGTTAAGCCAAATGGCATAACAAGCCATTCATACAGCCCTTCATTTGTCTTGAATGTTGTCTTCCATTCATCACCTTCTCTCATTCRAATTTGATGATAACCACTTGTCAAATCAATCTTYGAAAAAAAAAAATCTCCGCTCAAKCAATCCATCAAATCATCCATCCTTGGCAATGGAAATCTATACCKGATGGTAATCTTGTTAATTTCCCTTGAGTCTGTACACATCCTCCAACCTCCATCTTTTTTTGGACTGAGCAYTRTTGGAACAGCACATGGACTCAAGCTTTCTCTAACCAATCCTTTGTCCATTAAGTCTTGGACTTGTCTTTTGACTTCTTCATTCTCCTGCGGYGTCARTCTATGYGTTGCTTTGTTTGGTAAACTAGCTMTAGGTATAAGATCGAYGTGATGAMTTATACTTCTGATAGGTGGCAACGRACGAGGTAGTTCGTCCACTACTATATCAGCAAATTCTTCCAGTAGATGTTGGATTTCCTCTGGAAAATCATCCACTCTTGTACTGGTTAAAACAATTATAGGCTTCCTAACCACAATGAATTGTGTATCTTCTTTCTTCTTAACCTCCTTAAGAAGTTCCTTCCCACTCATGAGAAGTACAGTGTTGCTTACCTTTGGTTTCACTCTTTTATCCTTAATTGGCAACAACATGTGAGTTCTCCCATTCTTCTCCAGGGTGTATGTGTTCATTCTCCCATCATGAACCACATTTATGTCATATTGCCATGGTCTACCTAGCAATAGATGACAAACATCCATGGAAATGACATCACATAGTATTTCATCCTTATATCCTCCTATTTTAATTTCAACTAAACATTGCTTAGTGACATTTACCTGATGCCCTTTTTGTAGCCATGAAACTCTGTATGGGCTCGGATGTTCAATAGTCTCCAGCTCCAGCTTTTCTACCATCTCTGTAGAAACAAGATTGTCTGTGCTACCACTGTCCATGATGACCTTGCATACCCTGTCTTTGGTCTTACAAGTAGTACGAAAAAGTTTGTTCCTTTGGACTGGGTTTTGTACCTCCTTCTCTGGCGTTAAGCGAAATTTCCTCATCATCAGTGATCTTCCACCTTCAACATCTTCTGCCTCAACATTCCGTCCCTGAGCTTCGGTAATGTGAGTTTCACCTCCTTCTCTCTTCTTGTCTGGACATTCATAATATTTGTGTCCATTCTTTCCACAGGTAAAACATTTTATTTCGCCACCTCTTCCTCTTCCTCTTCCTCTAGTTCGAGGAAAAGTATTTATGTATGCATATTGTCCTCTCTGTGAGCTTCCACCTCTCTCAGTTTGAGGATGAGGTTTCTTCCACTCTTCCTTAGGTTTCTGGTTCTTGTCTTGGGCAACTATATTGCCTCTGGCTTGACTTCTGCCTAACCCTCTTTGACTTTGCTTTTGGCTCAGCTTCTCTTCAGCTTTCAGAGCCATCTGATAAGCATCTTCTACAGTTTGAATGATCATCATGATCATCTCATCTTGAATGTCATATCGCAAACCATTCATGTACCTGGAAACCTTTTCATCATCGCTCTCCCAATGACCTGCCCTGATGTTCAACTTGTAGAACTCTTCGGTGTACTCTTTCACTGACATCAGCTTCTGTCTCAAATTATGCATCCTCCGAAACAGAGTGATTTGATAATCCTTGGGTATGAATTTTGCCTTCATCTTTGCAATCATTCTATCCCAGCTCTTGATTTCCTGCTTGCCTTTGCAGCATCTTTCAGCCTGCAGTTCATCCCACCATAATGTTGCATGTCCTTTAAGTATTGTGACAACATGCTTGACCTTCTTGTCTTCCTCGACATCTTCATAGTCAAAATACTTATCCAAAGCTCTAATACAGTCTAGAAGCTCTTCAACATCTAGGTTTCCTTGATATACTGGAATGTCCATTTTTTCCCTGGCACCTATCCTTGCAATAGCCCTGAATAGGCGTTCTTCTGCTGCATCTTCGGCTGCAACTTATTTTCCTCCATGTCCAGCTTCATCTTCACCTTTGGACTCACTGATATCTCCAACACCGACTGTGCACCTCCGTGCTATCTCCATGGAATCAAGCCTGGCACGTAGTTCACGCATCTCTCTTGCCCCTGATGGATCAGGTAATTGCCTACCCCTCCTTCTTGGAATTTCCCTTTCCTCTGGTGGATCGGGTGTTTGCCTATCTCTTCTTCTCGGCAGCATGGTTGAAAATCTTTCTTGCTCCCTCTATCTGCAATATACAAATAGAGAAGGGCTCTGATACCATAACTGATGTGTATCGGAGTGCTCTTTCTCCTCCTGCTCCTTCTGTCTGAGATATACAAATAGAAACAAGCTCTGATACCACAATTGACACAGACCCCCAGACTCGCAGGTTGGAATCCGCACAGGATATTTTCCTTTCAGCCCCTGAGAGCTCGATTGGCTCTTCTATTTCCCTTTCGGGAAATCAACCCACAACAAACCTTGAGGAAATTTCCTCTTTTATTTCGAGATACCAGATTTCACAACTTCACGAATCCTGCGTCGAACGCCTTACCTCTTCGACTTCTGAAACCCGAAATACTAACACTTGACCTTTCCTATTGTCTATTTCGGCTTTTCTCCTTTCGCGATTTCGGGATTTCAACCACCGAAATACACCTTCACTATGCCCTCAGGATCTCGAACCTCCGAACCCTGAAATGCCGAAATGACGTCTTCTGAAATCCTTTCAGACTTTCACGTACCGGGTTCTCCTCCTTGCTATATATGTTCTCTCATCAACAGGACTTCTGGTATGTCGAATCCCGAAATGTCAAAATGCTAAGGTTTCGCTTCCAAGGAGATACGTGGCTGTGGATCTTCCCTTGATCCAATGATCAGAATAATTTATCGTACCAAGAGTTTGATACATTAAGATTGAACTCTATGTCCTCTCCACCTTCCGGTCTCCGAACCTCCAAAATACCGAAATGGTACTTCTCCTCCTCTACTTTTGTGAACCTCGATAGGAAGTCGTCTGTATTTCCATGTGTCACCTCTTTGTTGTTTCAAGTTTTCTCTCCTGCTATGTCCCTATATTTTCTCTCAGGACTTCCGAAACCCCAAACTCCAAAGTTCCGGAAACTTAAGCTTGTTTCCCCTTACTTCCACACACAAAAATCTCCTTTTCGCATTTCAAGGATTTGATCAGCCAAGGATTTGGCTTACACTTCGAACTTTAGAACCCTGAAATGTCGAAATGATCTGACATCCAAATAATTCAAGATCAATGGCCCTTATCCACCTTGTAGCTCTTGTAGATCCTACGGCTCTCACTATTTTGGGAATTCTTCTCAGAGAATTTTGACCGTCCAAATTTCTTCTTCAAAGATCTCTGGTTCGAAATTCACCCTGCGACTCTCTTCTAGAACCTATCCTTTGCACGATGGCTAACGTTCCCTTCTGCTCTTCAAACCCCTTGAAGATGCTAACTCTCCTGAGCTTTCTTTCGCCAACTTAAATCTCCTATGAGATTTCTGCATGCACTCCTTGCAGCACTTCTCCAAATACATCTAAGTATTTGAGTTCTTTTGACTGTGTGCAACTCTTTGCGACAGTAGTCTTTCCATCCTCTCCTTGGTTGATAAGTTCTGAACTTCCAACCAGCCTGTGCACACCTTGCACGGCTTTTTTGCTTGCCTTGCACTTCTGCGGAAAATGAGAACAACAGTATCCCTCCTGAGCTTTCAGAGATGAACTCTGAACTCGTCAATGCACTCCTTGCAGGAACTCTAACTCAGGAAGAGAACAATTGAAACTCATTTCCTTACTCTCTCAAACTTCAAACACTTAACATGAAATCATACATACATAGCATAAAAGCAAATGTACAACAGAAAGAGTAAAACAACCATAAGCATAACATCCAACATGTATACACAGAGAGTATTAGAACACCATGATTTTGAATCAAAGCTTCATATATATTAATTTCAGAAATTTTGTACATGGGTTC
>JZKD02S2133641.1:1476-20056 GCA_000966675.3 Picea glauca
ATCTATATAAACCAGGCCTTCTTGAGGCCATGGGAGGAAATTCAGAGTATGTTTATGTTGAATATTTTCCAAGCCAAAGCCATTTTTATGCAAGGAAGTTATTGAGGAGCACACCNGGATTTTAAAATGATTTTATAAGCAATTTTGGAGATTTTTGGCCCTTTTGGGGGGATATTGGGCCCTTTTTGAGGCCTGATCTTGGGGGGGAAGTTGGGAGATGGTTACCAAATTCATATCTATATAAACCATGCCTTCTTGAGGCCATGGGAGGAAATTCAGAGTATGTTTATGTTGAATATTTTCCAAGCCAAAGCCATTTTTATGCAAGGAAGTTATTGAGGAGCACACCTTTGTGGGCCATTTCTGGGAGCTCCGGTCATCCGATTTCAATGTCGTTTATTTTGTTGGGTTCTAGAGATATGATAGAACAAGACCAGATCAATTTTGTAACCTTTTGGCATTGTTGTGATTCCTTTATTAATCTTTGAACAGAAATAAGAAAGCCTCATCCACTGAGACAAGGGCCCAGAGACGTAGGTGAGATTGTCGAATTCCGTTATCACATTGGTGTTATGGTTTGTTGTTGTCTTATGCTTTATTTCAGATATGTATTTGTGCTTATGGTTGTGATGTTTCTTCTATAATTATTCCTTTGTCATTCAACTTTCTAAATGGTTAATAAACACATGCATAATAACTCAACCATTGTCGTGTAAAAGATCTTTTCAGATCATCCCTTGTTCTCTCTCGGATCCCCTAGATCCTCTATTGAAAAAGATAATATAATAACATGGATAAATAATATTGTTTTCCATTCCATAAAATATCTCAAAATTACAACCTACTATTAACTTCATGTAAACATAAATACATAATACTTCATTAAATATTCATTTATATAGTTTATCCATGGCTCGGGTTATGAAATATTGAGGTTCTGAAAAGATGAAATGGTATGATACATACAAAATTTTAAGAAACAAACTCTATTTATACCAGGTATTATTCTCTTTAATATTTCAAAATAATTTTAATGGCATACATATTTCCTTTTTGTATATACACATTTTCTTGTGTTTGAGTGGGAATAAAGGAATTTTTCATGTACATAGAGGAAAAAAATGCATTCTGGAGCATACCCAATTAGTAGTTTGGATTAATTCAAATCTCTCCTTATAACAAAGTTAAGATGGAACATAAGACACTTAGAATTTCTTCATAAATGATATGCTATATCTATATACAAAAAATGTTTCCTGTCAACAATTTTGACCCAACAGGGCATACTAGATAAAGGAAATGATACATATGATGAAAGGGGTATTATTTCTAACAGTGGGAGCTATTGACATTTGAGTACGAGGGTGATGAGAAAAGGAAAATATATATTCCCAGTTAATCATGAAATCAAATTTGTATCAATGCCATAAGTAATAATTGAGTATGATATGATAGATCAACTATCATTCGGTAGTAAAATCTTTGACATACATTGAATATTTTCAAAACATGAGGGGAAAATGGAGCAGAGTATAGGAAAATGCGATGTGTGAGAAATATTATTCGATATTCAATCTAAATTTAAAAAACAAAGAATAATAACGATGAGCATGAATGAAGGGAAAACACAAGGACAATTTTGGGCCATTTCAAAGTTGAAAAATGAACATTCAACTACATACTATCATCCATGTCTATAGTCAGAAAATAGAACCAACATACCTTGGCTTGAGCATTGAAAAACAACATGAAAAATCCTTCTCATAGTGTGTTATCAACCTCCTTAACTTGGATCTTTAATTTGCCTTTCAAATTGGTTTCCAATCTACAAGTATTCACCAGAATCAAGCTCAAATTTACTGCATGAGAATTGGGTGATTTTCCATCTCCACTATCAACTTACAGGAATGGAAAGAAATCAACCCTAACACATCTCAAGGTTATCATACCCGAAATATGTCCATACTAATTGCATTTATGAACTCCATCACATCACCATTAATGCAAACAACTATCAATGTCCAACTATACGACGTGCATTCAAATCGTGTCACCCCAACGCAATCTTGTGTTATATGATCACAAGTTTTGCAAAAGAAGTTTTGAAATACATAAATACCTTTAAACCTTTGATACCAATATATCCCATCTCAACATTTGTTTAGGTTATGAAAAAATGACTTGTAAAATCAACTTATCCACCAAAACCAAACCTTTGAAATGCCTCAAGTATATTTCACATAGAATCAAGATGCTTGGTGAACGTGCTTTGCAATTAAAATTGAACCCATGCTTTTACTAAATTCAAATCATATGCGTATCAAATCCAAACATTTATGTTTCGAGAAGCATAATAAACATCATCCTTCACTTGAATAGATATCTCTTAGTGGGACCCTTGTCTATCTTATACACTATAGTAAATGGTTAGGAAAAATGATGTAACAATATTTGTTTAGGGGTTTGCAATTCTTTGCAACATTATTTGGAAATCGTTTGGGCCATATTAAGGGTCAACAAATGGTGACTCCACATGGTGGTCTGCTTAGAGTAGGTAAAAAATCAGAATCTCTAGTAAATTGAAGTAAGTGATGAGTAAAGTCAAGGATCATGCATGCTTATATTTGTATTGAACTGAATATGATATATCAAGAACACAAGAATACATTGACCGATGTTTGTGATAAGGAAGCAACATCATAAATCTATGTCATGTACACAAAATCTTCTCTCTTGGGATGAAGCAAGGGAAATAAAATAAGCTTTGGGAAGTGCTATTCAATTTACTTCCAGCAAGAAATAACTCTGAAAATGATCATTTACTTAGCATAATAAGGCTGTAAGCATGGAAGAGGTAATTTATTCACTTGAATGTTTGTGTTCATCAATATTCAGATCAATCGATAATAACTTAGAAGATATTTATAAAACCACAAAACTTGCTTGGTCCAAGCATGATCATAGAATCAATCTGAAAACACATGTCAACAAAATAAAATAAAATAAAATACATCAACAAGAAAAGACGTAAAATAAGACTGAAAAACTAAAACATGATGAAAAAGAGAACTCATTTATTTATTTACATTTGTTACTTACAATTATGTTTTTTTTTTTTTAATTTATTTATTTAAACTTTTATCTCAGGTTCAACATAATGTTTCAAATGTGAACCATTAGTGGTATAAGAGAAAATCTAGTTGTCCTCGTCTTTAAGAAAATATGATTTATTTCCAATGATAGAGGAAACTATATATGGACCCAACCACAATTTTTAAAACTTAGAATGTTTCCTTTTAACAACATGAGAATAATCCCACAGTAGAACATTTTGACTAGTTTTAAATGTGGTTGTCGTAGCCTTTTTTCAAAATATTTCTTAACAATTTGTTGTCTCCTCTTTAAGTTAGTTAAATCATAGTTTGTTTGTTCCTTAGGAGCGAGTAGATCATTAAATCTCTGAGGAATATCTATTGATTTTAACTCTTCAGTATGAAAGGCCAATCTAAGAAAGACTAATTCAAGCTCTACATGCATAATAGCTGGTTGTTCTAATCTTTAAGGAAATATGAGTTATTTCAAATAATGGAGGCAAATCTATATGGAACTAACCACAATTTCTAAAACTTAGAATGTTTCCCTTTATCAACATGAGCAGAATCCCATAACATAACCTTTTGACAAGCTTTAAATGTTGTTGTCTTAGCCTTTTTGTCAAAATATTTCTAAACAGTTTGTTGTCTCCTCTTTAAGTTAGTTAAAGTGTAGTTTCTTTGTTCCTCAAGAGCCAACAAAGCATTAAACCTCTAAGTAATATCTATTTATTTTAACTCTTCATCTTGAAAGGCCAATCTAAGAGAGGTTAATTCAAGATCTACAAGCATAACGACATATTGGCCATAAAGTAGTTGGAAAGGGGTGTAACCTATGTTGGTTTTCGATGTCGTATGATCTACGCATAAGGCATATGTCAAAAAAGTATTCCATTGGTGAGTCTTGTCACTAATGATATTTTTCAAGATTTTAACCAAATTATTTTTTGTAGACTCATCTTGGCCATTTCCTTGAGGATAATATGTTGATGAAGTGAAGTGTTTCACTCCAAAATTATTACAAAAATGGGTCAATTTATAGACACAAAGGATGATCCATTATCAAATATAATTTCAATTAATAAACCAAATAGAGAAAATAAATAACCTACTCATGTTTGGCATGATTAAGGGGTACTTATTAAACCCACTTTGTGAAGTAGTATGTAGCATTTAAAATGAAGACATGATCAACATAAGGAGGATTAATAAGCCCTATAAAATCCAATCCCCGTTTTGAGAATGGAAACTCATATATAACAAGTTGTAAAGGCATGGAAGATAATTTTTCCTTCCTATAAGCCCTTTGACATTCATCACAAGATTGTACAAACTTGTATGAATCTTTAAAAATAGAAGGCCAATAATAACATATCCTCAAGATTTTATGAGCATTAGTTTTTGAAGAAAAATGACCACCAATGTGAATATCTGAATCAACAACACCACATATATTTTCAATCATAGTCCAAGGAAATGTTTCATTGATGCAACATAGTAATATCCCATCAACAAATCTACGAAATAACATAGTACCCAGAATAAGATATTTAGAAGCCTGAAGATGAAGCCTTCTTCGCTCATGGTTTTCTAGGTTATGAGGACAACTTTCATATTGAAAATAATAAACAATATCTTGATACTTGTTGATGATTACAGCTGTGTGATACATCCTCCAGGACACAGACTAAGTGAGTCAGCCTGAGAAAAATCCCATGAGTTGGGTGTGTGGTTCCTCTATGAGACGAAGAAGGAACATTTTGTGCCCATGTGTGGGGTGAGGAAGCCCATGAGTTGGGTGTGTGGTTCCTCTCTGAGATGGAGATGGAACGTTGTTGGCGCAAAACCCCTTCCCTCTAAAGGGATGATCGACCTAGGAGTCTAGGATCGTTCAATTCATCGAGTCGGATGACTCGTCAGCTCCTGATGGGAACCAAATTAACTTAACACAGGCCCTTCACCTTCTCGACGCAGGTTATGTGACACTTGTGAACCCTTTCCTTAGCGCTTTTCAATACTAATGTTAAAAAACGCTAGATCTCTATTCTAGGATCCCTCCTTGGTGTGACCACAGACTACGACTGTGGGGCAGCTCCCTTTGCGATCCTGTGCTTCGAAACTTTCGCGAACTCCTTACTCTCCTTTTCCCGATCCTTGAATCGACGAATTCTTCGGGACCAAATCTATGGTCCATGTTTCTCTGGCGATCAATGGCTGTGATCAACTCGCGAGTTCAGACTTCGTGAGTACTCTCTTCTCTCAACTCTGCTTCTCCTAATTTGTGAATCAAAGAAATGTCAATCCAACTCCACGTGTCCTATCTCAATGGATGGCCAAGATTACTTTGACTCTCAGCTCTTCGGGTGTTCTCCTCTTGAATTTTCTTTGAAGGGTTCTTCCTCCGAAGTACTTGGATCCCTGCCATGTGCCCTTCCAGATCCAATGGTTTGGATTCAAATCACTCTTTGCGACTTCACGGAGATCCTTGTTTTCTCTTCGACAAACCTTCTGAAGTTCCAGCTCCTGAACCTCTCGATCTTCTGCCACCTGTCCCCTCCGATGATGGATGATTTCACTTCCTTCGAGTCTTCAACAAGTCCTCAACCCCTTTGCACACTTAGCACAAATTTTTCTTTCGAGAATCAGGCTGTTCTCGAACTCCTTCTGCACTCCTTGCAGAATTATGCATGGACTCTTTCGTGACTTTGCTCATCTTGAAAACCTTCAAATCTCACTGTTCCTCTGTGAACTTTCTCGTGCCCTCCTCACAACTTTCCTCTCTTCCTCCTGAGCTTGTAAGATGGACTTATAGTTTCCTTGGTGCACTCCTTGTGCTCGGCTAAGCTATTCAATGACCTCTCCCTTGGTTTCCTGAAGGGTTTAAGGCATCTCCTTTCCTTTGTCGATGCGCTCTTGCAAAGCCTTTCTTCCTCAAAATGTTCAGTAATTCTGGGATTCTCTTAAGGACTCCAACACTTCCAACCGTGTTTTCCTTGCGCATGATCACACTAGCTCGATTCCCTCCTGGTAGAGTGTTTCAAAGTATTCTGTAACTCTGAACTGTGCTTCTTCCTACACAATATTTCCTTCCAAGGTACTTAATCACCTTGAAATTTATCCCCGAGTCTGTGAATTAACTTGGTATGCCCTCCTGGTAGTTTCTCTTCTGACTCCACCGATTTCAGACACACACTCCTTCCATCGGCTTACAGAGTTTCCTCGCTCTGTCACGCACTCCTTGCACTTAGCCTAGAGAACCAGACTTAACTCAACACACTCACAGATAGAAAACTATATTTCTATCCCTGCAGACGATTTCTAACATTCATCTATAATTCAAATGCATACAAATGACATTCAAAACATAACATCCATTACACAAAAATTGATAACAGGAAAAAATGTCATTTTCTATTAGTGGTAGAATGTCAAATTACAATAATGGAGTCCAAGGTACAACTGAGTCTCAACTCTTTGTGTTTCTCCTATGCATCTTCCTGCAACTCCCTACAATCCATTACAACCCAACTTTTTTGTGGCAAAAATACAAATATTTATACAAGAGTATCTCATCGAGCTTCCCTCACAATCTTAACTAGTGGTGTTAAATCACCATTCAAAATGCCCATCTAATGGGAAAATTACAATGATGGAAATCTGCTCCAAATTGGATGCAAATCCCTATAATCGTCAACCACTTAATGACGACCTTATCTTCAGGTTGTGCGAAGGCCCAACTTGGATCTTCCATCTTGTCATCATTAATGCATGGATCATGCTTTTGATTCTTGAGGAAAAATGAGAGGTCGGCGCCTCTCCCTTCCATAAATGTGCACCATGCATGTTAATTGACTGACGTGTGTTGAGGTGGAGCGATGCTCCTACATCATACTCCACGGCTACAAAAATCATGAGCTCCTACTCATGAGCTTTATAGCATGGTTGAAATCCTTCTGAATCCCAAACTTTCTCTTGGATCTGTCTCTCGACTCCTCTGCTTCGTTTCTGCTACTCCTGCATCTTCCCCACTGCTTGTGTAGGTTTCATTTTGTCTAGCTTCTCCTTTCTGACTGCTTCCTCTGCCAACTCCGAAATTAACTTCCTTATCTCCTCGATCAGCTCGTCCAACTAATCCATCAGCTAGTTCTTCCTTTGTAGACCAACTTGCTACATTTCTTCCTTGTCCATGGGTAAATCACATGGATCTCCCATGCCATTTCCTTCATCTTTCGTTGCCTTAGCTTGCCACTCTACTTCCATAGATTCCTCATCATTGGGCTTCTGCTCAGTTATTTATTTTGACATATTTTCTCCTGTCAGTTCCCTGGCTGGATCCATTCCAACTTCCTCCAGCTGCTCCCCATACTGGTAGGATCCTCCATCTGCTTCCAACTTAGCCTGTTGGATGTGCATTCTTTGCACTACCACTCTCCTCTCTAGGGATTCCAATTACTCACACAAATCAACAAAGTCTATGTTGTCTTCTTACTCTTATGCTATATACTTCAGTTCTTGTTCCTTCTCCTCCATGACAGTCTTTGCTGGCTATATTTTTATCCTATCTGAAACACCTGTGCTAGCCTTTATTTGGTTGCTTGGTAGGAATATATTGACTCCTCCAATGATTAGAACATTCCTCTGATATTCCTCCTCTGTGACGGAAGTTTTCAACTTCTCATCATCTTCATTCACACGGCTCATAATTCTGTGTGAATATTCATCTGAGCGAGGTCTTTCTCTTGCTTCCTCTTCATCTGTCATCACTCCTTGCTGATATGAACTCTCAGCTGAGCTCATATTTCCTCCCTTTCCCACCTGGCATTCTGGGATTTTGTTTCTACCTGCCTGACAATCTATGATATCTCTCGTTGATCCCACCTCCTCCTCATCGCTGAGATTTATCCCACTTTCTGGTTCACAAATGTGACCCACTTCCTCTACGTCACTAAGGGTTTCGAATTCCCTCAACCATCTCCTCAAATACTGGCATCGATTTCTGGAAACCAGTTGATGGATAGGCCATTTTTCTCTCTATTTCATCAACCCACTCATACCTCCAGCATACCTTTGCCTCCTGGTGCATCTTGAATGGTAGCTCCTCCATCTGGGCTCAGATTTCCTTGAGCTCCTTTTCCATCTCCACCTTGCTCCTCTGTGAAGGGAATTCTCCTCGACTGCATTCATGACCTTAAATGGCTATCTTGCTTCATCTACAGTCCACCTGGTTGTTTTACCATCTGTTGCACACCTTGCAACAACTTCAACAAAGTACCACACCCTATCTCCCTTGCTTACAAAAATCAATTCTGCATTAGCGTTGATGTCTCATTTACCTCTTTCCTCTTGCCTGAGAGAAAAATTAGGCTTTGATACAACTTCTGGCGCGAACCCCCTTCCCTCCAAAGGGATGCTCGACCTCCCAGTCCAGGATTGTTCAAGTCATCGAGTTGGATGACTCGTCGGCTCCTGATGGGAACCAAATTAACTTGACACAGGCCCTTCACCTTCTCGGCACAGGTTATGTGACACCTGCANAAAAATCAATTCTGCATTAGTGTTGATGTCTCATTTACCTCTTTCCTCTCGTCCGAGAGAAAAATTAGGCTTTGATACCACTTCTGGCGCAAACCCCCTTCCCTCCAAAGGGATGCTCGACCTCCCAGTCCAGGATTGTTCAAGTCATCGAGTTGGATGACTCGTCGGCTCCTGATGGGAACCAAATTAACTTGACACATGCCCTTCACCTTCTCGGCACAGGTTATGTGACACCTGCACACCCTATCCTTAGTGATTTTCAATACTAACGCCAACGAATACTAGCTCTCTATACTAGGCTCCCTCCTTGGTGTGACCACAGACTACGAACGTGGACCAACTCTCTTCATGATCCCGTGCTTCAGAACTTTCGTGAACTGCTTGCTCTCCTTTTCCCGATCCCCGAATTGGTGAATTATTCGGGACCAAATATATGGTCCACATTTCTCTGGTGATCAACGAATATGATCAAATCACGAGTTCAGACCTTGCGAGTCCTCTCTTATCTCAACTCCACTTCTCTCAATTTGCGAATCAATGAAATGTTGATTCAACTCCACGTGTCCTATCTCAATGGATGGCCAAGATTAATTCGGCTCTTAGGTCTTCGGGTGTTGTCCTCTTGAATTTTATCCGAAGGGTTCTTCCTCTAAAATACATGAATCCCTGCCACGTGCCCTTCCAGATCCAATGACATGGATTCAAATTGCTCTTCGTGGCTTTGCGAAGATCCTTGTTTTCTCTTCGGAAAACCTTTCGAAGTTCCTGCTCCCGAACCTCTCGATCTTCTGCCACCTGTCCCCTCCGATGATGGATGATTTCACTTCCTTCAGGACTTTGGAAAGTCCTCAACCCCTTTGCACACTTAGCGCAAATTCTTATTTTTAGACTTAGGTTGTTCTCGAACTCTTTCTTCACTCCTTGCATAATTCTGCATAGACTCTACAGTGACTTTGCTCGGCTTGAAAACCTTCAAATCTCACTGTTCCTCTGTGAAGTTTCTCATGCCCTCTTGGAAACTTTCCGCTCTTCCTCCTGAGCTTGTAATATGGACTTACAGACTCCTTGGCACACTCCTTACACTCAGATAATATTTTCTACAACCTTTCCCTTTATTTCCTAAAGGGTTTAAGGCATCTCCTTTCCTTTGTCGATGTTCTTTTGCAAATCCTTTCTTCCTCAGAATGTTCAGTAATTTTTGGATTCTCTTAAGGAATCCAACACTTCCAACCGTGTTGTCCTTGCTCATGCTCACACTAGCTCGATGCCCTCCTGGTAGAGTGTTTCAGAGTATTTTGTAACTATGAACTTTTCTTCCTCCTACACAGTCTTTCCTTCCAAGGTACTTAACCACCTTGAAATTTCTCCCCGAGTCCGTGAAAATTAACTTGGTATTCACTCCTGGCAGTTTCTCTTTTGACTCCATCGAGTTTAGACATGCACTCCTTGCCTCGAATTAAAAAGTTTCCTCGCTCTGTCGTGCACTCCTTGCACTTAGACTAGAGAACCAGACTTAACTCAACACACTTACATATAGAAAACTGTATTTCTATCCCTGCAGACGACTTCTAACATTCATCTACAATTCAAATGCATACAAATGACATTCAAAACACGTCATCCATTACACAAAAATTGATAACAGGAAAAAATGTCATTTTCTATTAGTGGTAGAATGTCAAATTACAATAGTGGAGTCTGAGCTACAACTGAGTCTCGAATCTCTGTGTTTCTCCTATGCATCTGCCTACAACTACCTACAATCCCTTAAAACCCAAATTTTTCTTGGCAAAAATACAAATATTTATACAAGAGGGGATCATCGAGCTTCCCTCGCAAGCTAAACTAGTGGTGTCAAATCACCATCCAAAATGCCTGTCTAATGGGAAAATTACAATGATGGAAATCTGCTCCAAATTGGATGCAGATCCCTCCTACCGTCAACCACTTAATGACAACCTTATCTCCATCTTGTGCGAAGGCCCAACTTGGCTCTTCCATATTGTCATCATTAATTCCCGGATCATGCTTTTGATTCTCGAGGCAAAATGAAAGGGAAACGCCCCTCCCTTCCATGAATGTACACCATGCGTGTTAATTGACTAGTGTGTGTTGAGGTGGAGCGATGCTCCTGCATCATACTCCACGGCTATGAAAATCATGAGCTCTTTCTCATGAGATTTCCAGCGTGGTTGAAATCCTGCTGGATCCCAAAATTTCTCTTGGAGTTGTCTCCCGGCTCCTCTGCTTCATTGTTGCTGCTCCTGCATCTTCGCTGATGCTCGTGCAGGTTTCCTTTTATCGATATTCTCCTTGTTGACCGCTTCCTTATCTGACTCTGACATCAACTTCCTTATCTCCTCAATCACCTCATCCACCTACTCCATCGACTGGTTCTTCCTTTGCAGACCAACTTACTGCATTTCTTCCTTGTACATGGGTAAATCACATCGATCTCCCATGTCATTTCCTTCATCTTTCATGGCCTTAGCTTGCCACTTTGTTGCAGTCTCTAATTCCATAGATTCCTCATCACTGGGCTTCTGCTCAGTTATTTCTTCTGATAGATTTTCTCGTGTCAGTTCCCCAGCTGGATCCATTCCATCTTCCTCCAACTTCTCCCCATGATGGTATGATCCTCCATCTACTTCCAACTTAGCCTACTGGATGTGCATGCTTTGCACTACCACTCTCCTCTCTAGGGATTCCAATTCCTCACATAGATAAATAAAGTCTATGCTATCTTCTTCCTCTTCTGCTGTAGACTTCAGTGCTGCAGTCATCTCCTGTTTAGCTTCCTGGCTGAAAATGTCGAGTGATTCTATTGAATGCTCTTCTCCTTCTGTTGGGACAGACTTCAGTATCTATTCCTTCTCCTCTATGACAGTCTCTACTGTTTGTCTTTCTGTCGCATATGCAACACCTATGCTAGCCTTTCCTTGGCTGCTTGGTAGGAATATCTCGACTCCTCCAATGATCAAAATGTTCGTCTGATCCTCCTCCTCTGTGACGAAAGTTTTCAACTTATCATCATCTTCATTCACACGGATCATAATTCCGTACAAATGTTCATCTTAGCAAGGTCTTTCTCCCACCTCCTCTTCATCTGTCAGCACTCCTTGCTGATATGAACTCTCAGTTGGGCTAATATTTCCTCCCTTGCCCACCTGACATTCTTGGATTTCGTTTCTGCCTGCCTGGCAGTCTATGAGATCTCTTGATGATCCCACCTCCTCCTCATTGCTGAGATTTTTCTCACTTTATGGTTCACAAATGTGACCCACTTCCTCTGCATCACTAAGGGTTTCGACTTCCCTTAGCCATATCCTCAACTCCTGGTGCCGCTTTCTGGAAACCAGTTGTTGGATAGGCCATTTTTCTCTTTGTTTCATTGGCCACATATACCTCCAGCGTACCTTTTCATCCTGGTGCATATTGAATGGTAGCTCCTCCATCTGGGCTCAAATTTCCTTGAGCTCCTTGTCCATCTCTGCCTTTCTCCTCTACGAAGGGACTTTTCCTCGATTGTGTTCATGATATTCAATGGCCATCTTGATTCATCTATGACTCACCTAGATATTTTACCATCTGCTTCATACCTTGCAACAACTTCAACAGAGTACCACACCATGTCTCCCTTTCTTACATAAATCAATTCTGCATTAGCTCTGATATATCCTTTACCTCTTTCCTCTCACCTGAGATAAAAATCAGGCTTTGATACCACTTTTGGTGCAAACCTCGTTCCCTCCAAAGGGTTGTTTGTCCTCCCGGTATAGGATCATTCAAGTCATCGAGTCGGATGAATCGTCGGCTCCTGATGGGAACCAAATTAACTTGACAAAGGCCCATCACCTTCTCGATGCAGGTTATGTGACACCCGTAGACCCTTTCCTTAGTGCTTTTCAAGCATAACGTTAGATCTCTATGCTAGGCTCCCTCCTTGGTGTGACCATGGACTATGACCATGGCCCAACTCCCTTTGTGATCCCGTGCTTCGAAACTTTCACGAACTGCTTGATATCCTTTTATCAATCCCCAATTCGACAAATTATTTGGGGCCAAATCTACGGTACACGTTTCTTTGGTGATCAACGATTTTGATCAACTCACAAGTTTCGAATTTGCGAGTCATCTCTTCTCTCAACTCTACTTATCCCAATTTGCGAATCAACGAAATGTCGATCCAACTCCATGTGTCCTATCTCAATGGATGGCCAAGATTACTTCAACTCTCATCTCTACAGGTTTTCTTCTCTTGACGTTTCTCCGAAGGTTTCTTCCTCTGAAATATGTGGATCCCTCCCACGTGCCCTTCTAGATCCAACGACCTGGATTGAAATTTCTCTTCATGACTTCATGAAGATCCTTGTTTTCTCTTCGACAAACCTTCCGAAGTTCCTTCTCCCAAACCTCTTGATCTTATTCCACCTGTCCCCTCCGATGATGGATGATTTCACTTCCTTTAGGACTTTGGCAAGTCCTTGACCCCTTTACACACTTAGAGAAAATTCTTCTTTCAAGACTTACACTGTTGTCGAACTCCATCTGCACTCCTTATAGAATTCTGTGCAGACTCTCCTATGACTTTGCTCAGCTTGAAAACCTTCAAATCTCACTATTCCTCTATGAACTTTCTCGTGCCCTCCTGGAAACTTTCCGCTCTTCCTCCCAAGCTTGTAAGATGGACTTACAGTCTCCTTAGCACACTCCTTAAGCTCAGATAAGCTGTTTGATGGTCTCTCCCTTTTTTTCCTGAAGGTTTAAAGGCATCTCCTTCCCTTTGTTGATGCACTCTTGCAAATCCTTTCTTCCTCATAATGTTCAGTAATTCTAGTATTCTCTTAAGGACTCTAACACTTCCAATCATGTTTTCCTTACACAAACTCACACTAGTTCGATGCCTTCCTGGCAGAGTGTTTCAGATTATTTCGTAACTGTGAATTGTTCTTCCTCCTACACAGTCTTTCCGTCCAAGATACTTAACCACCTTGAAATTTCTCCCTGAGTTTGTGAATTAACCTAGTATACCCTTCTGGGAGTTTCTCTACTGAATCCACCGATTTCAGACACACACTCCTTGCATCGGGTTACAGAGTTTCCTTGCTCTGTCGCACACTCCTTTCACTTAGCCTAGAGAACTAGACTTAACTCAACACACTCACATATAGAAAACTATATTTATATCCCTGCAGACGATTTCTAACATTCATCTACAATTCAAATGCATACAAATGACATTCAAAACACAACATCCATTACACTAAAATTAATAACAGGAAAAATTGTCATTTTCTATTAGTGGTAGAATGTGAAATTACAATAGTGGAGTCTGAGCTACAACTGAGTCTTGGCTCTATGTGTTTCTCCTATGCATCTTCCTACAACTCCCTACAATCCCTTACAACCCAAATTTTTCTTGGCAAAAATACAAAGATTTATACAAGAGGGGCTCGTCGAGCTTCCCTCGCAAGATAAAGTAGTGGTGTCAAATCACCATTCAAAATGCATGTCTAATGGGAAAATTACAATGATGGAAATATGCTCCAAATCGGATGCAGATCCCTCCTACCGTCAACCACTTAATGGCGACCTTATCTCCAGCTTGTGAGAAGGCCCAACTTGGCTCTTCCAGCTTGTCATCATTAATTCCTGGATCATGATTTTGATTCTCAAGGAAAAATGAGATTGTAGTGCCTCTCCCTTCCATGAATGCGCACCATGCGTGTTAATTCACTGGCGCGTGTTGAGGTGGAGCGATGCTCCTGCATTAGTTGTGTGCCCTGTGTGGGGTGAGGAGCCCATATGATAGGTTTATTGTTCTCCTCTGTGTAGAGAGTTGAGATGATAACTCCAGATGATTCTCTTATGTAACACAGTGAGAAATAAGATCTACGGAGTTGGACGTGCCCGTGGCTGAGCACATGTGAACGTGTAGAAAATCCCATGAGATAGGTACATCGTTCTGAGAAAAAGATGAAACGATGTATTATCCTACTCTAATTAGAGAGTTGAGATGATTTCAAACTCCAAATGATTCTCCCATGTAACTTAGTGAGAAAGAAGATCTGCTGAGTTGGATGTGCCTGTGGCTAAGCAAAGGTGAACATTATCCTAGTGGATGAGCACTAGTGAGTGTGGTTCTCCTATGAGACACAATGAGATAAAGATGTGGACATCCTTGTGGATGAGCATAGATGGATGTGATCTTAGTGGTTGAGCACTAATGGGTGTATGATATCCCTTGTTATATTTTCCAAGAATCAGACTTACATGTAACCCTATTTGTGATGTAAAGGGTACAGGTTGGCCCCACCATAATGTAAAAGATAATTAATGTAAAAGAGGTCTGATTTAGTCTGGTTTTGTGAGTAGATATGAGTTCTGTTCTGAGGTTGTTATAAAGGGCGTATCGCAATAGAAAATAGACCAAATTTTTGAGGCACATTTGGTCGTGGTTCTAGTAATTTTTTGTCTGAGATTTCAAGAGGAATAAATCTGAGTTTTTAGAGTAGTCTCTAAGTTAAATTCAACTCTGCTACAGGATCATTTCTAGCCGAGTTCCAGATCAGAGTCGGTGGAAATTGTTTTGAAGTACTTTAAATGCATATCAAGTTAATTTCCTGAAGTATATCCAGGAAAGTTTAGGCCTGTTCTAAAGGAAATTTGAAGGGTATATTTGAGACGTATTTCAAGTGAACTTTTGATTAGATTTGAGGTGAATTATAGAGGCCTGTTTTGAGGCCAAATGTGAGGTGTATTAAGGCCAGATATGAGACAAGTGAAGTGTTGTTCAGTGCAAGCTCAAGGTCTGTTTTAAATTTCAAAGCATCAAGGCAAGTTTGATCATATCTAAGGCAACGAATTTCTGATACGAGTTTGATCAGATCTGAGGCATATCAAGGCAGATTTATGAGGTAGTAAGACCGTACCTAAATCCTGTTAAGAGGTGCAAGTCTGAGGCTCCTCTGAGGCAGATTTCAAGATCTAAGACAATGCAGGACGAATCCCTTATGGTAGAGTGAATGAAACCTAGGGATAGATCTAAGGCCTCCTTATTAACAAATTCATGTTAGCATAAACCAAGTACAAATATAAGGGTGTTTTTGTGTTGTTATGAGGCCCATCTACAACCTGTTCTGAATCTTCATTCAAGGTGGATCCGAGGTCATATTTTATGCATACCTAAAACTACAATGTTGATGTAGACTTCGTTAGAGATATGTATGGTACAATGTGGCTACAGGGGAAAACAAGTCTGGTTATAGAATGTAGCAATGGAAGGTGGCCACATGAAGCTACAACAACATAAATTTCCTTCTATTCTTTGATAAACAAGCAAGGAATATCAGTTCTCATCATGACATTGAAAAGCAAGCGGAATCTCCATTGGTGTACACTCTCAGGTATGCACTTGTATATATTATTTGCATCATTGTCATAAGGGTACTTGTAGGAAGAAGGGACCCTTGGTGCAATCATGGATCTAGAGGGATCTCAATGCATTCAGAGGAACAACACACTGGAAGTGAAGACTCCAGTTTTGATTAAATTAGCATGCCTCTAACCTACATTTATAAGGTTTCCACATCAAAAGTAGGTGTTTTAGCTGTGACAACAATCCTTAAATTGTTTTGATTCTAGAAATGTACTCATGAATCTCCTCTAGGAGATATTATTGTTTTGTTTCTTTTCAGTTGTTCCAGGAAAGTTAACAACAAAGGAAGATGTTTATCCAACTTGACTCAGAGGGAGTCAAACTAATTGAGAAGAAGGAAGAGACATTACCTTCTCCCCTTAAACAATTCAGAGGGAGATAACCATTATTTCAGTTGATCCAGTTCCAGTTGATATCCCCAGAGATACTGCAGTAGGGAATAAAAGGTATTTCTAAGATTGACAAACTCTACAAGGGGAAGAGGGACATGCAACTAATGGAAGTGTCGAAAAATATAAAGCGAGATTTGTAGCCAGAAGACTCCCAAAAACAGAGGGAGTTGTCTATGATGAGACATTTGATCCAGTAGCCTGATACACTTCCATCCGTACTATCATCCATGATTTCAAAACTACATCAGATGGATGTAAAGACAACCTTTCTCAATTATGAGATTGAGGAAGAAGTTTACATCGAGAAACCAGAAGGATTCATGATATACAACGAGAAATCTCATGAGTACAGGTTGAAGAAATCCTTGTATGGACTAAAGAAGACATCTCGTGCTTGGTACAAGAAGATGGATGGATTCTTGATGAGTTTGGGCTTAAACAAGAGTGTTTCTAATCCAAACCTATACTATTACATTTTTGGTGATGAGATCTTAATTTTGGTGACTTATTCAGGATGCCTTGTTGTTGGATACAATCAAGCTTTGAATTTTGGTTTCAAGATGAAGGATATGGGTATGATGCACGAATTCTTGGGACTAGAAATATGATGGAGGACCAATGAGATTTTCCTAAGTCAAGGAAAATATACAGTGGGGATATTAAAGAAGTTTAGTATGATAGAATGCAAACCCATGCCGACACCAATGGTGATGGATTTGAAGAAAATGAATGATGATGATTCAGACGAGATTGATCCATAGCTGATTGGATCACTGATATATATGGTTAACACAAAATACACGTACGTAGACAATTCATGAGTTAGCCAAGACAGACTCACTGGATAGAAACAAAACATATATTGACATATCTATGAGGCACAGTTGGATATGGCCTGAGATATGCCTCTAGTATGGACTTGAGTTTGCAGGGATATGCCGATACATATTGGGAAGAGAGTACAGTGGACCAAAGAGCACATCTGGTTGTTGTTTTTCCTTGGGGTTTACCATGGTTTCCTGGTGCAGCAGAAAACAAATCTATGTGGCCTTGAGTACCATAGAAGCAGAGCATATAGCATTGAGTGTGGCAGTTCACGAAGCAGTGTGGCTTCGCAAACCTCTGTCAAATTTATTTGATCATGAGATGGATTCTATTATTATAACCAGAGCTGTGTGAATCTCTTTGAGAACCCCATGTTTGAAACATGTTGAGATAAAATATCATTATATCAGAGACATGGTGAAGAGGAAAGCAATACACATACAATACCTTCCTATACATGACCAGATTGTATATATATATTCACCAAACTGCTTGCCAATACGAAGTTTGAGTACTTCTGTGAGAAATTGAATTGGTGGAGAATACCTCTCTAGCTAAGAGGGAGTGTTGATGACTACAACCAAGATGAAGTTCAAGTACTTCCATGCAAGACTTGGCCTGATGGATAATTCCTCCCTAGCTGAGAGGGAGTGTTGATGATTACAACTGTGTGAGACATCCTCCAGGACACAAACTGAGTGAGTCAGCCTGAGAGAAATCCCATGATTTGGGTGTGCCCATGAGTTGGGTGTGTGGTTCCTCTATGAGACAGAAAAGGAATTTTGGGTGCCCCTGTGTGGGGTGAGGAATCCCATGATTTGGGTGTGCCCATGAGTTGGGTGTGCCCATGAGTTGGGTGTGTGGTTCCTCTCTAGGACAGAGATGGAATGTTGTGTGCCCTGTGTGGGGTGAGGACCCCACGTTATGAGTTTACTGTTCTCCTCTATGCAGAGAGTTGAGATGATAACTCTAGATGATTCTCCTGTGTAACGTAGTGAGAAAGAAGATCTGCTGAGTTGGATGTGCCCGTGTGATCCGAAATGATATTTTAACGACAATGGTTGAGTTTAAAAAAAATGAGTTAAATTACCATTTATAAATTTGATGAAAGAGTAAGAATTAAAGAAGAAACATGGCAGCCATAAAGAATTATATAGATCTGGAAATAAGCATGAAGAAACAACAAACCATAAACACCAAAGTGATAACAAAGTTCGGCAATATTGCCTACGTCTTTGGGTCTTTGTCTCAGTGGGTGAGGCTTTATTATTTATGTTCGAAGATTCAAATGTACATCA
>JZKD02S2133641.1:26000-36292 GCA_000966675.3 Picea glauca
ACCTATATGGTCAGTTGCCACGTCATATCTGTACGAACTACCCACTCATCAAATTTTGCTTGTTTGGCAAAACAAACAGATCGCGATATCTTTTGCATACGATGTTTTTTTGAGCTCGTTCAAGTTGCACTTCATTCATATCGATGAGGCCTACACACAAGTCCGCTTTGAAGATATTCCGAGAACTTTGATTTTTAGGCCTTCCTAGACCCATTTTGGCTCCTGGATTTGATTATGGATCACTGTGGCTGAGCATAGGTGCAGAGAGTTGAGATGATCTGATACTCTCGATGATTCTCCTATGTAACGCAGTGAGAAAGAAGATTTATTGAGTTGGACGTGCCTGTGGATGATCACAGGTGAATGTGATCCTAGTGGATGAGCACTAGTGAGTTTGGTTCTCCTTTGAGACACAATGCGATAGAGATGTGGACATCCCAGTGGCTGAGCACATATGGATGTGCCCCTAGTGACTGAGCACTAGTGGATGTATGAGATCCCTTGCTATATTGTCTAAGAGTCAGACTTACCTGTAACCCCATTTTTGATGTAAAGGGTACAGGTCGGCCCCACCATAATGTAAAATATAATTAATGTAAAAGATAATTAATATGGTAATTATTAATTATATTTTGAGTTATTGAGGTAGGCCCTATTGTGCCAATAGACACATCATTTGATATGATAAGTCTTATATAAATAAAGATGAATCCCCATTGAGGAAACACACTTGACATGGTGTTATCTCATGATTTCATAAGTTGTGGTATGAAATTATGAGAATTACAACACCCTCTTGTGTGCTAGGTTTGGTGATGGTGTGGGAGGTCCTTCTCTTGAAGAATATAGAAAAGGATTGGTTGGGTTTTCTTCCCTTGTTGAGAAGGGTTTCCTAGGATACTTCTTGTGTTCTTGTGCATGGTTATTCTTCTTGTGATCTTGGGTTGTTGCAGTAGCTATGGTTCATTTTATGCTAACAATAAGAAAATTAAAATGCATAAGCTTACCATAAAATCAACAATACCAAGGATGATCTACCATATCCGAATTTTCTTATTCAATTAAAAATAGGGCAAATAAGGAAACATCCTCATTTGCAGTAATGCAACTTGGTTGAACAT
Organism: Picea glauca; assembly: GCA_000966675.3. Classification (NCBI taxonomy): domain Eukaryota; kingdom Viridiplantae; phylum Streptophyta; class Pinopsida; order Pinales; family Pinaceae; genus Picea; species Picea glauca. Next base: position 27,122 of record JZKD02S2133641.1, read on the forward strand.
ACTGAGCCAAATGGAAGGCCAAGTCATGTCCCTTTATCGTATTTGAGGTAGTTATTGTGAAATCATGTTCTTGGATCTTGGTAATCCAATGTGATAATTTACCTAAAAGAAGGCTTTGAGATAACAAGAATCAGTCAAAGGAAATTGTACTTCAATATGATTACCAAGAATAAAATGATGATTTTTTTCAATAGCTTTCACTAGAGCATAAGCATGTTTTTTAATCAAGTTATACTTTATTTCAATATCAGATAAAATTTGGCTTATAAAATCTATTGGATTCTCAACATTTTATTTATCTTTCTAAAGAAGAATAACATAAATAGATTTTTTTAGTGGTGTTAATATAGATAATGAAATCTTTTGAGAAATCAGGCTTTTCCAAAATAGGGGTTGAGACAATGGAATTTTTAATATCAATAAAGGATTTTTCAATTTCTTGATTCCAAGAAAAGATTTGATCTTTTTTGAGAAATTTATGGATGGGTTTGACTATCCTAGTGAAATCATGAATGAATCTCCTTACAAAATTGACCTTTCCCATACAATATTGAATTTCTTTATTTGAAGAAGAAATTCAGAGATTCAGAATAGCCCTTACCCTTTCTAGATCAATGTTGATACCATAATCAAAAACTTTGTGACCAAGTAAGTTTCATGATGTCACACCAAAATATAATTTGTAGGATTTAGAGACATGCCATACTTTCTACAATGCAAAAATACTTGTTTAAGATGATCTAAATGATCTTTCTGGATTTTAGAATAAATTGTTAAATCATCAAGGTAAATTTGAATAATAATTACGATAAGATCATCAAACATTATATGCATATCTCTCTGAAAAGAGAACTTGCATCAATCAAGCCAAAAGGCATGCGTTCATATGCAAAGGTGCCCCATCGAGTAGTAAATGTGGTCTTATATTTTTCATCTCTCTTGAGGTGTATTTGAATGTAACTTGAGAAACCATCAAGGAGTGACATCATTTGAGATCTTGAAACTTGTTGGAGTATCAACTCCATATTTGGAAGAAGAAAATTATCTTTCACACTTGCCTTATTAAGGGAACACAAGTCTACACACAATATAATATTCCCATTATTTTTCCTGACAAGGATGAGATTAGCAACCCATTCAGAGTATTTAACTATAAAAATAATATGATCTGCAAGCATATTTTATACTTCCTTTCAAATAGTAGCTTCAAGTGCAGGGTTAATTTGTCTTTGTCTTTTCCTAACGGGTTTAGTGTTTTCCTTAATAGGAATATTATGTTGGACTATATTTGGATCAAAACCACACAAAACGACATAAGACCATGCAAATACATCACGAAATTCATGGAACAAGTTGATGGATTTTTATTTTTCTTCATTTAAACATTGGGCTCCTAAATTTAAAATTTTAGGTTCCTCTTCAGTCCCAATGTTTACTAGAATTGTATCCCTAATATTCATTATAGAATCCTCCTTTGCAATATTTCCATGACTACTAGAATCACTAGTGGAAAAAGATCCTTCAAGGGATCTTAACCCTTTAGGAAATTTATTTTCATCAAGAGAGATGATTTTATTTTTATTTAAAGGACCATTTTTTAGGAAAGCACAAACACTTTAATCATTAGGAAAAACTTGCCAAGCCTCCACATTGTTGGTTATATGTGGGCAATACAAGGAAATAAGAGTACAATCTGGCCTTTCTAGGAGTACATTTTTTTTGGATGAGATGTGTATACAACTAACCAATCAGCCATGGAATTTAACTCCCTATGCACATAAGTGATGTTAAAAGACAAAACGTTTGAGACCAAATCCAAAACCACCTATATGTATCTTTTTAAAATCTTATTATATGGACTATAGATCTTTCTGGTCAAATTCACAACTAATTTAGAATCACCAAACATTGTCAAATGATGACATCCTAAACTAATATCATTTTCGAGGCCAATTATGACAGCTTCAAATTTTGCTACATTGTTTGTGCAAGCGAATTCAATTCTATATGAGAAATTATGTATTTTTCCCAAAGGAGAGTATAACACAATCCATGAGCCTTTACCCTCACTTGAACATGCACCATCAAAATGCATATGCAAAATATGATTATTGTGATCGATAAATAATGTAACATAATTTTATTCTTCTAGAAAGATAGAATATATATCGATGTCGTCTTTGATGAAGTTAACAGGGAGTTGAGGAATACTCTCAATATATACAGAAATTCATCCTTCATGAAGAACAATAATATTCTTACCTTCTGATCCAGGTTGATATTTGTGGCCACCCACCTATTCCAAATGGCTTATCTTTTTCATTTTTAGTGCAACACGTTCTTTTGTACTTCTTTTTAATTGTGAGTTCTACACTTTCGGGGTTGTCTGAATCCCTACACATCTTCCAGGTGGATACTAGTGGCCTCCCACCTAATCCAACTAGCTTATTTTGTATCTTTTCATGTCACCACATCTTGCAGTACTTCCAGATCTGTTTTGGGGCACTAAACAATGTTTTTTTGGCTAGCCATAGTCAAAGTATAGATGAAGTCAAAGTTTTATGGTGTAATGCATAGTTCTCTAAAATACCTTTCCAATGGGCTATCACGTGCCTAAAACAAAGATCGTATGCAAAAGTTACGATCCTGGGAAGTTAATGTACTAACTTACCCAAACGGGGCCCACATGACTTTTGGCGTTTCATCTCCTAGGGTTAGGTTTTTGGATGTATAGGGTTTTGGCATTCATGTTTATCATAAAAATTTCTCCAGAGCCTCATTTTAAAGATATTCTTGTGAATGACCGTAGTCGTCACATCTCTTCTCAGAGATAAAGCGACCACCATTCTAGCGAGTCTTTCACTTTGTATTTTTTACAGTCTCTTTACAATTATTTCATTAATAGAAATCAAGTATTGATGTTTTTCTCTGTTTTTGGCAATTTTCATGAGCATTTCATTGTAATATCGATGCTTTCAATTTTTTCCAAAAATAATTTGGATTAGTGGTATCAGAGCAGGTTGCTCTTGATCGTTTTTCGGTGCATGTCCTCGACAAGGTCCGAGTATAGCCAGTTGGGTCTCGATTTTGTCTCTCTTGAGGACAATCACTCTCACATGCCCAAGAAACCCTCAATGGGAGAAGAAAAGAAAAACAACGGAGCAGAAGATTCTATTAACATGTTGCTTGAGCAAGCTCTTGCATGATAGAGGGGAAAAATGATGGAGAATTTTTCACACATCCTTCAACGCCTGCCGATAGCAATAGTCACATATTCATCAAGCGCCCATTTTGGAGGAACCTCTCCCTTCAAGGTACAAGTTGATTTTGATATTCCCATATTTGAAGGTCAGATATATGCAGATGCCCTAGAAAAATGGTTAAATATAATAGAAGGTTATTTCTCTGTTCAAAATTTTTCTAACAAGGAAAAGATCACCTTCGCACTCCTCAAGGCTCTCCCACATGTCAAACATTGGTGGGAAACTTACTGGGAGAAAAGTGCCACAGAGGAATCTGGAATATATGGGGTCGATCCCACTTGGATTTTTTTGTGGATGTGGTCAAAGAACAATATTATCCTGTTGATAACTATGAAGACCAGTACATGAGATGGACCACACTGGGGCAAGACGAGCCAAATAGTGTCAGAGTTCACAAATACTTTCCATACCTTGTGCACCAAGATTGGTATCAAAGACTCTGAGCGAAATATGCTTTTGAAATACTGTGGAGCTCTACATAGGTACATCCAAAATGAAATGGATTTCCTAAATATCTCATCATTATAAGATGCCTATCGATAATCGAGCAGAATTTTAGGCACCAGAAAAAATGGAAATTCAGGTCTGCAAATCTGCAATAACCAAAGCACGGTAATGATGGCCCTAACCAATATCATATAGACATCTGGTCCAAGACATAGGACAAAAAGGGTAAAGTAAAGACGAATAATGACATTGGGAAGTGGTGTGACTTCCACAAAATCCCCTGGCACAATAACGATGAATGTTGCTCGAAACAGTCATTGGTGGCCAAGGTCAAAGAAACGGAGCAGAACCCTGATTCAGAATTCGATCTGAAAAATATTGAAAACATACAGATCATCGACTCCGACCCCATTGCAACTGTCGCGACCACACCAATTTAGCTAGAAGAACCAGTGGATCCTGAAGAGGGGGAGCACCTCTTCCATTCATAGATGTGGGTGAAAGGGACCCCATTGCATTTCATTTTTGATAACAACAACCATAAGGACCTCATCTCAGCTAAGGTCGTCAAACAGTTAGGGATGTCGAAAACACCACACCCGCATCCATACAACATCGGGTGGCTTCACCATAGATGAGATATTAACGTCATCTAGTAGTGCCTCCTGTCCTATGGCGTCAATCCCTTAAAGGATGAGGTAGTGTGTGATATTTCCCCTCTTGATGTCTGTGATGTTGTTTTGGGCCAACCATATATGTGGAAACATCATGTTTTCTATGATTCTAGACCCCATAGTGTCATTATTACTCTGGGAGGCCATCTCTATAGGATACCAGAAATAGTTCCAACTACTTCTCCACCAAAACAACACTGCAAGGTAATCTCTCATATTGCAAAATTCATCCTCTTCACAGTCTGTTCAAAGGATGCACATAAGACCACTACAACCACTGCAACCTCAATACCTTCTATCCAGCAAAACAGATTGTCAAAAAGACAAAAGATAGTGTGTATTCACCTAAAATGGTGTCTACACAATGGCCCATCCAACCCAGAGACAACAAGTCGGTGGAACATATTCAACTCCTCCAACAACAGGTCTGTAATAGTCTTCCACAAGCCAAGAAGCACAACTTCTCCAACAAGGCACACAACTCACCAAGCGTTAGATTTAGAAAATTCTTTCCCCTCTTCCCTGGGCCCTCAACGAAATGGATACCATTGCTTCCTAAGGGGGGAGGATTGATCCAGGTAGATATTGGTGGCCACCCACCTGTTCTAACTAGCTCATATTTTCATTTTTTAGTGCAACACATTCTTATGTACTTCTTTGTAATTGTGGGTTCTACACTTCTGGGTTTGTCTCAAGCCCTACACATATTCTAGGTGGATATTGGTGGCCTCCCACCTAATCCGTCTGGATTATTTTGTATTTTTTCATGTCATCACATCTTTTTGTACTTCCAGGGTCATTTTGGGGGACTAAACAATGTTTTTTTGGCTCGCCATAGTCAAACTTCAGACATAGTCGGATTTTGATGGCGTAATGCGTAGTTCTCAAAAATACCTTTCCAACAGGCTATCACGCACCTAAAATGAATATCGTATGCAAAATTTATGACCCCATGAAGTTAATGTACTAACTTACCCAAACGGGGCCCGCATGACTTTTGGCGTTTCATCTCCCAAGGTTAGGTTTTTGGATTTCTAGGGTTTTGGCATTCATTCTTATCATAAAAAGGCCTTTAGAGTCTCAATTTAATGATCTTCTTTCAAATGAGTGTATCCGTCACATCTCTTCTCAGAGATAAAGCTTCCACCATTGTAGCGAGTCTTGGACTTTGTATTTTTATAGTCTCTTTACAATTCTTTCATTAATAGAAATCAAGTATTGCTGTATTTCTCTATTTCTGGCAATTTTCATGAGTATTCCATTGTAATATCTCTGATTTCATTTCATTCCAAAAATAATTTGGATCACCTTCCTTGGTAAGAGACATGTGAGTCCCATCCATAGACACATATCCTCTCATTAAATATTTTTAGTCTTGACCGAGAATATTTGAGTAATTACTTACAAGCATATCAATTACTTGTATATTACATGTTGTGCATAACTCATGATGAGTGAAAAACACTAGAGTCACGTCTTTAATTTCACCAATGGTACATTTTTGTTGGTTATTTTAAGACAATATATTCTTTGAATTATCATTAGCAAAAGACAAACCAAGTTCTTCCATGATAATATTAGACATAACTTTTGGCCTAGATTCACCATCAATAAAACAACAGTCTTAGATTTTGTCCATGCTTTTCATGGAAACATAAAAAGAAGGGTTCCTAACAGAGTTTCTAGAAGTATTTGCAGCCAAGACTTTATTTTATGAAGATTCTTCCCCATCTTCATCAACAAGAAAACTAGATATAGCTGAGGTTTTACCCTCGATAAGTATATTTAAATGATCTTTCTGTTTAGGAACAATAGCCATATCCAAAAGAGTATAATTTTCCATAATGGTAGCCATTTGTTTCAAGATATTATACCCTTGAAATGAGGAGGAAGAAAATGATGGACTATCTCTAGACTATTGAGAAATCTTAATTGGATGACCAATTGATCTTGAGGTGTTACGTGTATCTGGTTGTTTAGAGGCCGATCCATAAGTGTTGTGAGTGGAAATGGTATTTTGGGGCCCACATTTGTTTTTATTAAAATAATAATGATTGCTGGTATCAACTAACATAACATCGTCCTTGGGATCTCAATCTAAAGTAGCAATAGTCGAATCCAGTCTTTTTCCAAAAATTATTTCTCTAGCAGTTTTTTTGAGTTCACAACTGCTTTCTTCATGATTTTTCTCACAAAAATTGCACCAAGCATAGGAAAAGATAATATTGGGATGAAAATTTTGATTCTAATTATGAAGCAAATATTGCACATAGCTTTCTTGGGCCGATTGAGTGACCAATATTTTCTCAAAGGAAATCATTATATTATTCATTTCTTGGACTAACTGTAAGACATCTATCAAATCAACTTGTTTGTTGGAATCTTCAAGAGGAAGACCTGTCCTTAAGATTTTTTCTTCATATTCAAGGAAAGTTTATAAGTATGACCCTAAAGTATTCACATTTTTCTCCTCTAATCTGATGATAAGAAGAAGGAAAATCATTATAATAATTCATAAGAGAAACTTGATTATGAGGCCTTATAATTTGAGGAATCTAATTACACAATTTAGTGAAATGTAAATTAAAATCATTAATCGTCTCACCTTGATTATAGGTCAAATTATGATATCTTTTCAACATATTTGTTGGGCTTTGGGGCTGTCCATATGTTGTTTGAAATCAATATCAAATTCCATCTCAGGTAGAAAACAATTTAGGGGGAAATTCAAAGAAATCAATAGTTTCCCTCCCTTCCAAAGAATTAACAAAAAGCCTCATGCATGTATCATTATCATGAGCACCAATATTATGGCAAGCATTAGAGAAAACAATCAAATTCTCATTAATAGAGATAGTTCCATGCTTGAAAACTTGGGAAAATGATCTTTAAATTTTGGAAGTGGGGTAGTTGTTGGATTCAAATTCAAAGGTGAAGACACATGCCAGGGAGTGGTGTTAGCATCTTCTTTAAACTAAAAAAACCCATATTGTTGAATGAATTTTTCTATATTAGTCGTTGATTGAACATGATCAAATTCAAGATATTTATCCCTAGCTCTACGTGAATATCATAAATGAGTGGTTAGAAACAACTCAGGGTTGAGTAGGATTATTATGAACCTTCCTCCCAAGATTATCTCTATGTTCTTGTATTTTAATTTCTCTAATATAATATTCCAAAAACATTCAATATGTTCACGAATGGTAGCAGTTTCTAAGATATAATCAAACATGAAATAAGTAATGATGGTTTGGTCAAGAAATTGAATTCGAATATTAGGTTGACGAGCTAAATGTAAGGTCATCAGTGAAAATGAAAATATCAACCGTAATACTGAAAACGAGAGAATCAAGGGATATCATTCTTCCCCAGCATGGTCACCAAAAATATGTTGAGAGACAAACTATAATGTTTCATCCAAAAATGATGTAGGAGCATCTTTGGCCTCAAGCAATCCACATCAACCCAAAAATATTTCAATTTTAATATAATAAATCGTAGGAAGGAATAAGTTCCAAATACCCGTTGTTGTAACATGTTTTGTTGTAACATTTTTTGCAACACCATGCTAAAATAGTTGTTGCAACACATGTTGTAACACTTGTTGCAACACACACTGTAATAGTTGTTGCAACACATGTTGAAACAATTGTTGCACCACATGTGATGTATTTAGAGGCTACAAATTATTCATTTTGATATCCACGTGTATTATAAGAGGCTTGTGAAAATTCGTATGTCAAATAAGTGTGGGAAAATGAATAATTTAATTCACCACAACCATTTAAATCTAGTCAACTCATCATTTGGAAAACAATTTTGGGAAAGTGGACTGTGTAACTATATGAAGGTAAAAAAACAAAGAAATGGTTGGGGAAGTTTAATGCTCTAAACAGTTCACCTGCCAATAAATGAATGTTAGTCCGAGTGAGGGTTGCAATACAACTCGTAAGGATGCCACCACGAAGAGAAAGCGAAGCACGAGGAGGTGCAAGGAATAGAGAGCTCGATGAATTATGAAGGAGGGTTGAATAACTAGAAACTAGAAGGTCTGGAGATGATGAAATAGGTTAAGAGTCTAAAGATGAGTTTGAAGAAGAGTGAAATGATAAGGAAGTAGACCCAACAATACGTTTAATATATTTTATGAAAGATAGAGGTAGTGCAAGGGTGGAAGATTCATCCTATGATGGTAGTTTGAAAGCTGAGACTCTCATTGATTAGATAGGGGAGCTTGAAAGATAGTTTGAGTATGAAAATGTTAAGGATCCTAATATGGTTTGATTCACCATGACTAAGCTAAAGGGTCATGCTGCACTTTGGTGGGATATGATACATAAATACAGAGAGGATAGCCGATAGGGAAATATTATAACCTAGAGGAAGATGGTGAGAAATCTCAAGGAGAAATTCCTACATGTCGATTACCAACGGTATTTGTGCAAGTAGGTGCAAAACTTAAGGCAGAAAGAGACATATGTTCATGAATATATATAAGAGTTTTTCAAACTATCCCTCGGGTTTGGGATAAAGGAACCATAGTATAATATAGTGGCAAGATATGTGAATGGGTTGAAGTATATTATTCAGGATGAAATCAGTACACATTACTTTTAGAATGTATATGAAGCGTATCAAGTTGCTTTGAAGATGGAAGAAAATATTGAAAGAATATTGCAGCAAAAGTTTCGGGGAAAAGTGTAATGTCCCCCACCTCTTAGAGAGGTGATGAGGAGACTCAGTGGCCTGGGCACCCCCACTAGGTCATAGTCTCACACTGAAGG
>JZKD02S2133641.1:43610-62124 GCA_000966675.3 Picea glauca
ATAGTGAAAAGGAGGATGAAGTGACCAACAATTAGAATACAAGAGGAGGAATAAGAACTAGTAGGGGAAGAGGTTTTGGTCAAGGTAAGTATGTGATTACATGTTATAGATGTGGAGTAGAGGGTCACAAAGCATCAGAATGTCTGGAGAGATAGAATGCACTGAGAAGAAATGAGGCTAGAACACAAGTTACCGAGGAAAATGAGACAGTAGTTTGTGGTGAGAATGTGGAAGTACTTCAATAAGAGAAAGGAGAAAAACTAATGTTTATAAGAGTAGTAATCAAGCCTAAGACAAAGGCAACAAAAGAGCCTAAACAAAGAAAGAGAGTGTTCAAAACTAAAGACAAAATTCAGGATAAGTGTGTCATATTGTCATAGATGGTGGAAGCACATAAATTTTAGTATCCATATAAGTAACAGAGAAATTGAAGTTGAAAATCATTTCACATCCAAATCCGTACAAAATGTTACTGTGACTGAGCAATGCTTATTGATTTTTCATATTGGAAAATTTAGTGAGAAGGTATTGTGTGACATAGTAGAGATGAGTGCTTGTTATGTACTACTCAGAAGACCATGGTTGTTTGACATAAAAAATTTCCATGATGGGAAGAAGAATACTTATGAATTTTTAAAGGATGGAAAGCAATACAAATTGGAACCAATGGTGGAGACAGAGTTGAGTGGAAATGATAGCAAGGAAAAGGATAGTAGAAATATTTGTAGCAACAATCGTATTATGTTGTGTTCAACTAAGGAATTATTGAAAGAACATAAGAGGAATAATTTTTGTTTGGCCTTAATATGAAGAGAAGTTTTGGAGATTGAAAAAATGATTCATGTGCCACCAAAAATTCAACCTTTGTTGAATGTGTTTAAAAATATTGTTGGACATGATCTACCAACAGGTTTACCTCCCTTAAGAAGTGTATCACATTAGATTGATTTGATACTGGGATCAAGTATACTGAATAAATATCCTTTCCTGATGACTCCAACCGAGAATGATGAAGAAAATAAGTAGGGGCAAGAGCTGATTGACATATGATTGATCATAGAGAGTTTGAGTTTGTGTATTTTACCTACAATTTTGACACCCAAGAAAGGAGGTGAATGGAGGACATGTACTGATTCACGAGCTATTAACAATATTAATATCAAGTACATATTTACTTTACCAAGGATGGATGGCATCATGGATTGTTTGAGTGGGGAAACGTACTTTTGAAATATTTATTTAAAGAGTGGTTTCCATCAGATTTGGATAAGGTAAGGTGATGAATGTAAGACAATGTTCAAGAAAAAGGATGGGTTGTTTGAGTGGTTAGTTATGCCATTTGGACTAACCAATGTGACCAACACATTCATGAGAGTTATGAATGAAGTTTTGAAACCATTTTTGGGTAAGTTTGTTGTTGTTTACTTAGATGACATTTTCATTTTCAGCAAGACAAAATAAGAACACCTAGAGCATGTGAGAAAGGTGTTATAGCGGTTGAGAGAACAACAACTGCTAATCAATTTGAAGAAATGTACATTTCTGAAGGAAGAATTAGTATACTTGAGATTATGATTTCCAAGGAAGGTTTGAAGATGGATTTTGAAAAGGTTAAGGCTATTTTGGAGTGGCCAACACCTAAGTGTACGTTTGGTGTGGGAAGTTTCCATGGTTTGGAAAGCTTCTACAAAAAGTTTATCAAAAAATTTAGTGAGATTTGTGTAGCACTTAATTAATGCATGAACAAGGGAAATTTTAAGTGGACAATAGAATCCATGAAGTCATTTGAAGATTTGAAGAAAAAGGTAACTAAACAACCAATTTTAGCACTTCTAGATTAATAAAGTGGACTGTGATGCAAGTGGTTCAACGATTGGAGCAATTTTGAGCCAAGAAGGAAGACTGGTTGTGTTCTTCAACGAGAAATTGAATGACACTAAGAAGAAGTACTATGTTTATGATCAAGAGTTTTATTCTATTGTACAATCCTTGAAGAAATGGTGACAATACTTGTTACCAAAGGAGTTTGTCTTATTTACTAAGCATAATGCATTGTAGTACATCAATAGTTAGGGTAAGTTAAATAAAAAACATACCAAATGGGTAGATTTTTTGCAAAGTTACTCGTTTGTTTCGAAAAACAGGTATGGAAAGTCAAATAGAGTTGTAGATGCATTAAGCCAAAAGATAATTTTGTTAAATACTTTTCCAGTTGAAGTTGTTAGCTTGGAATGTATAAAAGGATTGTATGTAGAAGATTGTCGGGAATGCAGTTTTGGGATGTAATTTTGGTAAAAATACTAAGGATATAAAAAGTACGTATCAGAGTTGCACATGATAAGAAGTAAGATTAGAGAGTGAGAAACTAAGGTGCATCTAGGTGGAAAGTGAACAATAGAGGTGCATCCAAAAGTACAATGCACAATGAGAGAGAATAAAGTAGAATAAATAAGAAAAAGAGAAGAAATCATGAGAAGAAAGCGGGTGAAAAGGAAGAATGCCAACCCGACAAGATAAATACGGAAGGATGTGAAAAAGTAGGAAATTACAACCAGTCAAAGTGAAAAATTAGCATGCAGATGGAAAATAAAGAGAAAATAGTTGAACAACTAGTGGATTGAAGTTGTCATGCAATGTAATAGGGTTTTAAGCCCTAAATCCTATGTATAAATATGTAAAGGGTTGGGAGAATAGGGGTTATTTGTTTTTCCTTTGTTTGGTTTCTCTCAGCATATGGTTGGTTCTCGAGTTGTTGTTCTTGATTGTTTGTTCCAGTCTAAAAAATAGATGAATTCATGTCTGAATGTAAGAGATGATGCGGCGAGAGAGAGGCTTGCACTGCAGAGTGGATAGGCTAGGAGGGAAGAAATATAATCATGACATATCTTTGTAAGCGCAGTGCGCAAGACAAAATTTATTGACAGATGCATAATAAAGAAGAAATACATTGTCGACATATCCCGTAGTTGGGTGAGCTATGTTAAATCTTGTTTAAATGCTTATTATATGAATGTTCATGGAATTTGTTTTATGCTTGTTATATTAGACCTCTGTTATGAATAATCATTGTGAAATAATCATGACTATTACAATAACGAGTTATGTGGTAAATTGGAATCTAATGATGGTATGAATATAAAATCACTAAGTATTTAATAAGGAACAAGGAAAAAATTACCCGCACAAAAATTATAAAGAAAAATGAACAAGATGGTCACCTCCCATTCCTTCACTACTGCAGAAATCTGGTTCTTGTAGTCCCAATAGATACCTCGGGTGAGAATTCATTTGCACAAGCAGGTGATTCCTAAAGGTTCAATGTATGGTGGGTTTTTTTGGTTAAAGATAACTCAAAGCTAGGGTGTTACAAACTACGCGTAGCACCAACAAATGGTTATGTTGTCAGGAATCGTAATTTGCGATTAAGGGAATGTTTTGGAGGTTGACTAAGAAGGGGATATCATAATGGTTGGAAAGGTAGGAATTATATTTTTTGCTAAAAGATAACAAGGATCCTCAGATGAGTGACAAGCAATGGATGCAAATTTATGTGTATACAAAACGACATGAAATTTTCTTTGGTGAGTTTCCAATTATTTTGTCTAAGTGGCTAGAAATATTAGTGGAGAATACTGGAAGGTACATAAATGAAACACCTAGGAATTTGAGTCATGATTTGGTAATACAACTAAATTATTTAAGTAACCCAACTACTCATGTAGTTGATTTATGGTTAGATAAAATACTGGGAGGATACATTATAGAATTTGGAATACATTATACCTAATCATACATTGTTGCAGAAAGGGGATTTTTCAAGGGTCTGCATGGAAGGTTCATGAAATCGTTGGGTACATTGATAAATACATTGGTGTGTGACAAGTGTGTGATTCCAATGAAATCTGACTGCTAAAGGGGTTTACCCACATAGGGGTACTGGGGGATGAAAAGAGGATTGTCTGAGAATATGAGAGAATGAAGGAAACGATGAAGAAGGAAGGAAGGGAATGAGGATGCAATAAGAGGGTATACCAGAGGAAGAATATTATTTTGGAGTATTGCATGAAGGAAGTAGGTACAAGAAGAAAAATATTGGGGATGAGAAAGGAGATCCGCACAACGAGCCATAAGGGAGAGAACCTTGCACAATAATCTGAATCCTGAAGATATCATATATTGGGGGAGAAGAAGAGGAGTTCCAGTCCAGTATAGTAATAGAAGAACCATTAAGTCCTACTCAGGCCGAGTCCTATGTCGAATCCACAACCCCATGTGCATCCCCACAATCAGAGATAACAATTGAAAACTTGTCAAAATCCATTGTAGTTATCTAGGGAGGACAAAGTAGTAGCAATAAGAATAATGGAAGTAATGCACAAAGTCAGAATCAGAATCAGATTCAACCAACATCACCAAGAGGAGGGACTACAAAAAGCAACATGGAAGGGATAGAAAACACCCTTAGACTTCCTAAGTGTTAGTGAGTGGGGTCATAGGACCCATAACAACATCTATTTTTCTGCGAAATGATTTGGGCCAATAAGAACGCATAGGATGAGGTTGTGAAGATTTCACAATTAACGACAACATTTAGAGTCCATGCGCTAGAATGGTATATGAAGCTGCAGAGTATCATGCCTACAGGATAGGCCAGATATTTGGTAGAGATAAGGAAATAACTATTGAAGGATTTCAAGAAGCCAAAGTCAGAGTCATAGTACATCACATAACTGAAACATAATAAATAGGTGAAAATGGAGTCGGTATGAGATTTTGACCAGAGGTTTAAGGATGTGATGGGTAAACTAACTTTCCATATCCCATATCAAAAACATCAAGAATGGTTTATTTCAAGGCTTCCACCACACATTTATAGGCCATTAATACAACAGAAGGTTGCATCACAACCCGAGGCAATGGAAATTGCAATGAAATTGGAATAATCTCCTGCAGGAGACAATGGAGGAATGACACAATTCCAGACGTAGTTGGCTGCGTTGAAGATTCAACTGGAAAAACTTACAAAAGGGAAGGAGAAATGAGAACAAGTTTGGTGTACCAAATGTAGTACTAAAGGCCATCACAAGGACAAATTCCCAACAATCACACAATATTTGGAAACTGGAGCGTCGAATCCATTACTAGGAGGAGGTTATTGTGAGATATGTAAGAAATGGGGTCATCATCCCTCTAAGTGTCCATTACTACAGAAGTATTAGAGTACACCAAGAAACTTATTTTTCAATTTTTGCAAGTCTATGGGACATGAAGAGAAGGATTTTCATGTGTTTGACTTGATGAGGGACACACATCAGATATGTACAAGATCAAGAGGAGAATGTTGTAGCAGAAGGGAGTGGTATGCAATACAATAATCAAAGAGGTTTCAATCCAGAGAACAAAGAAAACTTTGGTATAGGTCAAGGTAGAGGAGGAGGAGGACCGATAATATGTTTAACTGTAATCAACCGAGACACTTGACCCATGACTGCCCGAATCCATGTACAACATGCACATACTGCAGAGCACTAGATCATGAGATAGAATATTATCCCCAACTAATTGTGAAATGGTAGGACAGAGGTAACTAGAATCAAAATCAAAATCAGAATGTACAAAAGATATCAGCCGAAAAATGAAATGAAGGACCAAGAATCGTAGTTGTTACGCGCGAAGGAGCTAGAAAAGTAGTTGATATGACAAATGGAGGAAAGCATACTAAGAAATGGGTAAGGAATTTAGCAGGTCCCTCACCAAATTTTGATCCTCAACAAGAAAAGGAGACATATCCAAGAGAAAGAAAAGAAGTAATTGGATAGGATTGGGGAGTATCAACATCATTTGCGCCTCATGTAGAAGATCACGTTGTGTCAGAGAAGCCAACTGGAAAGGTAAACACACTAACAAAATTATTGAGGAGTTGTGTAGAGATAATGAAATATGAAACTATGTTGAGTACATTATATGACATGAGTGATCATTTTGTAATAGGAAGGGAAAATCCTCTCACATAAAGGATGGTAAATCAGGTATTGCATAGGAAGAGAACCAAAGGAGAATTCATATTTTGTGTGCAGATTGGGGAGTATGATGTGGATAATGTCATCTTGGATTTGGGGTTAGACGTAAATGTTTTACCCAAGAAAACATGGGAGATGATGGGAAAACCTAAGTTAGTATGGTCTCATGTTCAACTAAGTCTCACAAATCAACACAAAATAGTCTCGATTGGTTGTTTGAAAGGAGTACCTGTGAACATAGACGGGGTGCACAACATGGCATAATTTGAAGTTATTGAGATCGTGGAAAACAATCAACTATATCCAGCACTGATGGGACTGGACTGAGATTTTGAGAACCATACAATCATTAAATTGAAGAGGAGGGGGATGATATTTGAGGTTGGAGAAATGAAAGTTACTACACCCTTGGACCCATCAGAAGGAAAGAGATACATAGAGCCAACAAGAGGGAATGACATTGACAAATTGTGTAACATGAATACATGGATAGAGGATTATGTCAACCCAAATGTGGATGGTGTGCTGATTTGGAGAAGTATTAGTTCATGTTCATCATATTCATAATAAGGTCTAGAGAATTGGCAACAGAGGATGCATGAAGTGTCAACTAGACAATGTTCACGCATACACTGATCATTACGCTGGATTGGAACATAGCTGTGTGATCCACCCATGTATGATGGATTAATGAATATAAGTTTGTTTGTAAAGGAATTTGAGTTGTAGGTACCCAAACAAAAATGTCTATTAGCACTAGATGTTCTCCTAAAAGAGACTCCATCCATATGGTTGGATGCACATAGAAAGGGGATGAAAGACTGGTCACAATGCAGAAGACTCATGCAAATGAGGTTTGGTACTGAGGTAGAAAACATTGTGTAGAATTATACAAGAGAGAGTGACCCAACATGGCATGTTGAGTAGTGCGGGGCTTTATGGATTTTAGTACTGGAGATAGAATGAACACACAAATTTATAGACACACTAGACACAATTCCGAAGAACTGGTATTTGGAATTGGAAATGCACACGGAGACAAAATGATGGGAAGAGTTAGTCTAGAGTTTCATAATCACATTTACATTCAAACATGAATATCCATCAATAGATGTCGTGCTACAGGATATTTGAAGTAAGATATTCTTAGAAGAAGGGACGATGGAGGTATTATTAGTGTGCAGTGTGCACATAGCCAATATAAATGTCCATGCGTTATTGGAATGCTACAATGTAACTAAGGAAGAACAGGATGAAGAAGAGCCTAGGAATGTACAAGTACATGAAACATAAGGAGAACGTTTAGTAGAAGGGCCAAATATTGATTCTGTTGCATACACACAACCGATAAATATGTGGAAGGTAAACATTGGGATGACAGAGAATCCCAAGTTTGTGCAGATATGATATTATTTGAGTGATGAGACAGTAGAGAAGATTGCAGACCTACTGTGAGAATACCAAGACCTATTCCCGATGACATTTTTAGATATGAAGGGGATAGCTGGAGACTTAGGTGAGATGAATATTCCACTGAAACTAGGTTCTAAGCCAGTTTGACAGAGGCCTTATAGGTTAAATCCAAAGTACAAAGAAAAGGTGAACGATGAACTAGGCAGGATGTTGAACACATGGATTATTGAATCAGTAGAAGAATCTGAGTGGATCATTCAAATGGTAGTGCAGGACAAGAAGACATGAGGAATTAGGATCTATGTGGATATGAGGAAGTTGAATGACATATGTTTACATGACCTGTTATCACATGAACTTATCAGAGTCTTGTGGGTTTATGGTTTCTACCTAAGTTTGTAATTTTTACCTGTCTCTCTCCTTTTCGCAGACCAAGTCTTAAAGTTTTCCCTTCGACTGGTAAAGTCGGTTTTGTTCACCCCTTTTTGTTTAAAAAACCTGGTTTTTCTTGATGTCTTACTTGAAAAAGTCTCGTCCCGAAGCCTTTCTGTTTTTCTCTAAAGATGAAAACCCATCTCCTTTTGTTTCAATCACTCGTCCTGTTGTTTTCCCAAGCCCTTATCCAGTCGTCCAAGTCTTTGTTTACACAGGCTGCAACCGCAAGCTCAAAAAATGACACTTAGAGTGGTCCATTCTCGACTTGAATCAAGCAAAAAGGCAGGTTCAACTTTCAACGACAGGAATTCCATGTGGAGTTCAGATTAGCGGCTTGTGGGCATTTGAAATCTTAAAAGTTGTGTGAAGTATAGCGCTGAAGAAAAAGGCCCGAAGAGAGCATGAGCCGTTGATTTTTAAAAGGATAGGTGGAAGTTGATCTAAGTGTTCGGGGAAATAAGCTTCAAGAGTTTTGAACTGAGAAGTGTGTGGAATTCCTGAAGTGCCGAAGCCTGAACTCCTGAAATAATCTGAGCCATGAAAAGTTGAGGACGCGTGGAGGCAAATCCCTCTCTTCAGATTTTGCCGCTCCGGAGAATTGTGGGAGTTAAACATTGCAAAGTCCTGAAGTAAATCAGAGTCGTTGATTAGTAGGAGCCACGTGTCATGATATCCTTAGCTCCGAAGGTTTTTCTTGGGGAAAATATAGTTTGAAGTTTGAAAGGTCTGAATCCTAAATCGTGAAGCAGATTTCGACCGTCGATTTGAAAAGGGAAGATCCAATCCATTAATCTAAAAGGTGTCAGAGATGGGTTGTTGACTAGGAAGCCTCATATCAGATCACAAGATCAATGGTCGCGCTCCATTGCAGGTCGGAAGGTGCGCACATTTTTAAATTTTCAAGGGCAGGCCACAATCAGAACTGTGGTTTTTAGAAAGAGACGTGTGATGATTCATGGTGAATTGTGGGGACAAAAGTGGTTTTCTTTCAAAATACCCTTGGTTGCACCCGCAAGCATGAAATTGTGTAGGGTCACGGCCCTAGGTCACATTGAATAAGGAGCGATGGAGAGGAGCTGCACCAAAGTCTGAAAGCACCCGTATTGGTCACAAATGAATATATGCATGGCCTCGAGGTGCCGAGATTGACTCGAAGAAGTCATGGGAACTGCCTGGAACATTCATGGGTGTCAGGCCTCGTCCTGATCCCAATGAAGGTATTTAATGGAAATTGGGGCAGTAGTTGAGACCTCGTCTCACCCCATAAATGCAAAGCATACTGAGAATGGCCATGGGGGGAGATTGTCAATCCGAAGTTTCCTAAGGGATGGATTTTCTTGCAAAGCACATAACTAAGTCGGGCTTGCATCTGACATAAGAAGGCCTGTACTGGCTGGTAGAGTAGGCACCGACTGGAAACTTTGAATGTAGGGGTCCGATCACATTCCTGGTGGTTGCAACATTTTTAGTATATATAGGCAGTTTTGATATTTTGTTAATGTCGAATGGTTGATCTAGGCTCCCTTCTATTGTAAATATTTTTTATGAAGAACACTGGTTCTTTGGTTATGTATTTGTTTTTGAGACATCTTGGTTAATCTAAGTCATCTTTCTTGCTCCATCTTATTTGCCTCTGATAGTGAGAGAGTTCATGATTGACTTATTCACATGGATTGTTATGATTGCATTATGATTAATGTTGTATTATAGTGTTGTTATAATTTCTTTCAATTTCTTTGAGATTTGAATTCAAGAGGATCTTGCGTTTAAGTTTTTCCTCCTTAGTTTGTTGGAAGACATTATGTCCACAACATACCTCTACATTATCCTCACCAAAGTCTTCCCTCTATTCACCCTTACTCCAACTTACTGACTAAAGTTGATTCCATACCTCAATTTCTTATGCATGCTAGTCCAGATTTTTGAGTTAGAACATTATTATCATTGAGTCCTCTCCATTTGATCACCTAAAACTCATTTACATTTACTGTRTAAATTGATGGGTACCGAGATTACCTTCTATGCAATCTGAGGGTGACTTCTAGTGCTAACATTTCTAGTGTCATTTCCAGGGAATGAGTTGAAGACTTTTCCCTGGGATAGAATGACAAAAAAGCTTTGATTCTGAAGGTGTATCAGATATTAGTACCATTGAAGATTGCAACCTGCAACTGGCGACTCCACTGTTTCGACTCCACTGTTTCAGTTCTGGCTCCTAAAGGCAAACACATGAGGTTCACTCCATTGTTGCCTCTAGCAATGCCTGAAGCTGACCCAGAGGAAATTGTCAGAAAGAGAAAGACCGTTCAAAAAGATACCTCCACTGTTGTACCAAGTTTTTCTGACAATTTGCATAATCCCTCTTTACAAACTCCAATAACTTTTTCTGATTCTCCTATTATACAAACTATTGGAGTTTCAATAAATTTAAATTTTGGGAGTTTTCTTGTCGATTTCTCCCCTCCTATTCTTGGTTTGGAAGGAGAGATCTTTGACACCCCTTTCTCCCCCAAATTTGTGAAGAGTTTTAGACCCAGGACCTTAGAAGACTTTCCTACTCCAGACTTTACTACTCCTCCTCCTATTAGAGTTTTTGCAGCTATAGAAGGAGAAACCTTTGTTCCCTCAAGACCCTTATCTTTATCTCCCAGAAGCATGGTCCCAGTTTCACCTGTCTGAAGTCCACCCCCTACGGGTTCTCCTCCAGTTTACATCCCAATGGTAGGTGCTAATCCTCCCAGAACTAGAATGGAAGCTATAGTAGATATGAGGTTCACCTCTCTCATTCTTCCTCAGCCTCTGAATGCTCTCCCAGCTAATGGCTACATTAAGCAGTTGCCCAAGTTCACAGGTGAAGCAAACATAACTGCAGAGGGACACCTTGAATCCTTTCACAGTTTTACAAATAATCATGCGATTGAGAATGAAGATGTATGGATGAGGATTTTTGTTCATAGCCTTGATAGTGAGGCTAGGAAGTGGTTTAGGACCTTGCCTCCTGGATCTGTTAATGGGATTGAAGCCCTAGATGAAGCCTTTTTAAAAAATTGGGGGGATAAAAAATATTTCCTGTACTATATTATCACTGAAGAAAGAAGAAGGGGAATATGTTTCTGACTTCTCAAAGAGGTTTAATAAAATGTATAACAAAATTCCCACTGATATTAAGCCTACAAAAACCTCTGCAAAGATGACTTATGCTAGTACTTTTGACCCTGATTTCTGCCTCTTGTTGAGAGAAAGAAGAGCTACCTCCTTGGCTCATATGCAATATGCAGCCATCGAAGTAGAATCCAATATCATGGAAGTTGATAAGCTTAGGAGTAAGGCTGATAGAGACAGAAGAAAGGTGAGGTATGAAACTTCAACCTATGGTTCCTCTGTTGCCCACCCTCAAGTTAATGATCTTACCAAATTAGTAAAATCTCTTTCCGCTGAGATGGAGAAGGTAAAACTTGAAGCAAGACAGACCTATAGAAATACACAAGATGTTGATAACATAGGTAACTTTAGGAGACCCAATAATGTTCCTCAGATTCTTCCAAGAGATCCCAGAGGCAGAGAAAGGGATGACCAAAAGAACCAAACCCCTTTACAAAACAACCTTGTAGATGAAGAATATGAAGAATATGATCATGAGATCCATTGCTTGGGTGACACCCCTCCATCCCCTCACTTGACCCAATCTTCATATGGGAAGTCCTTGATGGATAACCAAATAAATAAATTAGGTGGGGGAGAGAAGGAAAAAGAAAATCCTAGTAGATATAATTTGAGATATAAAAAGAAGGAGGAAAAAACTAATGTTTCAGATCATCCCACAAAAAATAAAATTTTTGCCAAGGTCGTGACCGTTGGCAACAAGAAGAAAGATTATCAAAGTCCCCCAGTTCTGGTTGAGAGTTCTACCTCAGAAGTTAGGGAGATTATGAAATCTCCATCTCCCTTCAGTTTTGAAAATGAGATCCAAAAAGTCAACATACCTATACCATTTTTGGAACTGATAAAAATTGAAGAATTTAAAATATGTCTTTCCAAAGTGTTGTTGCCTAAAGCCTCCTCAAATGCCACGGATTCAGTAAATATGCAAGATGAAAAGCCAATAGTCATCTTAGGTCCTTTTATAGAAGATAGAGATAATTCATCCCCTCCCTTCTGTACATCAATGAACATACATGATAAGGTGTTGCATAACTGTTTACTGGACTCAGGGGCATCTCACAATCTCATGCCCAAAACAATCATGGATGAACTTGGATTGGAAATGACAAAGGCCTACCATGACTTATATTCTTTTGACTCTAGAAAAGTGAAGTGTCTCGGGGTCATCAAAGATCCGGTTGTGAACTTTTTTCAGTTGCCCATGAAAAGTGTGGCCATGGACATTGTAGTTGCTGATGTTCCCCCCACATTTGGCATGTTATTGTCAATATCTTGGATAAAAATAATTGGGGGAAAATTGCAGATGGACCTCACATATGCCACCATTCATGTATTTTGGGGGGACCATAGAAGACTTTACAGGGAATCTCGGTTGGCCTACATCATTAGTGAAGCAGACCCCACCAATCATCCTATTTTCTCTCTTGACACTGATTTGGGATCCAACATATTGCAACTCACTGACGCTCCTAAATCTCCTCTTGAAATCAGAAAGCAGTCCATTACTTCGTGTGAAATCCCTCCTCCAACTACCTCTGTTTGGAAGATTTTCTTTGATGGAGCCTCTTCTAAGGAGGGTGCTGGTGCTGGAGTGATCTTTGTTTCACCTTATCAAGAAACTATACCTTTGTCCTACAAGTTATAATTTGAAGCTAACAACAATGTAGCAGAGTATGAAGCTCTTGTTTTGGGTTTAAGGGCTGCAAAATACATGGGGTTAGAAGAGTTATCAATATTTGGGGATGCAGAGCTAATTGTTTATCATATCAAAAATATTTATCAAGCTAAGCACCCTAGACTTAGAACTTACAGAAATGAGGTGTGGGACCTAATTGACAATTTCTTCTTAGCTTTCAACATTTATTTTATTCCAAGAAAGGAAAATACCATGGATGATTCTTTGGTTGTTTCAACAAGCCATTTCAAAGTCCCACTACAACCTAAACTCAAGTATGATGTAGAGGTGAAATATATACCCTCTATGCCTGATAATGTCAAGCATTGGAAGGTGTTTGAGGATGATCTTGAGATAAAAATATTTCTTGAGTCTGTTGATAAGTTATCTGCATTATATATTGATTAGGATCATGATTTTGAAAGTAACCCTCATGCTGATGTATTTTTAAATAAAATTGCTAATCACCATATTGTTTAGCTGCCTACCAACCACATTCCAAAGGGACTAGTTCCTTTGGAAATATTGTTTGATGGGAATGATGTGGCAGTAAAGTTTAAAGGCTCAACTGATGATGTTGATATAACTAAGTGCAATATTGGCACAGAGAAGGACCCAAAATTTGTCAAGTTGTCAAGCAGCTTGTCGAGGGAATAAAGGGTTGATTATGCAGAGCTATTAAAAGAATTTGTTGATGTGTTTTCCTAGACATATGAATATCTCAGAAGATATGACACAAGTGTCATTGAGCATAAGATACCATTTAAGGAAGGGGGAAAACCATTTAGGCATAAATTGAGACAAGTAAATCCTATGTTGTTGCCTATTATGGAGAAAGAGGTGAAAAATATTTTAGATGCCCAGATTATCATCCCTCTGAGGTATTCTGTATGGCTGGCCAACTTGGTCCCAATGAGAAACAAGAATGGAGAAATCAGACTTGGTGTTGATTTCAAGAACCTGAACAGAAGCTATAAGAAGGACAATTACCCCTTGCCAAAGATGGAGCACATATTACAGAGGGTAACAACTGCATCTAGGATGTCCATGATTGATGGATTTTCTGGCTACAATCATATCTTTGTCTTTTCTGAAGACAGAGAGAAGACAACCTTCACTACCCCTTAGGGAACATTCATGTACGCTAAGATGTCCTTTGGTCTGATGAACGCAAGGGAAACCTTTCAGCGAGCCATGGACATAACATTTGTTGGGGAAAATGACAAGTTTGTGGTCATTTATTTGGATGACATAACAATGTTCTCACAATCTGATGAAGAACATCATGACCATTTGAAAAGGGTCTTTTTGAAATGCAGAAATTTTGGTCTCTCTTTAAATCCAAAGAAGTCATTATTTTCCATGAAAGAGGGGAAACTGTTGGGGCATGTTATGTCAGCTGAGGGGGTAAGGATTGATCCAAGCAGGGTAGAAGCTATCCAAAAAATTTCACTCCCTAGATCCAAGAAAGAAGTTTAGCCTTTCAAATTTTGCTAAGTTGGTAAAGTTTATCACAACCATGTTGAGGAAAGGAAATGAAATCAAATGGACTTCTAAATCTCGTAACTCTTTTGACCAAATAAAGAAGGCCTTGACTGAATCACCCGTTCTCATCAGTCCTGACTACTCCAAGGAGTTTCTGATTTTCTCTTTTTCTTCATTTGACACATTAGTAGTTGTTTTATTGCAGAAAAATGCAGAAGGGTTAGAGCAACCCATTTCCTTTTTCAGTAGGGCACTGAGATATGCTGAAATAAAGTATGACATCATGGAAAAGAAGGCATATGCTTTGGTTAAATCTCTCAAATCTTTCAGAGTTTATGTGATACATTTGAAAGTCATTTCATATGTCCCTTCAACCTCTATGAAGGAGATCCTCATTCATCCTGACATAAACGAAAGAAAGAGAAAGTGGATTTCCAAAATCCTTGAATTTGATCTTGAAGTAAAGCCTACCAAATTGGTTAAAGGTCAAGGTTTAGCTAGGTTGTTGGCTGAATCTAATTATCAAGACTTGGGGGTCAATTTCATCAACAATTGTTCAGAGAATCAACAATATGAGTTATCTGATGAAGATCCTAAAGTCACACCCCCATTGGAAATATACACTTGGTACAAAGACTTTATATTTTTCCTACAGAAGTTGCAACCTCCTAATGGCATGGAAAAGAGAAAGGTAAGAGATTTGAAGTTCAAATCAATTAAATATTGTCTGATTGATCAGGTCTTATATTGGAAAGACCCTTTAGGAGTGCTATGGAGATTCCTAGACCCAGAAGAAGCCCAAAAGATTATATATGATTTTCATGATAGTTTATGTGGGGGGCATCACTTCTGGAGAACCAAAACCTTCAAAGTGCCATTTTTCAGCCTATATACATTCCTAATATTGATGTTGTTTTGCTTAACTAGTTTAGAGCCTTTCATGTTGAATTAGATGCTTTATTTACTGATATAAACTGTCATCTATTGCTTCAAATTAGGGACAACAATCTTAACTTTCTGATCCATACTAACATATATCATTGTGAGTTGGATTTTCTTATGTCTCAGAAAGGTACAATCATCCTGAGAAGTACTATACCTTTGGGACAACAATCACTTGACTTACAAGGCATCTCTTCCTACATTTAACTCCACTTAGACTTGAACTCTAGGGGCTTCACTTCCATCTCTATCTGTATCCATCTCATTCCCCCTAGGGTCACCGAGATCGCCTCTCAAGAGTGACCTAGTCACCCTTGAAGTGCGGGACCTACATCGAGGTGACATTGGGTGTAGGATTCCCAAGTTGTAGCTCTTGATTTGTGGTTGGGTTGAGATTTTCCCAACCTACAACTTGCACTGTAAAATTTTGGCACCATTGCCACGGAGGATTTTGAATCCTCTTCGTGCTCTAAATGACACTTTTGAAAATTATCTTTCCCAAAGCCTTCACCTTGAGCTTGCCTTGTGACTCCACTCCAAGAACATACCCATTTTCCTTTGACAAACCTTCTTCAAAAGTTTTTCTAGTGACTCCACCATTTCCCAAACACACCTTTCCATTACTTACCTTTCCCTTGGTCTCCCCTTTCATCCTTTGATAAGCCTTTCTCTCCCCCAGGAAATCCTTTAAGGAGTTCTTCTAGTCGATGGGACTATGGAACCTTGGAATCAACCAAGACCCCACCATCCCTCATGGAAGGAAATTTTGCAGATGGAAAGGGAAAAAAGTTGCTAATGAAGCCTCCGAAGAGATTGTGAATCAAGTAAAAGAGATGCTTGAAGAACATGCTTATGAAGAAAGCTTCCAAGAAGATACTAATGAAGCTTATCACGTTGAATATTTTGAGGAGGAATTTAATCAAGATGAAGTGATTTCACTTAATGACCCAGATGAAGACATACAAGCTGCTATTCCTTCTACCCGTCAAGAAGAGAACACTATGAGTTATGACCATTTCGAGGATCTTGATGACAAAATGTTCCATGATCCTAGAAGTGAAGGAGAACTAGAAGACCCCTCAGATACAATTGATCAACATATTGACACTTTCATACAGATTGGAAAACATGAATGGGACATGAGCCTTTTCACCTTTGATGGAGATCCCACTTACGATGTTGAGAGAAACCCTCAAACAAAGGATTGGTGTTTGTGCATATATGACTCAGATGTTTGGGATGGTGATGGTGACATGATCACATATTTGTCGATCCATTTCAGAATGACTTGTCACAACATCTTCAGGCTGACGCATATCCTTTTGGGGATACATATTTTTTCTATGGGGATTTTCAGACATTTTGGCCCTTGATTTTGGAAGAGTACCAAGACATAACCATCCCGGGACAATCATAGGTTCACTATACGAATAAGAAGGCTTGTCATCTTGGATATTCTCATGAGGATTCACAGACAAAGATGCAACTCTTTTGTTCTTCTAGACCTGAGCCCATCCTGTACCTCATTTATTCCCCTTGGGTGAAGCATGGGGTCTTCTTGAGTTATCTCACATCTTTTTAGTCTTCAGGGAGCAATGATTGTGTTGATGAGGATGAATATGAGCCATCATCTACATATGCCAGTCCACTCCAGAGATGGATAAAACATGCTTGTGGCTATGCTTGTAGATGAGAGTTTCAGGATGATCAAGAATGTGGTTTCCCTTTTCATTAGGATTTCCTCCCTCCCACCCATCTCCACGATTTTTATTTCATGATTGATTATATGTTTATTTATGCTCATGATTACTATGTGTTAGACTTATATTTGTTGTTTCACATGATTAAGAACAGGGGGAAATGTCTTCGTCTGATGATCAGGTGGTTGCACTGGTTGTACGATTTCACCTAACACCTTCGAGACTTGATCTTCAGGGTCCTAGGACCCTAGGTAAGTAGGTAATTCATCTTTATTTCTTTCATCTTGCATTTTTTTTTCTCATATTAGTTTAGTTGCATTGCATTTTCATTTTTCTCTACTTGCATTATTGATTTCATCATCATATATGTATACTTAGTTATAAATTTTGTCAAAAAATTATTTTTCTAGATTAGTTGGTTTTGATTATGATCATATGAGAACAAGGATGAGTAGGCCATCCTGCACTTGACAGTTTGATGTTTCCTTGCAGGAACATGTTTACCAGGAGATGTTGTGGTTTTCATGCACTCTATGACGATCATATTGTTGGGTATGTGTTATATTCTCTGCATGTGTGTGTGTGGGTGTGTTAGATTCGACAACTGTGTTTGACGATCCCTCTAGTAGTGCTCTTTTTGTCGTGTGCGCCAAGCGCTTCCTAGAGGGGTCTCAAGGGAGGCCGGGTATGCCCCCCCTGGTTATGCGTAGCGTTCGGGGCAGCGCCCCAAATATTTTTTTTTGGGTGGTTTTTGCTATTTTTAGCGGTTTTCTAAATTAATCCTCGATTAAGGGATTAGGGTTTTGGTATCTATGGAATACCTAAAAACATTGTATATATTGTATGGTGAATGGTGAAATTCGATATAATGAATATAAGAGAGGTTTTCCCCAGTTGAGGGTTTCCAGTATAAATCTTTGTGTACTATGTGTATGAGCCATTGATTAAATTCAGTTTTTCTTAAGAATCTATATGCATTGCTTTACTTCACAGGTTTAAAATTTACATGTGGTATCAAAGCTCGTTTTTGGCTTCAGAGGGACGCCTTTGCTGCTGAGAGTTTTTGTTGGTCTTGGTAGATCAAGTTTATCTTGGGTCTGTGATAAACCTGAGTTTAGTGGGAGATTTTGCAGTGGTTATTTGAGTGTATAAAGATGAATGTTGAGCTCTTCTAGAATCGATATAGAGAAGTTCAACGGTAAAAACATTGAGCTATGGAAGCTCAAGATGGAGGACCTTCTTGTAGACAAAGAACAATGGATCGTTGTAGATCCTGGTAGACAACCTACTGGTACGTAGTCTACTGGCACAAAGACGACTGGTACACAACCTACTAGTACACAAACTACTAGTACACCACCTACTGGTATACCAAAGGAAGATTGGGAGAATTTGGACATAAGAGCAAGGAGTACTATTTGACTCTACCTGGAAGATTTTGTGTTGAATGTATCGGGAGAATCTACAGCCAAGGAACTATGGAATAAGTTAGGGAATTTGTATCAATCAAAATCCCTGGTAAACAAGTTGTTTCTTTGAAAGAAGTTGTATAATCTTAGGATGGAAGATGGAGATTCTGTAACAGAACATCTAAATGCCTTTAATACTTTGGTAAGTCAACTTGTCTCTGTTAATATTACGATTGCAGAAGAAGATAAGTGTATTAATTTGTTATCTTCTTT
>JZKD02S2133641.1:79817-90920 GCA_000966675.3 Picea glauca
AGAAAACCGAAACTCTGATACCATTGTGGTGAACCAAGCTGGTTCACTATGTAAATATCTAGTATAAATAAGACACTAGGTTATAATCCATATGGACAAATAATAGATTTAGTAATAAAATGTATATGAGTGAATAGTATGATGATTACAATGAACAATGGGGGCTTGCTTATATACCCACGCGTGCCCTTTACCAATAGACATGTCCTTTGAGATATGTCATTTCATTATTAATAATTATTATTTAATTATTATCTTATTAATATCTAATTTATATGTATATTATGTTCATAACAAAAAAATTACAGTTTCTTGCTTTGTGTAAGTCTCTAACCCTTTTCGGATTCCATAACTTTTGAATGGTTGTTTCATCTTTTGGACTTCTTTTCTTTTCACTAACTGTTATCTTGAGCAAATTCTTAAGTATGAAGTATCGCAACTCTGAAAATTTGCAAGATTATGTTGTGTCACAGCTCTAAAGAACTTCAAAATTGTACTGTATCATGACTAGGAAAAACTTCAAGACTTGTGACATGTCGTAGTCAAAATGTTTTTTGTCGCGATACATCGCAAACACGCAAAACTTAGAATGTTGCGATATGACACATTTTGCAATGAAAACATTGAAGTTCGAAACTTTGAAAAGTTTCAAACTTGTGACATATTACATCTTCAAAAGACTCTAAAGCTGCAATTTTTCAGAACCTCGAAAATGTTCAAAGCCGTGATGTGTTGCATGCTTCAAAATTTTAACACTATGACGTGTTACAACCTCTAAAATTTTGACATGTGTGGCATGCTACCAAGTTGCAGAATTGCAAAATATATGTCACGACTTTCAAAAGTTTTAGGGGTTGCAACTCGTCATGAGTTACAAAAACTTCTGAAAGGGTGTAATACAACAATATTGTCACTGAGATTGAAAACTTCTCACAACACGACACATTGCACAAATAGAAAGTTTCTATGGATATGATAGGTCGAGATTGGACAAAAGTTTCTCAAAGTGTGAAACACGTCAATCAGCCTTTTAAAAAGGTAAAAAAGGTTAAAAATGTTGATGATTGCAGCGTCGTGTGACATTCTCCAAGATACGTTCTCCTCTGGACTGAGTTGAGTCAACCTGTGAGAGAGCCCATGTGATGGGTGTATCGTTCTCCTTTGGACTAAGTTGAGTCGATTGTCTCCTTCCTTTGTACTCCTGTGGACTCAATTGAGTCAGGCTTGGGATGGTACTCCAGATGATTCCCCTGTGGACTCAGTTGAGATAGAGATCTGTTGAGTATGACGTCCCTGTGGCTGAGAACAGGTGGACGTGTCCCTAGTGGCTGAGCATTACTGGACGTGTGGATCCCTTGCTATATTGTCGTAGTGT
This sequence comes from Picea glauca, assembly GCA_000966675.3. NCBI lineage: Eukaryota > Viridiplantae > Streptophyta > Pinopsida > Pinales > Pinaceae > Picea > Picea glauca. The sequence continues at coordinate 81,193 of JZKD02S2133641.1, forward strand.
ACAAATCGGCCCCACCATATGTGAAAGATAATTAATGTTTATTGTAATAATTAATTATATTACTAAGTTATTGAGGTCGGCCCTATTGTGCCAATAGACACACATACTGATGTGTCTAGTCTTGTATAACTAAAGGTGATTTCCCCATTGAGGAAACACATTGTCACTTGTCATTTTGGAAATTTCAGATCTACTTATAAGGCTGAAGTGCGCACCTCTCTTGGGAGCTAGTTTCAAGGTTGTAGAGCACCCTCTTGTGTGCATCTAGGGTTTATGGTTGGGGGATCTTCTCTTGAGAATATAGCAAAGGATTGTTGGGTTTTTCTCCCTTGTTTGAGAAGGGTTTTCCTAGGATATTTCTTGTGTTCTTGTGCATGGTAATTCTTCTTGTGATCTTGGTTATTGCAACACGTGTGTATTGTGTTGTTGCATTTGTTTATGGTTCAAGTACATGCTAAATGAAATAAACCTCATGCTTGAGACTAGCATAGAGAAAATTCAACATGGTATCAAAGCAGAGTTCTTTAAGAGCCATTGCACAAGCTTTAAATCCATCCATCTTCTTTTTTGCAAAACCGTACAACCCTCTAGGGTTTCTGAAGAAAAAGTATGGCCCTCTCTTTCTTGGTTGTTTCAACACCCTACACTGAAATGTTGGGGCTAAATTTGGCATAGGAGTGTACGACCTCCTTCAGCACATCTGCAGAGACTCTCAGAGTACAATTATGAGAATTTTGGACTTTTGGCCCTAGGGTTTCTAGGGTTTCATAATTTTTTGCAGAAATTTCGGTTATAGGGTTTCTACAACTCACCAGTGTTCATGTGACCTTCTAAAGGCTTATTGTTGGAAGTCATAAGTCCAACGAAACTTAAGGTTGCTATCCTAACCTAGCCGTTAGGTTTCCTAGCCTAGTTGCTAAGGGTTTGTGGAAGAATCTGCAAACCATGAGGAACAAAACCTTGGTGGAAGATAGGATTGATGGATCAAACAAATTCGGTTCCTGGAAACCAAGACTATAGATCACCCTAGAAGAGGATGACCTATTGAGTGTGATACAAAAGGCTCTACCAGAATCAACTACCGATGAAGAGAAGGAAGAATGGAAGGAATATGACGTCAAGGAAAGGAAGATAATCATCTACTTAGTGAGAGATCATCTCCTACCTCGTATTTCCAACCTAAAGACAACTTATGAGATGTACGAAGCATTGAAGAATATATTTGAGAGTAACAACACCCTCAGAGCTCTTACTTTGAAGAGCCAACTTCAAAATATCAAGATGACAAAGATGACACCGCTGCTACTTTCTTCATGAAGATTTCAGAGATTAGAGATCAACTAGGTGCCATAGAGAAACTATATCAGACAGAGAACTTGTCTCGACTACTCTCAATGCTCTTCCAAAGCATTGGGAACCATTTCTTCAAAGTATCAGTGGTAGAGCAGAACTACCTACTTTTGATCATCTATGGATAGACTGTACCCAAGAAGAAATCAAACTTATAGCCAGAGGAGTGCAAGACTATCCTCATGATGACAATCATGCTCTTGCCTTTCATACAAAGAAAGGAGGAAAGAATAGAAGAAGCTTCAACAAAGCATTCAAAGGAAGAAAGGAAGACAACTTGCCTCCATTGCTGATGTTGATCCAGAGCCACATCAAAGAGATGAAGACATCAAAGATGAAGCCTTCTTCTTCATATCAACACTCTCAGGTACAGTTCCTACTGATAATGATATTTGGTTAATTGACAGTGGTGCCGCTAGACACATGACCAGATATAGAGATCATCTGACAAACCTTGTTGAGAAAGAGACCAATCTACATGTTGTACTTGGAGACAATGCCATATATAATGTGAAAGGGGTTGGAACTTCTACATTCCAACTAGATTCTGACATACCCCTTCAGTTGAGTGAGGTACTATATGTACCTGGGACGAAAAGAACCTTGTCTCTATTTCTGCCTTAGAGGATAAAGGCTACAAGGTTACCTTCTCTTAAGGAAAGGTTCTTGCATGGCACACGAACTCACATATGAATTCTTCCCGAGTGATTGGTGTTCGAGAAAACAACTTATACAGATTGATTGTCTGACCAGTCCAGGCCCCATTACATGATACTATCAGCTTGAGTGAGCTATCGCATATGAGACTTGCTCATATTCATTATAGAGCTCTTCCTGCTCTAGGGAAGATGGTAACAGGCCTTCCAGAGGTACAGGTTCAACATAATGGTGTTTACAAAGGTTGTGCTCTTGGAAAAAATGTCAAAGGGTCCTTCTTGAGCAGTGATAGAAGATCCAAGGGGATCTTGGACTTGATACATTAAGATGTGTGTGGACCCATGACATTTGCTTCCTTGAACGAATATTTGTACTATGTTCTCTTCATCGATGATCACTCTCGAAAGACGTGGATTTATTTCTTGAAGACCAAAGATGGATTCCTTGCGAGATTTCAAGAATTTAAAGCTCAGATTGAGAACCTGACTGGGAGGAGGATCAAGGTGCATAGATCAGATAATGGAGAGAGTATACCTCCATGGATTTTAGTGATTTTTGCACTGAGGCAGGGATCAGGAGGGAGTACACCGTTCCTTATAACCCTCAACAAAATGGGGTTGTAGAGAGGAAGAACAGAACCATCGTTGAGGCAACCAAAGCGATGATACATGATTAGAATCTACCTATGATTCTGTAGGAAGAAGCATCCATGACCGCAATATATGTTCAGAATAGGAGTCCTCACCAGATTTTGAAGAACATGACTCCTGAAGAAGCCTTCACCGGAGTGAAGCCTGAGATTGGACACTTCAGGATATTTGGGTGTCCAATGTACTTTCATATACCCAAGGAGAAGAGGTCAAAGCTAGACTCTTCAGGCAGAAATGGTACATTTGTGGGGTACAGTGAATCTTTGAAGGCATATCGGATATACATCCCTGGTCAGAGACAGATCGAGGTTAACAGAGATGTCATCTTTGAGGAAGAGATAGCCTTCCGAAGATCCAGAGAATCTCGAATGGAGATTGACAACGAGACAATACCTTCTCCCGCTTTAGCAGTTCAAAGGGAGACAACCATTGATCTAGTTGATCCAATTGCTCTAGTAGATTCTCCCAGAGACATTAGAGTAGGCCATAAAAGATATGCCTGGGCTCGATAGACTTTGTAGGAGGCAGAGGGACATGCAACACCTCGAGGCACATTCCGAGAGAGAAAGAGACCACAGAGGTTCTCGAGCTATGTTTAAGCCATGAGCCACATCATTGATACTGAGCGTTCTTGTCATGGAGAAGCAACAAGTCAGCAGGTATGGCAAGATGCCATGACAGAAGAGTATCAATCCATCATGAAGAATGATGTGTGGGATATTGTTCCGAGATTGGAAGGGAAGTCTGTGGTGACTTCCAAGTGAATCTATAAGATCAAACATGCAGCTGATGGAAGTGTCGAGAAGTACAACGCGAGATTTGTAGCCAGAGGATTCTCATAGGTGGAGGGAATTGATTATGAGGAGACATTTTCTCCTGTAACCTGATACACTTCCATCAATACTATCATTGCACTAGTTGCATCTATGGGTTGGAGACTACATCAGATGGATGTAAAGACAACCTTTCTCAATGGTGAGATTGAGGAAGAAGTTTACATCAAGCAACCAAATGGATTCATAATACATGAGCATAAATCTCATGTGTGCAGGTTGAAGAAAGCCATGTATGGACTAAAACAGGCACCTCGTGCTTGGTACGAGAAGATGGATGGATTCCTGATGAGTTTGGGCTTCAACAAGAGTGTTGTTGATCCAAACCTATATTATCACATTGTTGGTGACAAGTGCATGATCTTGGTCCTGTACATTGATGACTTATTTCTCACCGGTTCAAAAAGACTTATTGTTGAATGCAAGCAAGTATTGAATTTTGAATTCGAGATGAAGGATCTAGGTATGATGCACTACTTCTTGGGACTAGAAGTATGGCAGAGGACTGATTAGATTTTCCTGAGTCAAGGAAAATATATAGTGGAGATATTGAATAAATTCGGTATGACAGGCTGCAAATCCATGCCTACATCGATGGTGATGGATCTGAAGAAAATGAATGAGGCTTCTATTGATTCAGGCGAGATTGATCCACATCTATACCAACAACTGATTGGATCATTGATGTATCTGGTTAACACCAGACTTGATATATGCTATGCAGTGAACGTACTCAGTCAATTCATGAGTCAGTTGAGACAGACTCATTAGATAGTAGCGAAGCATGTGTTGAGATATCTACGAGGCACAGTTGGATATGGCCTGAGATATGCCTCCGATGTAGACACGAGATTGCAGGGATATGCCGATGCAGATTGGGCAGGGAGCGTAGTGAACCGAAAGAGCACATCTAGTTGTTGTTTTACCTTGGGGTCAGCCATGGTTTCCTGGTGCAGTAGGAAGCATAGCTCTGTGGCTTTAATTACCGCAAAAGCAGAGTACATAGTGTTATGTGTGGCATTCCGCGAAGTAGTGTGGCTTCGCAAGCTCCTTGCAGATTTATTTGATCATGAGATGTATTCTACCATTATTCATTGTGATAACCAGAGCTGTGTGAACCTCTCAGAGAATCCGGTGTTTCACGATAAATCGAAACACATTGAGATCAAATACCATTATATCAGAGATATGGTGCAGAGGAAAGCAATACATGTGCAATACCTTTCTACACATGAGCAGATTGCAGATGTCTTCACCAAACCGCTTGCCAGAACGAAATTCGAGTACTTCCGTGAGAAACTTGGCCTGGTGGAGAATGCCTCCCTAACTGAGAGGGAGTGTTGATGATTGCAACGTCGTGTGACATTCTCTAAGATACGTTCTCCTCTAGACTGAGTTGAGTCGACGTGTGAGATAGCCCATGTGATGGGTGTATTGTTCTCCTCTGGACTGAGTTGAGTCGATTGTCTCATGCCTTTGTACTCCCGTGGACTCAATTGAGTCAGGCTTGAGATGGTACTCCAGATGATTCTCCTGCGGACTCAGTTGAGATAGAGCTCTGTTGAGTATGACGTCGTTGTGGCTGAGCACAGGTGGATGTGTCCCTAGTGGCTGAACACTAGTAGACGTGTGGATCCCTTGCTATATTGTATGAGTGTAAGATTTACTTGTAACCTTAATTGTGATGTAAAGGGTACAAGTCGGCCCCACCATATGTGAAAGATAATTAATGTTTATTGTAATAATTAATTATATTACTGAGTTATTGAGGTCGGCCCTATTGTGCCAATAGACACACCTATTGTTGTGTCTAGTGTTGTATAAATAAAGGTGATTTCCCCATTGAGGAAACACACATGTCACTTGTCATTTTGGAAATTTCAGACCTACTTATAAGGCTGAGGTGTGCACCTCTCTTGGGCGCTAGTTTCAAGGTTGTAGAACACCCTCTTGTGTGCATCTAGGGTTTATGGTTGGGGGATCTTCTCTTGAGAATATAGCAAAGGATTGCTGGTTTTTTCTCCCTTGTTTGAGAAGGTTTTCCCAGGATATTTCTTGTGTTCTTGTGCATGGTAATTCTTCTTGTGATCTTGGTTATTGCAACACTTGTGTATGGTGTTGTTGCATTTGTTTATGGTTCAAATACATGCTAAATGAAATAAACCTCATGCTTGAGCCTAGCATAGTGAAAATTCAACAAAAAAGGGTCCATTTTTCTTTATAAAAGGCAACAAAGATCTTTTTTATTACTAATTTTACACTTCACTAATATCATTGGAGCACGATAACAAGCGGTGTAAAGATTCCCTCATTGTTAGGAGTGATCAAAGAGGTCACGTTTCATCTTTTCAACACTCTCTTGCCTATTGTCATTTGTCCATTATTCCAGGTAAGCAATGTTCCACTCATGTACGTATTGTTTTCCATTTCTTCAAATAATCCATTCATCCTTAGGGATTTTTGTTTTTCCACCTAACCAATAAAGGATTCCACATCAACACTAATACGCACACACTATAACACAATTGAATGATAAAAGATAAAATAAAATAAGAAGAAACATTTGGACCTCCGCCAAAGAAATCACCTCAACCACGCATAGCAGAAAAGGGCTCTCGCAAGGAAATTTTAATCAAATTTAGGGCCTCGGTTTCAAGCCACCTAAAAAGGGGGAAACTCTGCCACCCGATCCAAGCATGTGACCTATGCATCCAATTATTCGAGAACTTTCCCCTCAATTATACTTATTTGGTGTGGGGTCTTCTTCTAGCAAAATCCTCAAAGAATTATCAATCAGGACAAAAGAGAAAAGTTGGGAAAACTCAAAAAATTATGTTTCCAAGGTTCTATAGTCATCACTTTTTCCTTCTTAATGCCAAGAAATTCCTGCGAATGCTATTAACCGACAATTCATAGTAAGTTCACACATTTTGATGATGATACCCTGTTCTTCCTTCATCAAACCCCAGGTTTTGGGCCACCTCATAAGAAGCAAGCTTGACAAAATAAATTAAAAATAAATAAATTAACTACTAGAACCCAACCTCAAAAGCACTTAACTCACAATCATCATAGGAAACCTCAAATTTAGTAGGCCCTTGTTTTCTTTCAAATTCTCTTTTACTTCTAACATGGGTTATTCCCATCATTTACTGCTACTTTTTAACGAGATCCCACCAATGTTTGATCCAGAAGCTCAACAAATGGAAACAAAGGGTGATTTCTTGGAAAGGCATTTGGGTGCCTCTAGATTGCCCAACACCAAAATATATGGGTCCTAAAACCACTTCCTCAGAAGCCATGTTTCCTCTATCTTTATTTAAAAAGAAAAATCTTTCACCAAAATGGGAAATTTATTTTGATTTTTCTTCTAACTCAACTAATGTGCTCCGTTGTTGAAATAGATGAGTCATAGGATCTATAGATGGCATCAAAGAGAGAAAGAAAAAAAAAAGAACTAGCGATTGAACTAAGCCCAAACAAGGAAGAGATAGTAGATCTTGACACAAAGGTGAGCACCCATGGAATTGTTTATGTAGACACTTCGTGCAATATGGATGTGGGCACAACTTACAAATGGGGTGAGCTATATCAGATGTTCAAGGAGGAAACCTACCCAAAGCTCCCTATTATGCCTAGGGAAGTAAACCTAGACTTTGGTGTCTGCCAACAAATTAAGAAATTAGGGTTGCACAAGGTCGCAACCAGACCGATAGTACTCCCTTGCAAAGTCATTTCATGGCTAATGAGTCAAGTGGATATTGAGCACATATTAGTCAGGGATGCTTCCAGGAAAGCTATAGCCTCATTACAACCCTTAGCCTTGGAAGTTTACTACAAATTTCCCAACCAATTATTGATCTCACTGAGGAGTGGATTCTACAACTTTCCTTGAACTATCATGACCTCCTCAAGAGCTAGTGGATCGATCCCAAAGCATTTAGGGCTATGAGAATGGGAGCTTACCCCACAAGACACTTAAGAGCGCCATATAAAATCACGGTGGCTTTGATTAGCAAATTATATGGAGAGGAGGATGCAACACAGTTTAAAGAATCTCGGGTGCCCCTAATCCACCGAGTCACTCAAACTGGAAAAATCTTCAATTATGCTTGTATACTTTTGGAATCAATGGCTCAAACCACCTCCAAGGAGAAACACACAACCCTAGACATTCCTCTAGCATTCTTGATGTCCTCTTATATACATGACATTTCCTGTGTCGTAAACAAATTTCCGGGAATGGGCTAGCTATGGCAGTCCAACGAGGCAACAATCCATATATACTGTCAGATCTTGTGGGAACATTGCTTCAGGATTCACTACACCAAGATTTGCGAGTATTTTATAGCATCCATGCATAAGTTTATTTTTTGTGAGCTTTCCCAATGTATGACAGAAAAGGATATGCATGTGATCAATGAGATTGGTGACTCTTACGTCATAGAGAGATGCACATATATAAGGATTTTTGGAGCCATTAAAGCACCACATTTGTTACCTCAATTCATCCTTGATAAACTGGCTCTACAAGAGTTATCCTATCAAATGTTTTTGCATGGTGTTGGTGCATCACTCTCTTGTGAAAAGAAAGAACTGTGGCCCCCATTTCCTTTTCACATAAGGGCCTATGGAAATAAAGGTGTAAAAGAAGCAGTAGTAGAAGCCAAAGTCCTAGCCACTTTCCATTTTGGAGAGAAAAGATTTAGAAGTCACGATTCATTAAACATAGTCGATCGTCATTTCCATGCATGTAAATACAGATGGCCATATCATAATGAAGTATGGAAGGAAGAAGAAGGATACAGAAGAGCCACATCTCTAGATGAAGTTCCCTTCAAAATGGGTAGTAGCAATAAAGGAGGCAAAGACAAAAGGAAAGAGTAAATGGAAAAAGAGAGACTCAAGACAAATGCTAGATAGAAGGAAGTAGCAGGAGCAGTAGCAAAAGATAAAGCTAGACTAGAGAAAGAAGTTGAAGCTCTAAGGTTACAAAACGAGGCTAAAGCTTTAAGATTGCACGAAGATGTTGAGGAAAGAAAAATAAATTAAGAATTGAGACCGTCTTAGGAGAGGAGGCCATAAAGAAGAAGAGAGAAGAGGAAGCACAAAAGAAGAAAGAAGAAGAGGAGGCAGAAAAGAAAAGAGAAGAGGAAGCTAGAAGATTAGAACCCTTGGACACTAGGACTTCTATCCTAAAATTGTATGCAACACCCTAGGAACATCTATCATAGGGGGTCATTTTCTCCTAGGTGAGCTCGATTTGGGGAAGCTCACCCCTTCCATGTCCGATGCGGTTGCAATTTTATATGTATTTGTATTTGACAAAACCAAAGGTAGAATGGTAAAGCAATTGTATAGAAGACAGTAATTACCAAAAGTTCCTAAACTAATGGTTATTATTGAGACATTGTTGATGGAAAACAAAAGAACAAATCCTATTACCACAACTTCTACAAGTGACGCCTTTTCCTATGCTTTAGAATTTGACCTCCGAAGGATGGCTAAATAAATTGAAGATACAAATGAAAGGTAGAGAAACTAGAACAAGAGGTGGCCCATTACAAGGTGGATATGACCATCCTATCCAAGTTCAAGGTCCGCGTCTTTGAATTCCAAGATGAATTCAACACCATTCATAGGCCAATGTACCTTCAAGAGTTCTAGAATCATGCAACCCAATTCTCGCCTACCTCAAAAATGTCAAAGATAAAAGGGTAGTGTTGTATGGAGTTCAAATAAGCATGGATGAACTCATAAAGTGGCAAGCAGAGGAGAAGGATGTGTGCTCCAGAAGACTCGCCCAACATGACTAGAGAGAAATCCAATGTAATTATGCAACCTAGGAAAATTGTCAATCAACGAGCATGTTACTCAAAAAAGATATAACTCCTTCTGTGAATAACTGCAAACACTTACACCTTGTTGCGGAAAAAGTGATAGAAAGGTGTCACCTCCCATCACTTGGAGACATGGGCTCACCTTGACCCATGAAAAATATTTAAATGAAAAAGAGGAAAGTATTAGAGGCAAAGGAATCACAATTACTAGCCCTTCCAAAGAAATTAACTCCATTAATTCTTTCCTTAGCACACCTAAGAGAGGAATGGAACCTGTTATCCATCAAAGTTGCACTAGGATGGACTTCCAGTGAGCCGCCAAAGTTTGAACATTATTGTTCAAAATTCAAAGTTCAGAAGTTCAGTCGGTCATAAAGACCAACCTTTTTCTTTTTTTT
>JZKD02S2133641.1:127988-145588 GCA_000966675.3 Picea glauca
CATACAGTCTGGTCAAGGCATCAAACATTTCTTTCAAAGTCTTCTTAGATGACACATAAGGAATCAGGTGGTCTTTGATTGAATCTGCAATGATTCTTTTGGCCCTGATTGTGTCATTTTGATGCCTTTCCTTTTTTGCAGCATTGGCAGGTTCCGGTACTTCTTCTTTGACGAATCTTGCTAGGTCATTCTCTTCAAGAATGAGGTCAATCCTATACTTCCAGGCACGGAAGTTTTCCACTCCTTCTAGCTTGTCAACAAGCTTAACGCTTGCAGACATCTTTACCTGGAGCTAGGAAAATGACCGAAAAATGAAAGTGCTCAAAATCAAAATCTGAACTTACCAGGAGGTGTGCTTGGCTGAGGCGAGTAGCCTGGTGTGTTTGGATCTGAGAAAATCCAATTTTTGCTCCTCCAAATTTGATCTACGGATTTCTGGATTGGTGCTTCTAGTTTTCTGGTACCTCTGGTACTCTAGTACTTCTGGTACTTCTGGTACACTGGTTTTCTGGTACTTTTGGTACTTTGTGAAACTAGGGTTTCACTTTTTGGGAGATCCAGCCACTGAAAAGGTGCACTGAGAGTGCCAAAGTGATCCTTAGGGGAGGGCGCACTTTTCTAGATGGTTTTGGGACTGAAAAGCTTCACCATCAAAAAGCCATAATTTTCATGTACGGCAACAGTGACGTTTTTCACTCTTGTCAAAGATTCTTCCTTCATCTTGGCTCTGATACCATGTTAATGTTTAAGCCATTATTATAGTTCTTTGCATTTCATTAGATAACAATAGCATAATACAAGATACACAATCACAAGAGACACAACATTTATCCTGGGAAACCCTCTAGGGGGAAGAAAACCCAGCAAAACTTCCTTATTATAGATAGCCAATACAATGCCAAGAGATCTCTTAAACTAATGCAGAAGATCCTCTCCCAAATATGCGCCACTCTCTCTCCTTCTTTAACTACAATTCCAAAACTTGTCTTACAAATGAGCAAGTGAGTTGTGTGTCCAAGTGAGGCGCTAGCCTCCTTATTTATACAAGACTGGCACGTGTGAAGTGTCTCTTCACTGGCAGGGCCGACTTCTCCAACTGGGTGGTTATAACCACCTTTATTATGTTTCGGGGCCTCTTTGATATATTCTGGGGCCGACTTCTTCTTTTTCCTTTTACAATTACAATATGACCAATCCGCAAAAGGGGATGTGGTCCTTTTAAAGTAGACGACATGATCAATCCACAATGGGGATTGATCGAATGAATAATATATCAAATAATAATAAGAATACACTTTGCAGTTACATTATTTCAACAGGTTTTCCTATCAGCCTGAACATTACATGGTGCTTTGATGCTTCCGGGGGATGAAACACACATTACATACCGAAGAAGAAGGTATAGAGGGGTAGAAAACATATTTCACTTACAAGAAGAAGAAGTGGCAGAACAAGAGGGAGACATGGGGGACAAAAATAATGAGGAAAGGGCCATGCAGATCCTAGATGGTTTAGCCATGGGACAACAACAACTAGTACAACTCATGACACAGTTAATTGTCAGCACTCAAGCGAACCAAAACCATGGGGGCAACAATGGTGCGGGGGGCGTTAAGGGCCACAATGGGAACCAAAACCATGCGGGTGACAATGATGCAGGGGGTTCCAATGGGAACAATGGGAATCATGCAGAAGGAAGCAACAATAATATTCCCGCACAAATTGCCACTAGGACCACCAGTAGGATGATTCCTAGACCTCTTTTGCCTCAGTTCTTGGGGGATCAACAAATAGGAAATCAAGGGCAGTAAGGACATGGTGAAACCTTTGATGTTTATTGGAGGGAGTACCAGGCTCTTGGTGATGATTTCTAGGCAGCCATGTCACTACGGGACTACTGTACCATCAAATACAGGAACAGACCAAGGGATTTCAACAGGGGTCTGCAGAACATTGATCTCATGCGAAAGGTTGGAAAGTGATCCATTCCTTTCTTTGATGGTTCCAAGTTCCAACAAGTGCATGGCTAGAGCATGGGTACAGAAGTTGGACACAAACTTCCAACTCAACCCTATGACGGAGGCAGAAGCGATTAAATTCGCTACTTTGCATTTAGATGGACATGCCCATGAGAGGTGGTACCATGGATTGGTCACTCTGGGACATGCCACCATTACCTCCTATCTAGACTTCACACAAAAGTTGATGGAGAGGTTTGACAAGAAGGATCCAGAATTACATTTCAGAGAGTTGGCACAACTCAGACAGGTTGGGACACCAGATGCCTACATTATAGAGTTCTAGAGGCTTGCAGTCACAATGACAAATATATCCGAGCAAAGGCTAGTGATGTTGTTCACTGTGGGTTTATCCAAGCCACAACGTGGTTGGGTGAAATCCTTCAAACCAGAGACTCTACAAGATAAAATCATCAAGACACTGTACATGGAGGGTGTCATCCAAAAGAACAAAACTATTTCCAAGCCTTTCATTCCCCAAAAAAACAAAGATAAGAAACCTTTTCAGAAAGAGTGGACTGGAAAGGAGAAGTTAGAAGAGGCGACTCGTAATGAATTGAGAAGAAAGAAGTTTTTCTTCAGTTGCAAAGAGCCTTGGGAGCCCGGACACAAGTGCATGGGGAAGGGCAAGGTACACTATATAGAGGTGCACTCAAATAGTGACAAGGAACAAGAGGAAGTTACACAGGAGCAGGGAAACGAGCAGGGAGGCTCGAGTGATGAGCAACCTCGTGAGGAGGCTAAGGGTGTGACTGTCGTCACTCTATCAGGCACCCCTAGATACTACACTTTCAAAGTCAGGGAAGTACTACGAGGACAACGTGTCACTGCTTTGATTGATGGTGGGGCGACCCACAATTTCATTGATGCAGCACTGGTGGCAAAGAGACGCATGGCTACAGAGGACTTTGAGGGGTTCAATGTGGTAGTCGTTGATGAATTTAATATGACATACACACAAAAGATTCTGAGATTGGTCATGATGTTGGGCAACTATACATTGACCGACGATTTTTATGTGGTTGATTTAGCAAACACCGATATAGTTTTGGGTGTTTAGAGGCTTCATTCCTTAAGGGAAATTACAAAGAATTACCAGATAATGGAGATGAAGTTCAATACAACAAATGGCAAGAAGGTTGTTATGAGGAGCATGTCAAATGGTGGCCCTAAGATTGTGTCATCCAAAAGTATGGAGGCCATCTTCAGACACGGAGATGTAGCATGTGCAATCGAGTGCTTGATTATAGCTCAGGAAAAAGCAGAGGGCCGACAACATCATCATCTAGATATTAAGGCATTGTTGAGTAAACACGACAAGGTTTTTGGATAGATACCACCAGGGAGACTGTCTGATAGGGGATTTGAGCACACCATTGAGTTGGAGGAGGGAACAAAACCTGTGATCACTACTCCCTACAGACATCCAAAGAAATTCAAGGATGAAATTGGAAAGGCTATTAAGGAATTGTGGGAGATGGGACACATCAGACCTAGTTCTAGTCCATTCGCTTCTTCCGTAGTGTTGGTAAAGAAGAAGGATCGCACCATGAGGATGTGCATCGACCATAGAGCCTTGAGTAAAAAGACCATAAAAACAGGTACCACATTCACAAGATCGATGAGTTATTGGATGAGCTGCATGGGGTCGTTTATTTTTCGAAGATTGATCTTCGATCGAGGTATCATCAGATCAGATTCAGAGAGAAGGATATTCCCAAGGCTGCTTTTAGGTGCCATTATGGGCACGATGAGTTCCCAGTCATGCCATTTGGGTTGACCAATGCACCTGCGACATTTCAATCTTGCATGAACCACATATTCAACAAGCAACTGAGAAAGTTCTTGTTGGTATTCTTTGATGACCTTTTGATATATAGCAGGACATGGGAGGAACACTTGGAGCATCTGGATGAGATTCTAAGCATCATGGAGGATCAGTCACTGTATGCCAAGGAGTCAAAGTGTGAGTTTGGCATGACACAGATCCTATACTTAGGTCATGTGGTCAATGCTTAAGGAGTATAGGTGCATAGGGAGAAGATCCATGCCATATTGGACTGGCCACCGCCCAAGAACCTTACACACTGGCATGGTTTCTTTGGGATATGCAGCTACTACAAGCGGTTTGTAAAGGGATTCTCACAGTTGGCTGAATCACTCACAGATCTCACAAAGAAATGGGCATTCATATGAACAGAGGAGGCCCAAAAGACATTTGACAGGATGAAAGAAGTGATGTGCACTTGCCCAGTTTTAGCACTTCTTGATTTCACTCAGCCCTTTGTGCTTGAGTGTGACGCGTCGGGTGAGGGGATAGGAGCAATTCTGATGCAACATAGACATTCGATAGCATATGAGAGCAGGAAACTCAAATAATCAAAGAGATTCTACTCCATCTAAGATGAGGAAATGATCGCCATCATGCATGCCTTAGCAAAATTCAGACAATACTTGGTAGGTGGAAAATTTGTGGTTAAGACTGACCAAGACAGTTTGAGACACTTCCTAGGGAAGAAGGACTTAAATGAGAGGCAACAAAAGTGGGTCAACAAATTGCATGCATATGACTTCGACATTGAGTATGTGAAAGGGAAGAAAAATGCAGTTGTTGATGCTCCATCCAGGAAACCGGAGATATGTTCACTTGCAAAGATTTAAACTGACTGGAAATCTCATTTCTTAGTAGAGTATTCCAAGAATAAATTTGCTTGTGAGTTCATGGACCACAGCGTACAGGATGACAAGTACAAAGTGGTGGATGACATCATCTATTACAAGGACCGCATATACTTAGTCCCCGAGTCTACACTGAAGGAGAAGATTATGAGGGTTATGCATCATACTCCCTTGGCAGGGCATCTTGGGAACTTTAAAACTCACTTGGAAGGACCTCAAAGATGATGTACTAAGACATGTGAGGGAGTGGATGTTAACTTTTTAGCTCGGGAGGTGCTCCGCATGTTTTGTCTTGTATGCGGATGTTACCTTAATATTTACACTACCAGACACTTAGCTTTGTAATAGTTTTTATAAAGTTGTTTTAAGTGGTTCTTTTATTAAAGTGACTTTTTAATAAAGTGTACCTTCTAATTTTGAAGTGACTTTATTTTCATAAAGCACTTATGTAATAAAATGAAAATCATTTTAATTTAATGAGACATTTTGGAGGGAATGGATCATGACCCTTGATCTTGAAAAAGACAAGATCTAATCTTGGCCTTTGGATTTAGGGTTGGAGAAGACACTTTGGAGGGAAAATGTCATTTTCAGATTATAAAAGAATGCATTGGGTAGTGTGCAAGACATTTTGAGAAGACATTGGGAGGAGATTGAGAGAGATTTTCTGAGTATGCTTGAGAGAGGAAAGTGAGCAACAAAGAGGGCACGTTTTCCAAGGAAATAGGGCACAAATCCCAAGAAAAATTTTCTGTGAGTTTTGGGCCGAATTATTTTTCTACTGTGGGAGGCCGTACTGTACGGATCCGTACAGTCCGTACAACTATACGGATTTGGCACGAAAATCGAAGCAGTTTTGGGCACGATTTTCGAGGCGGATTTCAAACTTTTGTTCATTGTTTCTGGGCTGTATGGAATAGTCCTTACAACTGGCTATTGGCACGAAAAACGAGGTACGGAGTAGGTTGTACAATAGTACGGATTTTGGCACATTTTTCAAGGCAGATTTTTGTGGGACTGTTTTGGTGCTGTGAGGTATTTTCCTTGGCTGGAAATGTGTATGTGTTGTTGTTTTGTACTTTCCTGAAGATGAATAATAAGATCTCTCTCTCTCTCGTTGGGTTTCCCCACATTGGGGTTTTCCCGAGATTTTGCCTAAATTTCTAATGGGTTGTTGTCCACTGTGTTATTTCCGCTGGATATTTTGCTTAGCAATGTGTATTTATTCTTATGGTAAATTCTGAATGTGGGTTTAAGGCATTTATGAAATTTATGAAGACAGTTATCTCTAGGTTGCTAAGTGTATGACAGAAATTTCATTTGCTGATTTTTGTCATTAAAAATTTACATGGTATCAGAGCTTTGTCTCTGACAGTGGGCAGCGTGATTTTTGGGCAAAAGGGTGTGATTGTTTTCCTTGAGTTGTGACAGGGAATATGGCTGCAAGTATTAGATATGAGGATCGGTTGGATAGCATATCCAACTATTTGCAGTAGAAGGTCCGATTGTCAGTTTTTTTCAAGGAGAACAAAATTTCTAACTATGTCAATTCTGTTGTGATAGCTCCTGCAATAGATCTTGTTTCTTTGGACTTGCATGAGATCAAGGAGGCCAAGGCTCAAGGGATTATTATGGATGGGGGGAAGGATCACCTTATCCCACACTTGGCTGAGAAAAACACTGCCAAGGAGATGTGGGTTGCATTTAAAAACTTGTTTGAGGCGAAGAACGAGAATCGAAAGATGGCCTTGAAGGCTAAGTTGCATGATACCAAGATGGGTAAGGAGGATAGTGTCCCTTCTTATCTTACCCGGGTGGCTCAAGTAAAAGATGAGTTGGCAGCTGTTGGAGAGGTCATTACGGATTCTGAGTTGGTGAGGATAGCCTTAAATGGATTCACCAAAGAATGGGAAGTCTTCATGAAGTGTGTGGTGGGACGTGAGCATCTACCAGAATGGAGCAGATTGTGGGATGATTTCACTTAGGAGGAGATCTGAGAAAGATCTCAGAGCAGTGAACAGAAGACAGATGGAGTTGATGAGAATGTTGCTCTTGTTGCAGAGAGCAAGAAGAAAGGAAGTTTCAAAAGGGACTTGAGTAAAGTTAGATGCTATTGTTGCAACCAGTTGGGGCACCTTGCCTCTCGTTGTCCTGAGAGGAAGAAGAAGACGAAGTCAGAGGGCCCTGAGATAGCTGCTACAGCAGCCATGGAGGACTTTGCTTCAAAGTACGAAAAGGAATTTTCTTTGGTGACCCTTGTTTCTAGTGTCGGCAGCGGAGGATTTGGAGATGATATCAGATGGATTGTGGACAGTGGAGCCTCTAGCCAGATGACGGGAATCTAGTGAGTATTCCTGGATTCCACAGAGATTGGTCATGGTCGACAGGTGGTATGGCGAGAGTTGTACGTGGAGTTGGGAATGTCAGATTCCAACTCGAGTTTGGGGGACTCTTGGAGCTTGATGGAGTTCTCTTTGTTCCAGGGTTGAGGGTTAACTTGCTCTCAGTCTCAGCCTTGGAGAAAGTAGGATAGTGCGTATTGTTCAAGAGGGAACATGTCTTTATCTACAGGCATGGAGTGGACCCGGTAGAGCTACAGCTGATCGGTAACCAGGTGGACAGGTTGTATATGTTGAGAGGACATCCTTTGATGTATGATTCAACGTCGGATGAGGAGAGTGAGGAGGCTTCTGAGACTGCGGTGGCGCCAAGGATTCAGTCTTGCATTCCAAGAGAAGAGAGCGAGTCTCTTCTGAGCACTGGTAGAAGGCTCAGCTAGGTTGATCGAACCAATGCTCAAGATGAAGTGAGCTCAACGTTCCAGGATGTTTCTAGGAGAAGATATTCTAGTTCGAGTTTTGTGCGGGTGTTGAGGATGGCTCCAGGTTCAGAGGGAGCTCCTACAGAGCACAATGTGGTGGGACCAGATGATGGAGATGATAGCGAGTACATCCCTCGCTAAGAGGGAGTGTTATCTTTTTAGCTCGGGAGGTACTCCGCATGTTTTGTCTTGTATGCGAATGTTACCTTAATATTTACACTACTAGACACTTAACTTTGTAATAGTTTTTATAAAGTTGTTTTAAGTGGTTCTTTTATTAAAGTGACTTTTTAATAAAGTGTACCTTCTAATTTTAAAGTGACTTTATTTTCATAAAACACTAATGTAATAAAGTGAAAATCACTTTAAATTAAACAAGACAATTTGGAGGGAATGGATCACGACTCTTGATCTTGAAAAAGGCAAGATCTAATCTTGACCTTTGGATTTAGGGTTGGGGAAGACACTTTGGAGGGAAAATGTCATTTTCAGATTATAAAAGAATGCATTGGGTAGTGTGCAAGACATGTTGAAAAGACATCGGGAGGAGATTGAGAGAGATTTTATGAGTATGCTTGAGAAAGGAAAGTGAGCAGCAAAGAGGGCACGTTTTCCAAGGAAAGGGCACAAATCCCAAGAAAAAATTTCTGTGAGTTTTGAGACGAATTATTTTTCTGATGTGGGAGGCCGTACTATATAGATCTAT
The DNA here is from genome assembly GCA_000966675.3 of Picea glauca. Taxonomy (NCBI): domain Eukaryota; kingdom Viridiplantae; phylum Streptophyta; class Pinopsida; order Pinales; family Pinaceae; genus Picea; species Picea glauca. Next base: position 136,213 of record JZKD02S2133641.1, read on the forward strand.
ACAGTTCGTAGAATTCCATACAGTCCGTACAACCATAAGGATTTGGCATAGAAATCAAGACAATTTTGGGCACGGTTTTTGAGGCGGATTTCAGACTTTTGTTTGTTGTTTCTAGGCCATACGGAACAGTCCGTATAGCTGGAATGTTGGCACTGAAAATGAGGTACGGAGGAGGTTGTACAGTAGTACGAATTTGGCACATTTTTCGAGGCAGATTTCTGTGGGACTGTTTTGGTGCTGTGAGGTATTTTCCTTGGCTGGAAATGTGTATGTGTTGTTGTTTTGTACTTTCTTGAAGCTGAATAATAAGATCTCTCTCTCTCGTTGGGTTTCCCCACATTGGGGTTTTCCCTAGCTTTTTGCCTAAATTTCTGAGTGTTATGGGTTGCTGTCCACTATGTTATTTCCGCTGCATATTTTGCTTAGCGATGTGTATTTCTGCTTATGGTAATTTCTGAATGTGGGTTTAAGGCATTTATGAAATTTATGAAAACAGTTATCTCTAGGTTGCTAATTGTATGACAGAAATTCCAGTTGCTGATTTTTGTCATTAAAAATTTACAGTGTATGACTTGTCAGCAAACCAAGTCAAAGCAAACTCATCCTGGAGGGTTACTACAACCATTACCCATCCCAGAGAAGAAGTGGGAAAGTGTATCCATGGACTTCATCACAGTTTTACCTAAAGTACAGGGCAGAGATTGCATATATGTGATGGTCGATCAATTGACCAAGTTTGCACATTTCTTTGCCATATCCTCATAACACGGGGTAGCATAGGTAGCAAAGTTGTTCTTCAAGGAAGTATTCAGACTCCATGGGTCGCTGAAGTACATTGTCAGTGACAAAGACAACAGGTTCCTCAGTGGATTTTGGCAGGAGTTGTTCAAGTTGGTTGGCACAGAGTTGACTCCTAGCACTAGTTACCACCCCCAGACAAATGGTCAAACAAAGATCATGAGCAAGTGGCTCGAGGGGTATTTACGTAACTATGTGTCTGGACAACATAAGGCATGGGTTAAGTGGTTTCATTTGGGGGAACACTGCTATAATACTACTTGTCATATGTCCATTGGTATGACCCCATTTTGAGCATTATATAACTATGATGCTCCTTCATTTGTTGATTTGGTGTTTAGGGATAGCAGGGCTTCCAAAGCCAAGGATTGGATCCAGGAGATTCAAAACATCCTCAAGGCTCTCAAGGACAATTTACAAGTGGCACAAAATCAACAGAATATTTATGCAAATAGGCACAGAGTCAAGCACACTTTTGAGGAGGGGGACTAGGTATTTTTGAGATTACAACCATACAAACAATCTTCACTAAAGAGGTGTCGAAAAGCTTAAGCCTCGCTTTTATGGTCCCTACAGGGTGATCTGTGTTGACGATTGAGTAGCTTCGAAAGATATCCTTATTGTATTTGACCAAGACAAACCCTAAAGAATATTATTATATTATATTTATTAAGACAACCCTATTGTGCCTTTGTAAAAGTCGACCCTATTGTGCCTTGACAATTAAATGTAATTTAAGAGGGTAAATTTCCAGGTCGGCCCAGACCTAATTTAAGGAGGCCAGACTACTATTTATAAGGGAGGCTAGCGCCTCACTTGTTCACTCACTCATGAGCTCTACAACAAGAGGAAAAGTGCACAAGTCTTGGAGGAGAAGCTACTGCAGCTAGGTGTGACGTCAAGGAGGGTTCTTGGTCTATCTTTGGGATACATCTTGGTCAAGTGGTGCGCTACTCTTTCCTAGTGAAGGAGTAGAGGAGGATCTTTTGCTTTGTTAGTTCTCTCTTGGAGAGAAGCATTGTTTTTGGTTGGCTAATCTATATTGAGGAAGTTTGTTGGGTTTTCTCCCCCTAGAGGGTTTCCCAGGGAAATCTTTGTGTCTCGTTTCTGTGATTGCCTCTCTTTCAGTGATCTTATATATGCAACTAATGTGCAAAATAATTGTAATAATAAAAGAAGAACCGCAACTGCTAGTTGTAGAAGTAAAATGTCAACAAGGTATCAGAGCAGGCCTGAAAGAGACCAACTCACAGTTTATAAAAGAATTTCTAGCCTCAACACACCCTCTCCAAAAATTCATTTTTCAGTGTTGTAGCTACTGCAGAAATTAGTGTTTCTGCATAAACCCTAAGAGTGACGTTTTTACCTTTGTTGGAGGACGTTGGTGAAACTAAGATCACCTAAGAACTCGCCCAAGCAAGGCGCAACACTTCCCTGGATCAGAATTCTGAAATTTGAAGTTTGAGAAATTAGGGTTTCCTCATAAAACCCTAAGTTGCAGTTGTAGTTGCAGTATCAGTTACAGTTGCAGTTGCAGTGCCAGTGCCTTCATGCCAGTTGCAGTGTTAGTTCCTTCATGCCAGTTGGGACGGATTTTTATTATCCTAGTGCACCTTACCCTAGCAAATCTCCAACTACCTTTAGATTGCAAGTTGCAACACCTTTGAAGTTTTTCATTACTTGTCGCTGCTGCCAGATGGTGCCACYACCTATCGATACTGTCARAGGTATGTACTTACATATGCTTAAACTGTATCATTATCTTAAGGGTATTTGCAGGAGAAGGGATCTTTTGTCCAAACAACAATCGTARATCCAAAAGGATCTCAGATCCCGCACATTYRGAGGAACAATGCACCCCAGGTTTGATTGTTTTGATATGCCTCTATTTGTTATGGCATATTGTGATCTTATGAACATCTAGGTTGTATTTTGATCTGTTGAAGTTATGACTATCATACTAATCATTGGTCAAAATTAAAGTCAAAGTATTAGATTGATTAAGGTTGAGATTATAGAGTTTATTCTCTAACTCATATTTCTGTCAAGAAAGCATATTATCTTAGTACAGAGGACAGGTTAAAGAAAATACTTGTCATCTTGAGTAAAGGAGACTCAGAAGAAAAGCAACAACACTCATTCTTGAGGACAAGACTCCACGTTCCAGGTTTGATTGATTAAGTTGATAAGATTCAAATTTGCACATATCAAGTTTGATAATTGCCACATTGCCAGTAAACACTATAGTTGTTATAACAATCTTTGAAAAGTTTTATTATTGAATACATGGTAGCATATGAGCACTATTGAGATAAATGCTTATTGTAATCATTTACTAGATATAACTAACATCTCCTCTAGGAGAAACTTATTGATTTGTTTCAAGGTTACCATGGAGGAATTATTGATCACAACACTAGAAGAGTGTTGCTCTCATTTCTTATTATTGTATTTCTTACTTTTGACCCTTGTTTCAGGTAGGTCACAAGTGATAGCTCTAAAGGAGCTATTGTGACAATTGTTCTCGCTATTGTTTTTATTATTATTATAAAGAGTATCATTCTTGTCTATTGTTTCTCCCTTGTTGTTCTTGTTCCGGGCAGGTCACAGGTGATAACCCTGAGGGAGGTATAGTGACAATTGCAGGAGGCAACATATTAGATGAGACATGGATCAGACTATCCAAGTTGTATACATGACCATATACATCCATGTACCGAAGAAGAAGAAGAAGAAGCTACGTTTGCTAGATACAAAACATCTCATATGGAGACAGATCATGAGGAGTAGAAGGCTCCAAAGATGACAGAACAAATCCCTCTAGTGTAGTTGATCACTCGTCATATCATCAGAAAGAGTTAGTAGAGCCAGAAGGGCCTACCTAGAATCAATGCAGTAACCAGGAAGAGACCAGCATGGTCCCATGACACTTTGCAGGATACAAAGCCATATAGCATTGATGAGCCATACCAGAGGGAGCAGATGGCTCTGAAGATTATATAGCTTTAGAGGGAGCATGGAATCTCAAAGAGGATCAGATGGGAAAAAGAGACGTCTTCCAAGACTGACAAATAGATGCCATGAGTTGAGAAGACTAGATCATAGCCTCAGAGACTTCTAGGAGATGTGAAATCTCCTGGGAAGATTCCCTTGTTTCAGTGACAGAGGAGGAAGCCAGTCAGAAGGACTGGGATATGGATTTTCCTTGAGACCAAAAGGGATGCCAATGGTGACTTCCAAGATTGATCTAGCAGATAACAGTATAAAGATGTACAAAGCCTGATTTGTGTCCAGAGGATTCTCCCAGCAAGAGGGAGAAGACTATGACAAGACACTTGCTCTAGTAATCAGAAGAAGTATATAGAACAAACATTATTCATTAAAAGAAGCTGACACAGTATGAGATTCAGAGGGAGAAGGTATGACAATCCCTGTATTTAAGATTCAGTTACCTCCAGAGAAAGAGGATAAGCTAACCTCGGTGTCAATTATTGAGCTACTCCCAGTTTCAGATGAAGTTGTTGCCGTGATAGAATAGAGTAGCTGCTCAAAGAGTTCAACAACTATAGAGAGAACGGAGCAGTCATTCTCAGCTTCAGAAAGAGCAGCTACAGGTGCAAAGTCCCAGTTCTAGAGAGAGAAGAGGACATACTCTCAGGCAGTATGGAAATAGTGCTTTACAGAAAGCACATAGAGCTAGCACATGATTGTGTAGATTGAATTGTAGCTGAGCAAGTATACCAGTTTGGTACAATGTGATGTGAAATTTTGGTTCGAGGACAAATATATGTTTTGCGGTGAACACATTGAGTCAGTACATGATTGAGCCTAGGCATGTGCACCTGATTATGACAAAACATGTGATGAGGTACCTAAAAGGTACAATTGATTATGGACTTTGATATATTTTGGATCATGAGATAAGATTGCAAGGCTACACAGATTCTGATTGGGCAGCTAGTGTCATCGACTGGAAAAGTACATCCCAATGTTGCTTTAGTATGAGATCAGTTGTGATCTCGTGACTCAGTGAGAAGCAGACCTGTATGGCACTCAGTTCCACAGAGGCAGAGTACGTAGCAACATGGTCATCTTGTGGCGAAGCAGTGTGGCTTCGAAAGTTGATTGCATAATTGTTTGATCTCGAGTTGGAGGAAACTTGTATCTTTTATGAAAACCAGAGTTGCATAAAGTTGTCAGTGAACCCAGTGTGTCATGACAAGTCCAAGTATATCGAGATCAAATACCACTATGTCCGGGACATGGTACAAAAGGGAGCAGTAAGACTCCAATATATTGCCACTGACGAATAGGTAGAAGATGTGTTGACCAAGCCCCCTATCCATAGTGAAGTTCGAGTATTCAGAGACAAGCTTGGAGTGATCCAGAAAGACTTCTCCAGTAGCAGGAAGTGATGTGTTCCCCAGTAGAAGGGAGTGATGTGTTCCCCAGTAGCACGAAGTAATGAGATCCCTAGTAGCGGGAAGTGACGTGTTCCCCAGTAGCGGGAAGTGATGACATCCCCAGTAGCGGGAAGTGATGCGTTCCTCATTAGCAGGAAGTGATGAGATCCCCAGTAGAGGATGCTACCCCAACGCAGGCTAGTAGGCTACCCCAGCGCAGGTTGGTAACCCCAACGCAAGCTCGTAGGATACCACAACATAGGTTGGTAACCCCAACGTAGGTCGGTACGCTACCCCAGCACAGGTTGGTAAACCCAACACAGGCTGGTACGCTACCCCAGCACAAGTTGGTATGCTACCCCAACGTAGGCCAGTACTCTACACCAGTGTAGGTTGGTAACCCCAACGCAGGATGGTACGCTACCCGGTAACCCCAACGCAAGTTGGTATGTTATTTCAATGAAAGTGCAGAACTTCCTATGATATATAGATCCGTGATTGACAACAAAACAATGACCAAGTATGCAGAAGCGCAGAAGCAGTGATGATGACCGTGACAAGAAGAATACCTTCCTTGCTAAGAGGGAGTGTTGAAGATTGAGTAGCTTCGGAAGGTATCCTTATTGTATTTGAGCAAGACAAACCATAAAGAATGTTATTATATTATATTTATTAAGACGACCCTATTGTGCCTTTGTAAACGTCGGCCCTATTGTGCCTTGACAATTAAATGTAATTTAAGAGGGTAAATTGACAGGTCAGCCCAAACCTAATTTAAGGAGGCCAGACTACTATTTATAAGGGAGGTTAGCACCTCACTTGTTCACTCACTCATGAGCTTTGCAACAAGAGGAAAGTGCGCAAGTCTTGCAGGAGAAGCTACTGCAGCTAGGTGTGGCGTCAAGAAGGGTTATTGGTCTATCTCTGGGATACATCTTGGTCAAGTGATGTGCTACTCTTTCCTAGTAAAGGAGTAGAGCAAGATCTTTTGCTTTGTTATTTCTCTCTTGGAGAGAATCATTGTTCTTGGTTGGCTAATCTATATTGAGGAAGTTTGTTGGGTCTTCTCCCCCTAGAGGGTTTCCCAGGATAATCTGTGTCTCCCTTGTTTATGTGATTTCCTCTCTTTCAGTGATCTTATATATGCAACTCATGTGCTAAATGATTGTAATAATAAAAGAAGAACCGTAACTGCTAGTTGTATAAGTAAAATATCAACAATCTAGAGAGTTCGAGAGGCAACTTATGAGCTTGACTTGCCGGAGGGAAGTAAGATCCACAATGTGTTTCATGTTTCGTGCCTCAAGAATGCATTGGGAGAACAGGTCACTTCTTCGGCAGAGTTACTTCCATTAGATGAGAAGGGGCAGTTAGTGTTGGTTCTTGAGGAGGTATTGGAAGTTCGGAAGAGGAAACTGTGAAATAGGGTGCTATGAGAGCACCTCGTCAGGTGGAGAGATTTGTTAGTAGAGGATGCCACATGGTAGGGCGACCAGATCTTTCAGCATCCTAACTTGCAGTTGCTTGAGGACAAACAATCTCGGGAAGGGAGAAATGTAATGTACCTTTCCAAATGATAGTTCTAGGAGATCGATGTAATAGCTTAAGTGATTCCCGTAGACTATAGTCAGTGGAGAAAAAGGGAATTAATTAATTATTTAATGTCATCGAAGTGGGAAAATTAATCTTTTTAAAAAGTGACATTGAGTAATTAGGAAAAAAAGGGTGTTTTAAGTGACTTTGAGTTAATAAAGTCAATTTACTTTATTAAAAGGGTAAAAGGGTCAGAAAAGGGTTAACGAAGAAATAAAGGAGAATGAGGGTGCCCTCTCTCATTAATGATTATGCATTTGTTATTTTCCAAAACAAAATTGAGAGAGCTCTTGTGGCTCTGGCTCTTGGGACGAAAAAATCCTACAGGACTTTGGGATTGGGTTTGGTGGTGAAACTATCCACCCTAGCCAATGTAGAGGAAAGATCATCTAGATTTCTTCAGTGTGGCTAAGTATTTCATCTTTGGCAGCTGAGTTTTCATTCATAAGGGTTGATTTCTTTGAAAAAGGCAAATAGTGTTTTGTGGCTGTGTTTTTGGTGTGTGTGTTGTGTTTTATTAAGAATGGGGGTTGTGTTACTCCTTTGGAGGCCGAATCCTCTCACTTGGGGGTTGTATTTTCTTTGTGGGCTAATTTCTTTACCTTGTGGGTCGAACTACATCAGTTTGAGGACGAGTTCCCATCTGTTGGTCTAGTTGGCAATTAAAGGGGTCGAGTTTAAGTGTGTTGCGCGAGTTATTTGCAACAGGGGCCGAGTTGGAGTGTGTCGGGCGAATTTTATACTAGCTGGGAAAATTTTATGCTTGCTAGGGCCGATTTTATACCTGATGGGGAAGCCTTTCTCTTGTTGGGACGAGTTATGTCTATGTTGGGTCCAATATTGTTGTAGAGGAGCCAATTTATCACCACAGAGGTCGAGTATCATAAGGTAGTCATTCTGGGTGGTAAATATCAGTTTTGCAGCAGAATAGCGGGGGTTTCAAGGCAGTTATAGCCTCAACCTCATACCTATCTTCCATCCAATACTTCCCAGACATTTTGTGAGTTGTTTGTGATGATATCAGTTCTGATTTTAAGGATTAAATAAATAATCAGATTGCATTTCTTCTCTTGTTGTTGGTTAAATTCTGGTCTTTCATAATTATTGTCGTTCTATATGGTGAAATATCCCTGATCTAGCTGATCAGGATATCTACTACGGATCTAGTGTTTTGTTTCACAGATCTAATACACTGGGGGTTTCTGGATGCGTTTTAGTTATGTGCTTGAGATATTTCGTGGTTGTTGCATGTGCATGTTATATGTTATGGTTTAAACAGTATATATATGATGCATGCAGAAATAAGGAACATCAACCACCCAATAATATGTATTATGATATTCAAGCATGGAAATACAATGAAATACTGGAAATATAGAAGATAGTCTTCAATCAGATCTCATGGATCGTCATTGGAATACAAGCAAATAACATAAAATACCTGTAATCAGAAGATGAAGGCAGATCTGATGCATGCACAGATAGATAGGCAAAAACGACGATTATGGAGAAGCACGGTAACTGCTACAAATTGGAAAACTCGTCCGGAAGGTTATACCCGTCAGAATGAGTTGGAAACTGCCCCAATAGAAGCGCCACGGCCTCTAGAATGATACTGGTGACTGTCGTATGACAGATCTGGTCTCGGATGTTTCGAATCTCATCCCCTGGGGGTCTGTGTACCTCCGGGGCTCTTTGGATGCGCCCCAAATGATTCCACCAACGAAATTGACTACTATAGGACTCAAAACGTTCGCCTCACCATATGCGGAACTGGGTCGGAAGGGTTTCCCCAGATCTTCTCTGATGCTCCGTCTATAACCCCAACTGTCCTTCCAAAAGAGTTGCGCCCTAAATGGTTGAATGATGCGCTCTAAAGGATTCCACTGTCCGAATCTGATGGGAAGTGGCTCAATCTATGCGCCCTCGCTGGATCTCAACTAGGTCAGAAGGAAACAGCAATCCGAGCTCTGATCTCGTGCAGCTACATAAACCCTCTATCTGAACTTGCACCCCCACTGGCTGAGCTGCGCAACACTGATAACTGGATATTCCTGAATAGCATGGTGAAATACTTGGATGATATCTCTGATGGGCTAGGGTGTGTCTCTCAACACCGAAACCGATCTGTGGTGGTGGTTTCCTCCAGAAATCTACAAAACAGTAGAAGTCGAATCTCTTCCTCCTCTGGGAACTCTCAACATCAAATCATAACAATGCATAATGAATTAGGTTGCTTTACCCTTCCTTTATAGCTTCCTGAAACCCTAATTCGTTGTTGACCTTTTCCCTCCAAGTGACTTTTACTTTATTTTATTATTCCTTGATTAAATGACTTAATTAATTAATTAATTAACCATTTTACCTCTAAAAAGTGATTTATCCATCCTAATGGCTTCTTCAGCCACTGCAAGTCACTTCTCATAATTTTATCCTATAATGCTCTTCCTCCCGATTCCGATGAGTGATTACACTAAGAGGTTTCTCCAAGTAATATGCCCATTATGACCTTCTTAGTGAATTTAATTAAGATATGACCCATAATAACTCAAAATTACGGAAATCGTCAGAATGCAATGGAA
>JZKD02S2133641.1:162376-177815 GCA_000966675.3 Picea glauca
GTCGGTCTTCTTCTTTCCCTTTGTCCAAAGAGCAAGATCCTAATCACCCTGCACTGTCTATTGTTGATGATGTCCAGAAGCCTCTGCCACAAGTCTAGTCTCCTCCTGAACGAACTCATCCCACATCCTCTCCCATGTGGGCATGACCTCCCTGGACACAATGCCACGAACGAATGGACCCCATGGTTTGGTAAAGTTGTTTAAGGTTGTCCTCACCATAGAATTGGGTTCCACCACCTCTCCCACGGCTCCAAGCTCGTCTCTGATCTGCGTGTATCGACCAAGGAAAGAAGTAACCAACTCATCTTGGAGCATGTGAATGCCCCTCAAGTCCATCATGAAGAACCATCTTTCGGTTCTCATTAGAGCTCTGATAAAGCTTACATAGAGATGCCCACATCTCATATGCCCAAGTTTCCCAGTCAAGTGGGGAATGATTTAATCTCGCACCGAATCACATATCGTCCTCTTTGCCTTGTTGTTCCTCTTCTTGAACTCTGCTAATAAGATGGGAGCAGTAGTAGGAGGAACAGCCACGGGCGCATCAACTATATCCCATAGTTTGAGGTCCTCCAAGACAAAGACAATCCTCGCCTTTTAAGGCAACCAGTTGCTAGCTCCAGCTAGCCTATCCTCCGCATGCATCTGAGATGTTGACATCACTGCCAAACTACACTAGAACTGATGCTCCAACTGCAAAGGAACATTGACTCACTCCTATCAACACAGGTGTGAAAAGAGGCAAACGAACACCGACCTCACTCCTAGCAATATAGGTGTGAAAAGAGGTCGTGAAATACAGCCTCACTCATGTCCACGCAAGTGTGAAAAGAGGCTTCACACCAGTGTCAAAAAAATCAGCCCTGAACTGTCCAACAAATCTGCCCACAAGCTGTCAACAAACTCTGTCAACACGTTGTCCAAAATCTGCCCTGAACTGTCCTCTTCCTTTGCTTGCCTTTGTCTTTATCCTGATGCCTTTGCTTTGACTTTGCTCTTGCTTGACCTTTGCTCTTGCTTTGCCTTTGTTTTTCCCTTTGTAGTAGCTCCCTCCACTCAAGAAAGCCTCCCACAAGATGATGGTGCGCCCTCCTCCTCAAGTGCGCCCCCTCCTCATGCAAAACTCCAAATAGTGCGCCCTCCTTCACCCTTGCGCCCTCTAAGCTCTAGAGTGCGCCTCTCCAAGGTGAATGGGTCTCTCCTCAAGGTAAGGGCCTCTCCCACACTAGAATGCGCCCTCCAAACTCTAGAATGCACCCTCTCCTCTAGCATGTGCACCCCTCCTCCGTGGAATGCATCCTCCTAAAAGCTTGCACCCTCACTCATAATGGCTCCCTCCATAGCTCTAGAGCAATCCACAACCAAATGAATGAACCTCCAAGCAATGGACAAAGCCTCCTCCACTAGAAGTGCTCCCTCCTCACAAGGTTGCGCCCCTCCTCTAGTAAATGCGCCCTCCACTAGAAGATGTGCACCCTCTCTAGGATAGTAGCCAAACCTCCATGGAAGACCTCTTCAAGCAACCTCAACTCAAGCAATTGCGCCCCTCCTCTAGTAAATGCGCCCTCCACCACAAGATGTGCACCCTCTCTAGGATAGTAGCCAAGCCTCCATGGAAGACCTCTTCAAGCAACCTCAACTCAAGCAATGGCTTCCTCCTCAAACCCTCAAACAAGTGCACCCTCCTCTCCTCAAGCAATGCGCCCAAGCTCTCCTCTTCTCCTCTTCTCACAAGTGAAGAATGAGTCTCATAAATGCACTATACCCTCCTTTAGCCTCCTTTAGCCAAACCCTAAAAGATCAATGGCCTAGATCCAATATAGCCAAATCTAATCAATGGGTGAGATTCAATCCCTAAATCTCACTTAGGAAACCCACTTTCCTTAGTTTGCTTTATGTCTATTAATTCACCCACTTTGTGAATTAATTGTCACTTTAATGACTTAAGTGACATATTTCACTTTTGACTTAAATCTCCTAAGTCAAAGTGAAATTAGAATCATAAAGTAAAGTAACAAGGGTAATAGTCTCCCCCTTTGTGTTTAGAGACTCATAAACACATGGGGACCACTTTCCAAGCTACCCAAATCTCAACACAGAGTTGTTGTGGCTAGCAAAAGTTAAAATCCAATCATTATCCTTCCAGATGCTCGCCCTAAGGTCCTAAGAGCAATGAAGCGCTACTCCATAAAAATCAACAAACCTTCTAACATATAACTAATAAGTGTCCCACTTGTTGGCGGAATGCATTTTACGGTGTCCTTTACATTCCATTCCATATGGCACTCTGTGTGTTCCTAACTCCAAGTGGCATTGCAGTACTCCTTACTTTCCATTGCACATAGTACTCAATGTTTCAGACCATAATAAATTAATGGCAATAAAAGGGCTTGGAAAAATGTTACATCGTAGATGAAGGGCAACACACCCTCTGCAAAGGCACCCATAAATGAGGTAATGTGAACCCTTGTATGTCAAGACCCTGTTATCGCACAATTTGTACTTTGATCGAAGGAAAGGTAAATGTAAATAAAATTGGCGTAACTTGAGGTTATCCTATCACTTTCACCTCAATAGGATTCCTCTTTCTCTTTAGGGTTGAAGGCCCAGGGGAGACGTCCCCAGTGACCTCTGGGTTTGAGAAGGCAAGGTCAAGATAACTATTAAAAGGTTCCCTCTCACAAGTCACCAATGATCAGAAAGTCCCGAGATTATAACCAATGAAGTGATGAAATATCAAGATGTACCTACCCGGAACAAAGCAACAAGAAACTATATGTTTTGCAAGTACAACTTGCCGTTAGCACTTCATAAGACCACAAACTTTCTCAATAAAATCAATTGGTTGATAATGATGAAGTAAACAGAAATTTATAACAGCAATATTTATGAGACAATACTTCACAATGAGTGCCTTGAAAGTTGAAACAACTTCAAAATGACTAAGGATAATCAATCATTAACACCATAATACTAGCATTTATCAGAAGCAAGCAAGGCAATGCATTAATCAACTTTCTCAATTGCTTTTAAAAGCTTTTAATGCTGCAAAGTATGGTTGTAGCTTCTTTTAGTAACAGCAGCAATAATGTTAGTAGGTTAGGCTATTCTAATGTTAGAGGTGGTTAGTAGAAAGCTAAAGGTGTAGGTTTTGATGGTTGTTTTGATCAATCACTCAATAAGAAGGTCTTAGACCAGTGCTTTTAGGGATAATGGAGTCAATTAAGTGGCAGCAAATGTTGAAGGAAAATGATGATAGTAAGAGAGACAAAGACAAGAGAGATTAGTAGTTGAAGTGTTGGTAAGCCAAGGCTTCGACTACCAAACCCTAGGGGAAAATTGCTACTAAGGTGTAGGTAACCCTAGGCCTTAGAAATTTTACTCCTTTAACTCAAAGATGAAGCAAATGACGGCTAAGATAAGGCAATAATTACTAGGGTGTTGCAATGGCAAGGCCCTAGCAAAGGCTTCAAGAAAATCGGATTCTGGGCCTCTGGATCCTGCCACACGTGCCACTTGGCACACAACTGCCTCCAAAGTGTCCAAAACATTGGGTGACGTCATGGGTCACATGGGTGACGTCATGGGCCTTCCAAGGCCTACGTCATGGTGAAAAGGGCAAAACCCCCGTGGGTCCAAGCCTGCCAGGCTGTCCCTGGTGGAACGTCCCTCTCTCTCTCCAGTGCAAACACCTGATCTGTCTATGCGCCTAGCTGGGGTCTCAACATCCATCTGGTGGGATTTTAGCCCTATGGAGGTCTGAACTAATCATCTCCCCATATGTACCTATCCATCAGGTGTGGCCCTGCAACATCAACAAGTGCGCCCTCCATGGGCTCATAAGTCAGAGGGATCATAGCAATGTCAATCACATCTAATCATCAAGTTATTTAAACATGTGCATGAAACCCCCTTTCCCAGACAAGTGCCCAAAGACGTTATGTTATTCTACAAGCCATGTTTGGAGGGGACGCTAGGATGTCCTATTGGGCTAATGCTCATTGGATGTGGGATGTTTCCAGGTGAAGAAAAATACAGGCCATGTAAGTGGATGAGGTGGTAAGGGATGTCTAGGCAATGGGTTCAGTGATAACAGGGAAATGCATGGCTTACCTGTGGGTGCCTATGAAGAGGGTGAGTTGCACCTTATCATGGATGCAAATGTTTCCAAGCCCATTCATGCCTTTTATTTTTTATTCTTATTTGCTTTTTTTTTAAAGAGACTAGTTAGGGGACATTGCCCTAGCATGGTGACCAGTGGTTCTTGGTCCCTAATCAGACCCCTTGCCTAGAAGTCTTGCCCTAATCCATCTCATATTCGTTACATGATTTGGATGGGTTCTTCTTGGGAAACATTCCTTGACTTGGGGATTGGCCTACCCAATAGGGCACCATGACACCCATCCCATACCTAAATTAGGCAAAACTTATAAGGTCTTTGAGCATTTGTTTAGTTTGAAAAGGGGGGTTTGATGCACACGTTTGGGTGGTTCTTGTATTAAATGTGCTACTTGGCATGATACTTGTGATTTGTGGACCCTTGGATGGCATACTTGATTTGTCTTTGCAAGACCTTGCCCACAGGATGAATGCTCGACCCCACGTCTGGGGCACCATTGATGATGAGTGTAGTGCATGGAAGATGAAGGATGTTACCATTGGAGGCATCTTGGCATGGCTAGAGGATGAGACTCCACCTTTCTCCACTTGAACATTGGCCTTTGGGGGCCTAGACGTCACCCTCCTAGCCCTTAATGTCACCTAGGTCCTAGGGTTTGATGGATCACTTGATGGATTGATGGAGGAGGCATGTAGCATGGACCTTGGAACATGAGAAAGGGACACATGACCTTTTGAGGCCCAACATTCGCTCTTTTCATCCTTGACGTCACTCTTATGAGCATAGCGGCACCCTACCAGGGCATGGCGTCACCCTATTTAGGGTTTTATTTCATGTAAATTTAATTTTTGTAAATTGAAAAGACAATTTGAGGGGGGCAGCCCTCTTCTAATTTCTTGTTGACAAATTAAAGTGGACGAATTGGTTTGCAAAGCCTCATATAAATAGACTGTTGAATTTTAACGATTTCCAAATCTGATAATTACTTCCTTATGATTTCAAACAAAATTTTAATACCACTATTATGATAGAAAATTACACACTGAAAATCTCAACCAAAAACTATGCAATGGAAACAATAAAATCATAGAAAGCTAGCCATGCACAAAATACACAAAGATTTTATCCTGGGAAACCAAACCTTGGGAGAAAAACCCAACAACTTTTCTCTAGAAGAAATCAATCCAAGATTACAAGTATATCATCAATATGAAGAAACCCTAGCACTTGGATAAATGCACCCTTGAAAGAAAGATAACATAGACAAGATAGCGCATTAAACAAAAGATAGAAAACCCTAGCCAAAGATGCTCCTTGCTGAAATTGCGCCTCCCCTTCTTGAACAGTGAACTTTATGAGAGAAGAGAAGTTGTGAAGTGATGATCGAACAAACGAGAAACAAGGCACCTATTTATACTAAACAAGTCACCTTTCTTTTACCTGTGTGGCCAACTTCTTCTTTTGTCCACAATAATTCTTCAAGGAGCTTCTTCAATGCTTCTTCACTTGTAGAGTTGACTTGTACTTCTTCTTGGTATTTCTTCTTGCTAGAAAAGTTGCTCATGAGCCATGTTGATTTACCTTCTCCTAACATGCACGTCTAATTAATATAGGACTCTAATGTTGAGTAAACACACCGAGAAGCCCCTCATCACAAGAGGTCTCTTAAGCTTACATCTTCCACATTTGACTAGACTTGTAAGCAAGTCAACCCTGCAATATAAAATTAGATCACTCCATCGTGGAGCAAGCAATGTGAGAGCATCTCGAGTCTCTATCACTCCTAGTCAAAATCAGCATGACAAATAGGAGAGAGGCTACGCCTAGGATATTCACCACTAGCCAAATCAGCATGGCCCCATGAGTGAATGTATCATCCTACCTTGGTCAAATCAGCATGACCAATCTAGGAGAATGTATGCCCGATGTTGCTAACTAGAGAAAATCAACACTCCTCTCAGTGAGGGAAACATTTTGCATCTCGCCAAGCTTGTCTCTAAAGTATACAAACTTCGCTCTAGATATAGAGGATTGGTGAGAATGTTTGTTATCTGCTCATCTATGAATATAGACTAGAGCTTCACTGCTCATCTTTTGCACCATGTCTCGGATGAAGTGATATTTGATCTCAACGTGCTTTGACCTGTCATGAAATACTGGATTCTCCGAAAGCTTGACACAACTTTGATTATCACAATGTATAAAGGTCATCTCTAGTTCATGATCAAATAGTACTGCAAGAAGCTTCTGAAGCCATACTGCTTCATGACTTGCGACATTGGTTGCGATATACTCCGCCTCTGTTGTACTGAGTGCTACAGAAGTCTTCTTCATGTTAATCCAGGATATCATAGTTGATCCTAAGTTGAAGCAGCACCCCGAGGTTCTACTGCACTCCCTACCCAGTCAAAATCTGTATATCCCTGCAGCCTCACTACACCACCTGAGACATATCTCAGACCATATCCAACCGTAGCACACATGTACCTCAACACATGCTTTCTTGCAACCCAATGGAACTGCCTCAGCTCAACCATAAACTAGCTCGAGGTGCTCACTACTAAGCAAATATTTGGCCTGCTGTTAATGTTGATGTTTTGGTAGCTACAAGAGGTATTTTCCTCCTAGACAAATTTTCTTAAAGAAGAAGAAGATTTCAAGAAGTCAAAGAAAGACCATTGAACAGTTCAGGAACACCACGAAAAAGAATAAAGTGAAATAGAAGAGCACAGAAGAGAAGTCCGCCCACAGGGAATAATAATAAAGTAGAAATATCATTTCCAGGAAGAGAAGTCGGCCCGGAAAAAAGAATAAAATAAATTTGAAGACCTAGAATAAGAAGTCGGCCCCAGACAGACACCCAGATTAGTATAAATACAAGTTTGGGTCAATTCATTTGTACAGACAGACAGTTCTCCTTCTGGAGTGTGCACTAGGCAATTGCAGCTGCAGTTGCAGCAGTTTCGCTATTTCTAGTCGTTGGTTCTCTTCGAGAATGTGCCCCACTTGGGGAAGGATATTCTTGGTGGATCTTGGGGATTTCTCTTGTGTGCTACCTCTGGAGGAGTTGCGCTAAGGTTATGTGGTGTTGCTTAGTTGCTTCGTGCCAGTGATCAGTTGTAGTTGCAGTTGCAGTTACCAATTACCAGTGGTGTCAGTTCTAGTGATGCGCCTATCCTAGTGCCAGCTCTGTGGTGTGTTATCTTGGTGCTAGTTATGTGATGTTGATCAGTTGTCTACCCTCACTAAGGTTTGAGAAGAAGAAGAAATAAGTATTTGTTATCAGGGTTCTTCATTGTTTGTTTGCTCTTGTGATTAGAGCTTGTTGATGGTCGTATTGGAATATTCTCTCTAAGAAACATTGGTTGGGTTTTTCCCCGAGTTTGGGGTTTTCCCATGATAAATCTTTGTTTCTTCTTGTGCTTGTTTATCTATTGCATATATATTTTAGTATATGATTATTAAATGTTAAAAGAAGATAAAAATGCTATGGTAAATCTAATGTTAACGAAACTAATGAAAATCTAACAAGGTATTAGAGCAGGTTTCCTTCAGAACAGTCCAACCGCTGGAAGGAAGATCGTGAGATTTGTCGTTGCACGTGCAATTTGCCACTGCACAATTTTCTTTATCAAGCTCGTTGAGCACTTGTTATAAAGTCAATTGGGACAAACTCCACCACTGATCAACTCGCCCTACTCTAGTGCACCTACTGCACTTCTCAGATTGACTTTCTGTCAAAATTGAATTTTTAGGGTTGTTGACATTTTCCTAGAAACTGAACCTTCTGATTCAGATTCCTAACTTTCCTTGTTGATGTAATGTCACATATTAGTAGACAAAGTTGGATGGTGTACTTGTATATAAGATGAGGGTGTTTACAGAAGATGTACACTTGGCAAAAGGACATTTGTCCAAGCAGTGACAGTAGATCCAAAGGGATGTTAGATCTAGTGCACTCAGAGGAAGCCCAAGAGTTAGAGGCAGCAGTGACGATATCTCCTACAATATAGAACAACTCAAATGGGACAGCAGCAGCTAGACTTCAGGTTTGCATATCAGGTTTGATATTTCAAGTTTGCATATCAGGTTTGATATTTTATATTGCTACAGTCTAAGTGTTGTAACTAGAATAGCAGTCTTTAAAGTTCTATTACTGCTATTGCTATCAAATGTTTAGTAACACTAGAATATTATTGGTATTAGGATCATTAAGTAAAAGATCACTGTTCAGTATTAATGGTGCAAGATAAATTGATCTCCTCTAGAGATGTTCTTGGTTGTTGACCTTTTTCCAGGAAGGTTATCTTGTAAATTCCATGGAGGTTACCATGGAGATATTGTTGTTCTTGTTTCTTGTTCCAGGCATGTTACCATGGAGGAATTATTGGTCACAACACTGAAAGAGTGTTTTTGTTATTTCTTGTTATCGTATTTTTTTGTTTTGTCTCTTGTTCCAGGCAGGGCACAAGTGATAGCTCTAAGGAGCTACTGTGACGATTGTTCCCAATCTTGTTTTTATTATTGTTTTTATTATTGTTCTTATTATAAGAGTATTATTCTTGTTTGTTGTTTTCCCTTATTGTTTCTCTTGTTCCAAGCAGGTCACATGTGATAGCTCTGAGAGGGAGCTATATTGATGGTTGCAAGAGACAACATATCAAATGTCTCTAGCTCAAACATGTAACAGACTATCCAGACATAGAGTTGTGTACATGACCGTACACATCCATGTAATGAAGACAAAGTCGAAACCTTCTGGCAAGAATGGTACTTTTGCGAGATACAAAGTATCTCATATAGAGATTGATTGTAAGGAGCAAAAGGCTTTGAAGATGACCGTACAAAACCCTCTACTTCAGTTGATCACTCTTCAGATCATCGGGAAGAGTTAGTGGAGCCAGAAGGGCCTACCCAGAATCGTTGCAGTGACCAGGAAGAAAGCATCTTGGTCCTGTCATACTTTGCAGAATGCAAAGGGGATACAGATATATGGCATTGATGAGCAATATCATGAGGAGCAGATGGCTCCACCAATGGTGAGGCAAGCGACCCCACCAAGTACCAGCTCAGAAGGAGCTAGAGTTCAGAGGGAGACATCCCTCAAGATCCAGTAGAGAGGAGCAGCCTCCACAGGACAGTTCATAGGAGATCAGACTTCAGAGGAGGTTAGCACATGCAGAGGGAGCAAATGGCTCCAGAGATTATATAGACTTAGAGGGAGTCAAGCTTCAGAGGGAGCATGCAGAGTTAGAGTGAGCCTGATCTCAGAGAGAGTCAGTGACATAGTGACATAGAGACTTTCATTCAGAAAGTATTTCTCCTCAGATTCAGATGGGAGAGAGAGACGTCTTCCAAGACTGACCGACAAGTGCCATGAGTTGAGGAGGCTAGATCGAAGCCTCAGAGGCTTCGAGGAGATATGAGACCTCCTGGGAGGATTCCCTTGTTTCAGTGATAGCAGAGGAAGCTAGTCAGAAGGACTGGGATATGGATTTTTTCCTTGGTTCTGAGACAATAAGGGAAGTCAATGATGACTTCCAAGTTGATCTACAAGATCAAGCATGCTGCAGATGGAAGCATAGAAATGTACAAAGCTTGATTTGTGGCCAGAGGATTCTCCCAGCAAGAGGGAGAAGATTATGGCGAGACACTTGCTCCAGTAGCTAGAAGAAGTGTACATAGAGTAGCCACAAGATACATGAGAAAGAGTCTCATGTCTGCAGATTAAAGAAGGCTTTGTACGAGCTTAAGCAGGCGCCCAGGGTAGGATATGCCAGACAGTTATTTTGATGAGCTTGGGGAAGGTTGCCCCTTGATATTGGATGACCTATTTCTTACAGGGGATGAGAAGCTCACAGATGGGTACAAGAGGGGACTCACTTCAGAGTTCGAGATGAAGGTTCTAGGTCTGATGCATTATTTCTTGGGATTGGAGGTGTGGCAGAGCTCGGATGAGATTTTCCTTAGCCAAGGAAAATACACTGTTGAGATCCTGCAGAAGATTCGAGATGATGGACTGCAAGTCCATGGCCACACCTACGATGCCAAATCTTAAGCTCCTAAGTGATTCATCTTCAGATTTGGTGGATCCTGTTGGAGCACCTTTATGTTCTTTAAAAGAAAAAGAAAAAAAGAGGTTGGAGCCGCCTTCTTCTAAATAAGTGAGATGTTATATTTAAGCCCAAAAAGCTAGTTTCGGGATTTCGCTTATTTTGTGATGCTACCCACTGTCCTTAGTATCCCGACATGCGAAGTGGCGATAACGGTTTTAAAGTTTACCCAGGTTAATGTCAAGAGTAAATCACTTTAAACCTTAGTTAAGCACTATCGTGATTTCGTGACTCGGTGATCGCTCTCCCAATAAGCAGTACCTTCGTAGCTCCGAGTCGCGAAGTCGCGATATTCATTAATTAAGCGTGGGTTAATTAGGAGCTTAAGTCAGATCACTAGTAATCAACTAAATCGCATCATCGCGATTTCGGGTTTTGGGGGCTCAAAGGCTAGGAGTGAAATCTTCTGATACGACAAACGCCGAAAAAAGGGGATTAAAGACTAAAACGCACTTCATTAAAGGAACTAAACTGGATTAATCAACGCATTTAAACAACCTTTAACACGCACCGTCTACGGAGTAAGTTTTAAATGTTTTTGCGTTCTTTCGTGTTACGACTCGTCAAGCATTTATGGCATTTATTTGAATTGCAGTGAGGTGACAGATAGTAAGATCTCATTTTTACTTCTAAATCTTTCTATTAAGCGATTTGACCGTTCTGTTGGCAAGGACACCAGGTGTTTAAATAACCAAGATAGAGAGTTTTTACTTCATTATTTCAGTTCTCATTTCTATTTTCGCGCAGAGCCATTTTACCAAGATAACCGTTGTTTGTGATTTTCAATTTTTTCGACAGGTGGTCCAGTTGCAGGTTTCTCTATCATGGCTCCACGAAAAACGCCCAAGTTAGCTGTCGAGAGTTCAGGTCAGGGTTCAGACGTTGTTTCTGATACCCTGCCCCGAAGTATTAATTCTATCAAGACATGGTCATACGTTTCCAACATTCTGCAATCTGAGTCGACAAACTGTTCGGATGATTCTAGGGACAACGAAAAGGATGATTTATCAACCAAATACAAAATCGTCGCTCAAGCAGAGATGCACAAAATAGCGGCAAGGCCCCAGCTTCTTCCCTATTGTGATATGATCAGGTGGGCGCTGGACCATGTGGACATCCTGACCAGGACAATTATCAACAAACAGAAGGTGACGATTGGTACTTTCAGGCCAGAACATTTGCGAGCAATGTACAAATTGTCACCCACGCCGAACCTTACTCACAATGCCGAATTTCTAGAAGGTTTCAAGAAGGAGTGCGAGCAGTATGCAAAAAGTTTATCCGACCTGATCAAAGATTGGGTCTCACACCCCATGAAATTCAGGGCTGACATTAATGGGATCTATTCAATCTCTTCCTTGGAGCCACAGTTCAAGTACATAGCGATGATGACCTGCAGGTTGTATGTGAAGGAAGACACTACCCATTTTTTCCTCCCATGGGTGCCACTCATTCATACAGTCGCTGAGGGTTTCTCCTTCGACTGGGCCAAACTGTTGTCCGACAATCTAACCAGTCGAATTACCGAATATCGAGCATAGAGGGCGAGTAAGAAAGCAGCTTCGTTCTTTATGTCTTCTTACATCATGGATGCCATCTGCTTCATGACAGCCTTCCCACTAATGAACTGGAGCTGGGCTCCATCTAATATAGAGCCTATTCATGTCTACCACTCGAAGCTTTGGGAGGATAAGGCCAAAGAATTCATCTACGAGATCTTCAACAGGGTAATGGTGCCATTGCATGTCGGCATCTTTGGCCAGCCGCCTCCCAGGATTTTAGATAGCATCGCGACCAACCTAAGTAGCGTGGCAGATTGGTATCTAGAGGCGGAATTTTCGTATATCAGGGTTTTCGGCACCTCTGTTCCTCCATATGCTCTACTGCTATTCTTGCCAGATAAGTTGTTGTGTCGCGAGATCACCAGACAGACTGTGCTAGGCGGAATAAGCAAAGAGCTTAAAGGAGTATCAGAAAAGGTATGGCCGCCCTTCCCTATTCATATTGGTGCGTATTCCTTGTTAGATTTTGGCTACGCCAAAGCCGAGGCTATGGCTTTAGAAGAAATGAAGCTGGTGGATATTAAGTTCAAGAAGCACGACCCTAGTAAGGTTGTGAGCAATCACCTGGCGAGTTGCGGCCTGAAAAGATATGAACACGAGGATTCCCCTCATGATGAAATATTCCGAGGCGCGAGGTCCTTCTCTTAAGTCCTAAGTCGGATTCAAGCCCTGCCACCCAGAGATATGGCTGATTTTTTGAAATTCCAGGAGCACCGACGGAGTTGTCTCCCCCAGATTTTACAGGGAGAAGCCCCAAAGCTTCCAGTTACAAAGCAGACGGAATCCAAAGGTGCAAAGGACTCGACTCCTAACAGGGAGAAGAACCAAGGAAAAACAGCGGAGGCTGCAACCTCAGAGCAAGGAGCCGAAGTCCCCCACAAACAGGAAGGAAACCCCGAAAAGGGTACGCCAGGCAAGCAGGCCCAAGGCCAAGCAGAGATACCCTTGCAAGGATCAGGCAACTCACTGTCGCTCACRTCAAACAAGYCGGTCACAGAGGTTACCCCGAAACAACCATCCAAGGAAATCAGCAGTCCAGTTGCTATTATCACACCCTTAYAGTTCACAAAGGGGAATCCCGATGCAKGGTGGATTTTCAATGAAGAACTGACACCCATTTYTGTAGAGGAGTTGCCTCCTAACGAATTTTTCTTTGATAAAAAAAGGAAGGTCGTGGTGAGGCAAGAATTATATCAAAAAGAGGGCGTAATGGCTAAAAAATTTAAAATCATGACAGATGGGAAGGCCGTGAAAGAGGAAGAATTCGCAGACGAGATAGTCGGGACACTAGGGGCTTATGCTACAGCCAATCAGTACTCAGTCRGGACTTTGAAGGCCCAGTTGAAACGAAAGAATCTCCTGATCAGTAAATTGGAAGCTAAAGTGGCTACTGCTGAAGMAAATGCCAAGGATGAGGTGAGCAAAAGCCTCGAGCAAGCCCGAATAGCAGATCTGCAGRAGATCAAGAAACTTAGATMTGACCTTGAGCAGTTGCGCCAGTCGACGCAAATCATCCAAATGCAGGTAAGCCAGCAAGGGCAACAAATTATAGAATTACAATCGAGGTTGGATGTTGCAGAGAATCAGGTTTCAGACATAAAAAAWTTCAGATCCCAAGCTGCCGAAATTCGACAGAAGGTATTAACGGCTCAACAAGACTTGCTTGTAAAGGTAGGTACCATTCAAAACCACTTTCAGACGATAGATCAAGGGTTAGAAAGTATTTCCTTGAGGGAAAAAAAGTCGAGGCAGCTCGAGTTGCTTTCCAAGGCGCTGTTATAGCTACGGCGAAGATAGAGATTGTCAATAGCTCCAAATTATCCATCGCAGAACAAACTAGAGGGAATATCTTGTTGAAGGTCTGGGAGCAGAATATATCAGAAAGCAGGGGGAGAGCTAATGAAGTGATGAATTCTTGTGAGGAAACGTTCGCCTTGATAAGTAAAAGTTTGCTAGACCTTGATAAGGAAAGCAGTGCTGGGACACTGGGCAAAATCAATATAGCTAAACACCTGCTGGACATCAAAGAAAACGTGGAGAAAGAGCAAGCGGAGATATGCCAAAGAAGACAGGTCGATATGGTCCAAGTGGACAAATAGCTAGTGCAGCCAAGTTTACAATTATGCTCTATCATCACGGAAGACCGACAAGTAGGGAAAAGGTTGCCACAGCTGGCAAAGAGTTGTTACACCCTTGAAGCAAGCAACCAAGAAAAGCCTTCCAAGTTGATAGCCAAGTTGGTGGAGAGGTGTGTCATTTGCATCGAGCAGCCGATTGCAGGTTTCTGGTGCTAAATAATGACAGATGTCAACCTGTTCTATTTCTAGAGGTGGAAGGGCAGAGAAAGGAGGGTGCTCCGCCCTTACGAGGGAAGACAAAGATGAGGAGATGAAACGCTCCAATTTTCCATTTGTAACTGACAGTTTTCCAGAACGATCGAAATTCTAGATGTTCAGAAGTTCGTTTAAATAAAGGAAAGATTGTAATAGAAGAGGCTTTTTTTTGGACAGTGGTAGATTGTAATAGAGAAAGTTCTTTTTAGCCAGGATTAATACAAAGCGAATTGAAGACTCCATATTCCGTCAAGATTGAGTTATGTGTTTTTCCTCTGTATTTCATGCTTCATGTCATTTTTTTTACATATATGTCTTTGATGAATGTTTTAGCTGCAATTTAGTATAACTTCTACTGTGGTGATCAAGTTCTAGGTATCTAGTTATTTACAGTTTTTCCTATGTATCGGCTACTAGCAGGTACAAGACCTGTGAATTACTTAGATCTCTACATTATATG
Organism: Picea glauca; assembly: GCA_000966675.3. Classification (NCBI taxonomy): domain Eukaryota; kingdom Viridiplantae; phylum Streptophyta; class Pinopsida; order Pinales; family Pinaceae; genus Picea; species Picea glauca. The sequence continues at coordinate 176,965 of JZKD02S2133641.1, forward strand.
CTTTCATCAAGGTATTCCTGTGCTTTCTTCTTCTGCCACAACGTGGGATTCCTCTGAAATTGATGCCCCACTTTTGTTGACAGCTCTATGTTTTCACACTCGGTTTCAAGATTTTAAACTCAGTTACAGAAAACAGCCTTCGATTTCGTTAAACCCTTCGGTTGGCTTCACTGAATTTTCCCCGTATAATCTAAAGTTGAGATAAGTAGTTTAAAACATCAACCTTCTTTAAAAGCTTTGTTCTCCCCATGACTGTACCCATCGTAAGACAGCCCAACATCGAACCTGGTCTATCAGATCAAACCAGCATCGCTTTGAATCTTTTCGATGCCATACTTAAGACTGCCACCAACCGGACAGAGCTCGAACGTTCATGGGCTGCCATCGAGCGGGATATCAGCATTCAAGAATATCTGGAAGCTAGACAAAAACAACTCAGAGATCGACCATAGCTTCATCCCCCGAAGTTGTTTCTTCCCCTTCTTTTTCTTTCACTCTTTTTAGATTCTTAGACTCTACACTTTATAGCCTTAAGTGTAGACTCGGGAACAACAAATCCCACGATGTACAGACAGTTGATTGGATCCTTGATGTACCTAGTTAATACCAACCCAGACATATGTTTTGCAGTGAACACTTTGAGTTAGTACCAATGTTGAAAAAATCGTTTCGGGGAAAAAATCGTCGGGGTCCAGAAAACAACGTTTCGTAAAAATCGGCAAAACATCGGCAATATATCGGCAAACTTTAAAAAATACAAAAATATTCATTTTTTTTTAATTTTTGAAACATTTAAAGCAACAATAGCATCAAATAGACAGATTGCCACATGAATATGGAAAGAAAACTGA
>JZKD02S2133641.1:196528-211118 GCA_000966675.3 Picea glauca
TCCGAAACAGACAACCTGGAAACCATAGATACCCCTTCTCTTGCCGACGACACAACTGCTTCTTGGAAATTGGTCCGAGCGGCAATAGCCTCTCTCTCCTTTAAACAAATGTTATCTAAGAATTGATTTACCACCTGAAAATGGTTTTGGATAGCTTACACCTTAATTAAAAGGCTTTGTTGCACTGATTCCAGTTGCTTACATACCTCTAGAGTTTGGGTTTGGAAAGCTGATATATCCACTAATGCTTTTTCAATTAAGCTTACCTTCACTTGCAGCTATCTGACTAAGTCATTGCTTGTCTGTGGCTTTTTTTGCATCTCATGAAGACTGGATTTGAGTTGTTGGATTTCCTGTCTATCACTGGGTCTAATCTACTCAAAATCCTTGTTGATCTCACTTCTGACATTCTTTTCCACCGGTTTCACTTGATTTTGCAATTGACTTATCAGCATATCTTTCTGCTTCAACTTCTCTTTCAGGTTGCTCACTGAAAACTGGTTTGTTGTCGCAAAAGCCCCCAGTGAGCCTGCGACCTCTATAGCAAAGTCTTCTTCCTCTAGGCCCTGCCCATCTAATAGCATCCTGTGCTTATTAACAGTCGCACCATCCCTTTGGTGCATTTCTCTTCTTACTACCGCCCTTCTTTTCTTACTGAAGAAGAATTATGAAGGAAGTATCTCTTCTGCTAAAATAGGTGTAAGGTCTCGTATGAATACAACTTCGGCCATCGGATTCCCTCTACTGACCTGTAAAGGTGTGACAGATTGGATAGGACTGCCTATCTCTGTGGATGGTTGCTTCCCAACTATGTAAGTTGTTGGTTTACCCTGTGTAGACTGTGGCTTTTCTTATGCCTTCTTTATCAAGGCCTCAATTTCCTCCAAATTTTCTCGGGCATCCTGTCCACTAGAGCTCCCTGTTTCTAGCCCTTGGGTCTTCGTTTACTGTGTGGCTTGGGGCGTCGGGGTTTCCCCTTGCAATACTTTGGGGAGGCTATTTCTCCGATGTTTCTGGAACTTAAAAAACTCAGCCAATTTATATAGCGCCAAAGCTTGAACTCGGTTCAAGACCTTCTGATAGGACCTTGCTCCTCGGAATATTTCGTCTTGAGGAGAATCTTCATGTTCATATATTTTCAAGTTGCAGAGGACCATGTGATTACCTACGATCTTCTGCGCATAGTCCTTCTTAAATTCGATATTGACCAACTTGATTTCTTCCAGGGCCGTGGCTTCTACTTTTGAATGGTCAAAGTCCAGCAGAGAAAACATACCAATTTGCAAGGGAAAAACGGGTCATAACTTCTTTTGTACTGCTTTCAACTCCTTGCTAATTCCCCCATGCACAGTTTGATGTGCAACTTCGCGACACACCAATCGATCTGGTAAAAATTGAGGTAGAGCATGTGGAGGAACCGAACAACCGAAAACCCTAATATCGAAGAAATTCTCTTCAACGTACCAGTCTGCTATCTTGCCCAGATTTGTCACAATTTTGCCGAAAATCCTGGGAGGAGGGTTATGCATCGGCACCACCACCCAGTTGCAAATTTCATAGAAAAATCCTTTCGCCTTGTCCTCCCAAAGTATCGAATGATAAATATGTATGGGTTCAGCACTAGTTAGAGTCCAACTCCAGCCCATCAGAGGATAAGGTGTCATAAAACAGACGGCGTCCATGATATAAGCCGACATGAAAAATTGGGTTGGTTGCCCCTTGGCTTTTACTGACTGATATCTTGTAATCTCTTGAACCAAACTGTCTGACAATATCTTGGCCCAATCAAAAGAATATCCTTCTGCTACTGTGTGCATAATAGGCACCCAAGGTAAAAAGAAATGGGTTGTGTTTTCCTTCCCGTAGAGTCTACACATCATCATTGCTATGTACATTATGTGAAGTTCTAGTGCGGCAACTGTCTATATGCCATGGGAATCATCTCTGAACTTCTTGAGGCGAGAGTACCAGTCCTTAATTAAATCAAGAAGGTTTTTTCCATATTGGGCACATTCCTTCTTTTTAAAGTCTACTAGGAAACTAGTATTGTAAATGAAATTTGGTGTTGTAGACAATTTGTACATTGAAGTTGGTCCTGGTCGGGATATCAATGTTCTCCAGCACCCAACTGATCATATCATTGTAAGGCAGGAGTCTAGGCCTCGTCGCTATCTTATGTAGCTCTGATTGGGCAACAATTTTGTATTTGGTAGCTAGGGTCTTCGTCTCATCGTCACGTGAGTTGTCTGGGCAATTGACCTATTCATACTGTAGAATATTGAATACTTGCATCCAGGATTTAACGGTGTTTATGCTTCTGGGCGAAGTGTCGGAAAGGATACCTGTGTTCTGGCTCAATCCTTCACCAGGTGCTTTTTTTCGAGGAGCCATGATATTAGGCCTTAGAACTCTGTTATCTGTCATAGGAAATGCACAATGTTCATTACCTTGAAAACTTACTGCTCAGTAAAAACGCACAATGAAATTCAAAATTCAATATCCTTTTCCTTTAATTGATTTACCAATACTTCTACTGACGAAGCATTTACTTTCCTTAATGAATAAGATTTAGGTGGTGGTCTAAGATCTCATTTGGAATGATTGTCATAAATCAATTATTAATGTCATTAAATTTCGGGAAAAGCACAGATGAAATTTGAATTTATTTGAGTCGTTATTCAGCGAAGGATTAATTACGGGATAATCATCATTAATGTATCAGTTAATCACACTTATCTTTAAGTAAATTTCGTAGTTTCGGATATCAGGATATCCTATAACGTTTCAAGGTAGGACTTCCAAAACGTGAAATCGCGATGCGATTAGTTAATTTTAATCATGTTTAAACTTTTTAAATAATCGTGATTAACCTAAGACAGTTTCACGATTTCGGACATCGGGACTTTGATAATTGCTTGAGGCAGGATCCCCGAAATGCGAAACCGCGATACGATTAATTAACCGTTAATCATTTTTTAATCCTTAATTAATCTGGTTTAAATGCTTAAGACAGTTTCGCGATTTCGGATATCGGGATTTTGGATTTACTTCATTTTGAACTGTTTGTATCGCGAAACTTTGAAACCCTACATTTCAACAACAACCGTTAGTGATTTGACTCTTTAATGAGTAGGCGGCTCCACGACTTTTGAGAGTTTAGGATCGTTCGATTAGATGAAAGATTTCATCAACGGTGAGACTCAAGCGCGCGTTGCTTTTATTTGAACGAGAATGAAATCTATTAAAGTCTAAAGTTTTATAAATATATATGTGTTCCAACAAAGCCTCGTCTCTGGAGCTGCTATTTGGAAAGGGACATTACAATGGCCCCGTGAGAGAATGTATCATCCTCCCTTGGTCAAATCAGCATGACCAATCTAGGAGAATGTCTGCCTGATGCTACTAACTGGAGAAAATCAACAAGGACCTTGCCATTTCATTTTATCATCACAACTTTCCTCACACAAGTGAGAGACAATTCTGAAATTTTCGCTATTTTTGGGATATTGGCTCTTTTACCTAGTGTGCTATCTTTTGGAGGACAACTGTGGATCATTCTTTGTTGATTTTTGGATGGATGTGCTGCAATTAGGGTTTATTCTTGTCAAATCTTGGTCAAGCGTAAAATTTTGCAATTTCATTTCATGTTAGTGAATGTTTATGGTAAATTTTACTTGTTCATATTGAAGAATCTTGCTTGGTAAAACCCTAAGAGAGGAGCATAAGTGCTTTCTCCTCTCACAAGCTTAATTTCATACATAATTTGTAAAGGAAATCCAACCTAGATTTAAACTCCTAAATCCCTAAAGTGCTAGCACTTTAGGAGTTTGATTCTAGACTCTTGATTATTACTTACTTCAAGAACTTCAGAAGGGAGAAAAGGTTGCTAAAGCCCAAAAGTGCTTTCACCCTAGAAACCCTTCTCTTTAAGGCTTGAAATCTAAGGCCCTAATGTGCTAGCACCTTAGATTTCAAACCCTACCTCTTAGATCTTGCTACTACCATTCTCCAAAAAAATTATATTGTTGTTGTAAAAAACTCCATAGCCCTAAGGCACTAATCTACAATGTACATGCTCTCTTGTGATGAAAGTGATCAAACAACTCTAACCTAAGCTAATTCACTAATCTACTGACTGTTGTAGCAAAAGTTTCCTACAGCCACACTGACTTACACTAATTTGCTGCATACATCACTCTAATAGTAGCCTAACATACTCAGAAATTGCTTGGAACAATTGGATATTGATCTACTGGATATGTGTTAAGTTTTCCTTGTTAATTCATGCAATTCTGATCTATTTTACTTGTTGTTACAAAACTATAAGTGTTGTTGTAAATTGTTATACTGCTGCAATCTTGTACCATCCATAATAAATTTTCATGGTCTATTGTCTCCTGAGGTGCTAACTGCGTATTGGTACTTGGACATCATCATACATATGCTATAATTTGTTCTTGTTCCAGGCAAGTACCCGAAACATCTTCTACCTCATCAATTTCACAAACATATACCTTTGACTTAGGTGATCAAGGGAGGGGGCGGTAGGCTTGGCTACAATACTTGCTATTTTGATCCCTTGGGGTCACCGAGGAAGCCTCCCCTATGGTGGACCTCCTCCATCACTAAAACATGGGGATCTCTTAGTAAGGTGATAGTGGTAGGATATCCTGTAATTATACAAGATTTGGTAATCTTGTGTTGGGCTTTGCAAAACTACAAATCTTGTGATAACATGGCCTAGGGTTTCTTGGAGTTAGTTCGGTAGCCGCAACAGATTATAGCTGCAAGTAATAGGTAGTTTGGTAGCCATAGTAGATCGTAGCCGCAAGTGATTATTTAGCCACGGGTGGTAGTGCGGTAGCTACAAGTATTGGCGGTTCTGTAGCTGCAAGTGGCAGTGTGGTAGCTGCAGGTAATTGGCAGTTCGATAGACACAACAGATCGTAACTGCAGGTATTGGCAATTCCGATAGCCGCAGTAGATCAAAGCCGCAAGTGATTCTGTAGCCGCAGGTGGTAGTGCGGTAGCTACAGGTATTGGTGCTTCTGTAGCTGCAACTGGCAGTGCGGTAGCTACAGGTATTGGTGCTTCTGTAGCTGCAGCAGATTTGGAGATCGGAATTGTCCCGGGATTTTGGTGAGGTTGGTTTGCTGATTTTTCTGTTTTTGGGAGGATTGATTTGTCCTCAGATTTAGTGTAAATTGTGACAGTTGGGAGGGCTGATTTTTCCCTCAGAATTTCTTAATTTGACAATTTTATAGAATAGAAAATTTTGTCTCAAGTGAATGGATGATTTATCTGAAATCTTCTTGTTTCTGCTGCTGTAATTTTCTGTCATAATTTCAGTGTAAAAATGTTCAGTTATATCAGCTAGGGTTTATCGTTTGATCACTAGGAAGTAATTTTCAGATCTGAAATTAGTCACATGGAATTGCATGTGAAAATTAACACATATTATGTTACAAATTTAATCCTCTTGATTGAATAGCAACCAGTTTGATTCCTTTGACTCCTACATGGGATTGCCATTGATAGGAGATTTGGATCACTTTAACTAGTACATAGGAACTCTTAGCTACGAAGTTAAATTGCATTTAGATAGGTATTGCAAACTAAGATAGTACAAAAATCCCCTTTCAAGATGGATATATAAAGAAATACACAAAGTCTGAAAAAGTCAGCCATATAAAATTGTATCTATTGCAAACACCAAGAGGAAATAATCACCCAACAAATATGGGGGTAGACTTTTACTCATAGCTATGATATTCATTAAAAACAGAGTGCTTGAAATTTTGATGTCATTACTCATTCCTATATGGTGGATGCATTGCAAACAGAGGAAAAGAGACAGAAAACTTAAACTGTTAAACCAATGATCAAATAATCATCAATCAGTACAGATGTTAAATATAATAATCTTACCTCTCGACAGCCATGGTTCCAAATAAATTGCACTGCATGTGTTGGAGGTCCTTTGTGATTTCCTTTTACAGCCATTGCAATAAGATCCCAAGTTGCCCAAACAAGGGCTGGCCTGAATGAAATAAATACTGCATATTTGTTATTCAGGTTAAGAATATTGTGTCCAGAACTATCTAGCATATCTGATATCTGAAAGTTATCTTAAATTGACATTTAAATGAACAAGGAGGAAACACTACCAGAAATTGTTTTCTCTAAACTTGTTGATGCTTTTATAATGAATGTCAAATAACAATCCTAATAGTAGATAAGATAATAAGATTAGATAATTTTATTAATGTCCGACTAATGACCATGAGAATTTGGATCCATTGATGGCATAAATCAAATACAGTTGATCATAGTAGAACCATTGGAAGCATTGTTTTCTTCAAATAAATCGTGACTTGTAAGGGTCAATCATGAGCAGCAAACGAAGACAGGCCTAATCATGGAAGTCAAAATATTGTGGACAATCATCAAGTTTATATTGATCATTAAGATGTCATACTGATTAGCAGAATAAAGAGTACTGATGTTGTTTTGCAGCAAAAATGGATCAAGAATTTACTACGACATATTTTTACCAAACTCCTTAAAACCATAGTTATGTGTATTATGAGTTAAGACCATCCCCCATATGCCATTGTTAAAAGAGAACAAAGATGCACATAAAAAAAACAATGGAATAAGGACCTATGGAAGTAAGGAAATAAAACTAATCTTCCATTTCATTATCACCATGGATATGGGTATTTATCCATGCTGAAGCTGCTAAGAAATAACACCAAAACTTCTCCTTTTTCTGTGCAATTTCTTTCCAAACATTTATATGTTGCAAAACATCACATTCCCTAAAGGACACTATCACGCTTTGCATTGAAACTTTCATAGTTAGTGATGATTATAGTGATGTTCTCTCTTTCACCTCTACATCTACTTCTACATAGAGAACAGTGTAGTGTCTTTCTCTATGTTCAGGTTCACCTTCTTGGTTTACCCCTTCTTGCTTACTACTTCATTTTTCTTTTCTCTCACTTCTTTGGCACTTAAGAGTTGCCTTGGCAATCCCACATTACTATTGTGACTTGTTGTACTCTCTAGTACTGTTGACCTTCTTAGCACCTAGAATAGATTTCTTCAAAAATCCAATTTGAGTGCCCTATCTTTGTTTGTTCATGGGTATAATATGGGATGGATTAGTTAGTTGGCCCATCGACGCAGCATGAACAGTTTGTAGAGTGCCTTTCAAGCTTGGCATATGGTCACATGTTTTTGTTACTCAAGGATAGATGACTGGACAGGCTCATGAACAGGTTATTCATATAGGTACATTCACAGGTTGCATCACAGGGACAGGTGGACAAGTGATTCAATAGCAGTAGGTGCCTCATACTTGCAAGTTCAGTGCAATATTCATAGTAGCTATGGGAGGTCGAAGACTCCTAAAGGATATGGTCAGGTTGGTTTCTACAAACTTATAGTTTTTAGAATCTGATGATAGATTTGGGTACTCTTTGGGGAGATGTGCATCGAGTTCAAATTTTAGACAAATTTGAGAAGCTGTTATTTTTAACAATTTCTAAAAATGGTCTTGTTACCACACAATCTCACACCCAAACATGTAAAGTCAAACACATAGGTGAAGACATGTGAAACTAGGAGATTGGCCACTGTCACCTCACCAACACTCCTTTGCACTTTAGAAAAAGGTGTATTGAAGTCAAGGGGAGCTTCCCTACGGTTGCTAGGCTCACTTCTTGTAGTATGAGTGGGAATAAAGGAAACCTAACAACAAATACAATAATGGAAACAGGAAAGTTTAAAAAGAGTTGGGGATGATGGATGAAATGGATAGAGAAAATATAATTCTCTATAGCATGCTTTACTTAGTCCCTTTCATCCATCATCCCCTGGTTGACTCTCTCTTAAGAAAGTACCAATATAGATGAAAAATTATATAATGATCCAATCCAGATCATACCTCCCCATTTTGAGAGGCTTTTCTTTTCCAGGCAGTAGTGGGGTTTTCTTTAGGTCCCTCTTGATCCCATCTCAATCCTCAAGTAATAGTGTTGTGAGTGAAGACAAGGATGAGTCATCGTCCTTTGGTTATAGCCTTGTTCAGAGATGGATAGAGTGGGCTTGCGGTTACTCTTCTCCACATGAATTGGTCCCTCCAACCTGCCTCCATGAGTTGGATTCTGTGATCGATTATGATAAGGTGTTTGATCCAACTCATGTTCCTTTTTTGTCTGACCTATCTTTGATGTGGTTCATAATTAAGTTCAAGGGTAGACATTTTGATAAAATGCTAGGATGGCTTTATTTGTTGTATAACTTTACCTAATCTTTCTTGTCTCAATTTAGAGTAGGGTAGATAGGCTAGATAGGTCATATTGTGTGCTTTGTTTATTGCATTGTTTTCTTTTATTGATGTTGTTCATTGCTTGTTCATGCAGTTAACTTAGTCTAATGTTTATATTATGAAATAGAAAAATTATATATTGATGAAAATGAAAAAAATAAATCTTTTCCGCATGGTTTATATTTTCCTGACCTGGTGGGTAACATCCTCGTTGTAGTATTGATGTGGCCATGTTAGAATGTAGCAGGATTTTATAGTGATGCAAGTTGCAAGTCTTGGACTACCAAAGATGTTGAAGTTCTCATGCTCTCTACGATGACCACATGTCCCCATGTTGGAGCCAGATGTTTACCCCCCCATACCTTGGGGTAACTAGAGGAGATCATGTCTCGTGGCCCATAATGAAGACATTGATCCTGACAATGATGAAGATCAGCATGTCCACTCATGGCAGCCCAACAACCACTCGCAGATGCCTCTCTCACTCTTGATCAGCAAAGTTCATCACATCCAATCAGCATAGTCCTTGGGAGATGGTGGTCCACCATCATCATGAGGTACATTAGACCTTGTTTCATATGAAGTGACGTACTTGATAAATTAGGCATGTGAATGAGGATCATTGATTGAAGTTGGATAATGAATCATAAGCTCAAGAAGTTATGCTTGTTTCCTTGTTTCACCTTGGTGGCCATCATTTGTATTCTAGTCTCGTGTTGTCACCCCCAAGGAACAGGGGTATTATTGGGGGGCTCTAATAAGGGTAACATTCCATTTCCCTCTATACTTAACACTTACCATCTCGGAGCCTGTCGCAGTGTACTAAACTTCGGTAATGGCTCATGGTTCATTCTCTCATGAGAAGAAGGGCTAGAATGTCGAGGTTGATGCAGCTGCTATAAAAAATGATAATGGCCAACTATAAAATCCAAAGGCCAGCTTGACCTCTACCCCCTCTAATGGTAATCACCCCTTGTCCTGATGCATTGAATGCACATCTATAAGAGAACTTTATCCCAATAAAAATGAAAGGATAAGGATTGAAACCTATAAAGGGGACTTGCAAAGTAATAAATGGGTATCAAGACGTAAGAAAAGGGGTTTCGAATGAAAAAAGTACCAAGAAAAGGGTACCTCAAGCAACAAGCTCTCCCTCTACAAAGGTGCTCATAGAAATGGACCAAATGATTACAAAAGCCATGAAGTAATCCCAATATGTTTCACTATCACACTTACTCTTGAAGGGTTTCTTTTCTTTCATGCATCTCCTGGGATGTACCCCTCTAATTGGGTCTTTTCTTTCCTGCACTGGTTGGCACACCAAATAGGGTCTTTTGATGTCCTCCCATCTAAACTTGCCAAATTGCATAAAATATTGAGCTAATGTGAAGTTTGAAGGCGATACTTAATGTGAATTGTTGATGTGGATTCTATGTCAAGTAACAACTTACTTTATATGATCTAAGGATTCTTGTACCGTGTGAACGTTGGTCTTGCTTGATTCCATAACTTTGATTGATTTGGATGCACCTGACATGGTCCTTTGAAGGATGTCCATGCTTTCACCCAAGATGTTGTTCATCTATTACAGGATATGGCACGTGTGATGCAAAGCATTGAGTCACATGATGGCTTGGCATACTCAGATACATGCTCTCACATCTTCTGGACCTTGGACAATGGATGGATGGGATTTCATTTTTCATATATAGCCATGATGGAACACATATGGGAAGGAGACTCACACTTTGGGCAGTGCACCCTGTTGTCGTCCTTATACACACTTGTTAGTGTGGACAAAGTCCAATCCACTTAGTGTGTCCTTGGAGGCACAATGCCTAAGTTCAAGCCCACTGTCACCTCGACTTGAACTTCTTTCGTCTAGGCTTACTCCTACGGAAGCCAAAGGGGGGTAAACCCTAGTTACTATTTGAATTATTAAATGAATTCTAGGAGTTAATTTTAGTTTGTTAAAGGTAAGGGGAAGCTAGCCTATATGGCAAGCAACAATGCAAATGTAAATCTTTTAATGAAAATCAGCCCTTTCCCTAAGTCAACTATGACTAGTGCCTAAGGTTGAGTAATGGGGTCAATTAAAGTTACTACAAGAGATCTAAGTACAATTATACAAGAAATAAACAATGCTATAGGATATCAACAAGAAATTACTTTACAATTGAGATAATTACAAAATGAAATATACAAATTGAATATGGCAAGATAGCTTACAATGAAAATGATAAATTGCACTAAATACATAAAAGAAACTAAAGAATAGTTAGGTAATGAAACATTCAACTTACATCAATTTAAAAATGAAATAATTGAAACATATCATGAATGAAATTTATGAAAAAGAATAACTACTTAAATGATATTACAACTATACAAAAGAGAAGTTAGATCCTAAACATGAGATATCCACAATGAAAGATGTTGCCTGAAAAGTGAGTTGCTTGAGAGTAACTTGCTTGAAATGTCAAAATAGTTGAAAAGTAAATAGCCTTAAAATATGATTGCAAAACTTGAAAGGTAAATTTGCTTGAAAGTGACTTGCTTGAAATATGAATAACACAACTTTGAGATTGTTTGAAAAGTAAACTTGAGATGCTATGTTGTGAAATGAATTGCTTTGAAAATGAGATTCCAAGTGTTGTGAATGTAGTGTGTAAGTTAATTTTAGTAAATTTTAAGTCTCTCTTTGATTAGGGGGATTAGATATGATAGATTGAATCCTAGACTATGTGACTACCCCAAACCGTTATCCTCTCAACCAAAAGGAAGTGTTGGGTGCTCAATAAGCAAGGCAAACAAGGCCTTACCCTAGCTCTACAAGTCAAATCCAAAGAGCAAGTGTACTCAACCCGAGGGACACCTAGTGTCGTGAGATCATCCCTGACCTAGCACCCCAAGTATCTTCCTCAAGCCTCCTTTTTTATGGTGGAAACAATAAGTGGTTGGATGCCTAATTACTAAACCTCCAACCTTTGCCCTTTCTTGTCACCCAGGATCCACAAAGTGGCAAGGGGAGAGAATACGGGGCAAAAATAGAGAACACAAAGATTACTTTTGTAATGATTTTAAAATTATACAAGCCTTTTGTTATTGCAAGGATGGCTTATGCCAATTTCTTGCAAGGTGGGGCAAAAATAAATAGTTGAAGTGCTTTGTAGTTTGCTTTAGAAAATGAATGAAATTGCAACCCCACAACAATGGCACAAGTGGAGACACAATGCCTACCGTTTTGGCCAAGGTGGGTGTAATAAAAGAATTAAAATTACTAGAAAGCAAAAACAACATCAAAAATGGCACAAATGGAGGCACAATGCCTACCGTTTTGGCCAAGTTGGGTATTATGAAATAAATAAATAAACTTNGCTCGACAGACTCTGCAAGAGGCAGAGGGACATGCAGCTCCTCGTGATACATTCTGAGAGACCAAGAGACCATAGAGATTTTCGAGCTATGTTTCAACTATGAGTCACATCATTGATATTGAACCTTCTTGTCATGGAGAAGCAGCAGAACAGGAGTCTTAGCAAAATGCCATGACTGAAGAGTATCAGTCCATCATGAAGAATGATGTGTGGGATATTGTTCTGAGACCAAAAGGGAAGTCTGTAGTGACTTCCGAGTGCATCTATAAGATCAAACATGCAATTGATGGAAGTATCGAGAAGTACAAAGCGAGATTTGTGGCTAGAGGATTCTCTCAAGTGGAGGAAATAGATTATGAGGAGACATTTTCTGTTGTTGCTCGATACACTTCCATCAGTACGATTATTGCTCTTGCAGCATCCATGGGTTGGAGACTACATCAAATGGATGTAAAGACAGCCTTTCTCAATGGTGAGATTGAGGAATATGCTTACATCGAGCAACTAGATGAATTCATGACACATGAGAAGGAGTCTCATGTATGCAAGTTGAAGAAAGCCTTGTATGGACTAAAGCAGGCACCTCGAGCATGATTGTTGGATACTTGATGAGTTTGGGCTTCAGCAAGAGTGTTGTTGATCAATTTTCCTTGTCTAATTCACCTTAACCTTACCCTTAACCTTGACCTAGCTAATCCAGCAACCAAGATAGGGGGTGCTAGACTTGCCTTTAGCTTGTTATAGGATCCCTTGAGGTTGCTAGGGAAGCCTCCCTTGTGTTGGATCTCTATCATTCACTAAAACAAGGGAAGTACTTTCCTAGGTGACAGTGGCAATTACTTCTATATGTTACACTAGTCAAGCACCTTGTGAAGGCTTTGTACAAGTGCTAGATTGTGTGATAACACTTCCAACAGATAGAGGCAAGCAGACAGTAATACTACATCCAATATTAGATCTGTGAGACATCAGGAGAGCATCAATGCTTGACCAACTAGTCCCTTACGGTCCTGTCACCTCAGCTCTCAAGATAGCTCAACCACACCAGTAGTCAAGCTACCTCGTCCAGATCATGATCGCAAACTTGTGCGCCAAAACAGCAAGATATATTCGATACCTTATCCCCCAGTTCTTCTAGATAATATTGTTAGAAAGTAATGGATGTGCTCGTTTAACCATAGACAATACAACAATATTGCCACCCAACCATAGGCTGAAGCCACCCCCGAGCACCTTAACCTTGACAGAGAATTATTCTAGAAGCAAACCAATAGACAACCACGGCTAATGCATAAAGATAACCAAGACTGATCAAAAAATCCAACCATAACCAATAGAAAGTCTGAGCCTAAACCAGGAATACAGATTGCAGCAGTTGTCGGTTGCAGTTGCTCCCCAGACTTGCGCACTTGCCCATTTTTTGCAGTGCGCACCTCTTCCCAACTGAACTTTCGAGCTGTCTGGTACAAAATGAGGTCTGACTACTTGTATTTATACTATTTTCTTGAGTTGTTTGGGCCGACTTCTCATTCTGGATGCTAAATACTTAATATTAATTATTTCCTTGAGCCGACTTGTCTTCTAGGGTTAGGCTTAATGCTTTAAGGTTTCTTCTTGCTTCCCAGAATATTCTATTCTTGTCAGGGTTACACGTGCAGGTAAATACCTCCAGCAGCTACCATAATATCAACACTCCCTCCTAGCTAGGGAGGTATTGAAGGCAATGGTCTTGAGCACAAACATACCATTCAACCGGTAGCATCATCAATGATCATGGCCATACAAGCTATCTCACGATTACATCACGAGTACCATCATCACTATCAGTGTCATCTGACAGCATCAACTGCATCATCTCTCGAAACCATAGTCCATCTGAGTAATCAGGCATGATGCTGAAAAGGTCACTCACTCCAAAGAGTGATATACGAACCATTCTTCTAATCCGGGCATATGTCCTAAAAGAATAATTATTCCAACAGATGTTGGAATCCACGCCATGGGCTACAAGAACTATTCTTCTAATCCAAACATACATCCTAGAAGAATAAATGTCCTAGACCATTTTCCGTCTGGAAAATGTTTGTGCATCAGTACACTGACCATCTATCTAGTTGATAATCATTTTCAACGCTACTGATAGTCTTCATGGCAATCAGAACAATGTCATTCAATAGAACACAACTGTGTCAATCCATAGTAGTAAACAACTACAATCCAGTGGTACACTACCACACCAAGTAGCACACAGCTACTTAATCAGTGACACATAGTCACAACCAGTGGAACACATCCACCACAGTAGCATACATCTACTGTCCAGAGACATACAGTCTCCATAGCAATCATATCATATGATATCAACCTGCACAGAAAAACAATATCATGATATAAACTGAGTCATCTGGGCCATTCTTCCACTCACATTTGTGAGATCTGGAAGAGCATCTGCCCTCAGAAAGTAAAGCATCAGCCATGAGCTATCTGGACTATTCTTCTCAAGCATAGAAGAATAATTGTCCTGATTTTTTAGCCTGGACCATTCACCTATGCGGGCCATTCCTTCGACACTAAACAAAGTGCAACCTGGCGAGAATGAGTCTGCCCTAGGGAATGCATGTCCCTGATTGTTGAACCTGGACCATTCACCTAACTAGGCCATTCCTCCGGCACTAAACAAAGTGCAACCTGGAGAGAATGAGTCTGCCCTAGGGAATGACTGTCTGGACCATTTCCTAAGGAAATGACTGTCTTGTACCAACCTCTAAAACGGACCATTCTTCAAAACTTCTCACAACTGTGAACTTCGAAAGAATGACTACCCGACGAGACGGACCATTCTACGTGACCACTATTGAGAGTGACTGTCAAGAAGAAA
>JZKD02S2133641.1:241920-260314 GCA_000966675.3 Picea glauca
CTCTCTCTCTCTTCTTGTTCCATCTTCCATTCTTTGGCTCTTAGGGTTTTGGAGCAAGTATTTCTCCAAGATCCATTTTCTGGAGTAATAATAAAGGAGAAACTTTGGAGGATTTTTGGAAGAGCAACAAGTACTTTTGTTCTTACAACACATGAGGTAATCTTGTTTTGGTTTGATGTGATGATGGCATAGATAGATCTTAGGTAAAGTATTTTATTTGAGTAGATCTAACAAAGAGTAGTCTTGTAGATCTATATATGTTGATTAGCTAGATAGGGTGCAAGTATTTCATCTTGTTGGCTTAATCATCCATATTATCTATTGTATGCATGCCATTGTATTAGATCTTGCAGGTTTGGCTTCAAGGGTCTCATTGGGAATGCCTCAAGGAAGAGTCTTCCTTTGAGACACACACAAACTCCTCTTTTCTTTCATATTACTCTTCTCTATATGCTCTCATTTCATACATATTTCCGCTAGCTTAACATAGTGAAATGGTCATTTAAATCTAAATTTTTCATCAAAAAATTTTGTGAAAATTTTTTGCCCTATAAAGCAAAAGTTTTTCTTCACTTGTATTGTTGTGTGTAGCCTTTCCAACAAGCATAGCTTGCTAGTTTTTGCAGGTTTCAGATCTGGTTGAGGGGGTTTGGCTACCCAAAAACGTCCACACAACACTCCAAGACCATCATACAAGTTGGTAGCTATTTCTCAACCTTTTTCTTCAAGTTTTAGGGCTTCTTGTGCATAGATCTAATTGTTTTCTTGCTGATTTAGTGGCTCATTGGCTTGGGAGGAGTGGTATGGCCTCCTCCCACGTGTGAGCCTTGGGTAGCTTAGGGTAATTGCAAATCTTTTCTTTCTTTCAATTTTTGGCAGTGCCTTGAGCTAGGACGTGGGGTTTGGTTGATGTTGGGCATCTTCCAAACCTAAGACATGGGGTTAGTGGTTTGTCTTGTTGAGTTGCTTGCTTGTTTCTTTAGCTTGAACTTTCTTGCTTATCTTTTTCTCTTTTCCAAGTTGTTTCAAAGCTTAACAAGTATAATAATTGCCTACCTTTTGGGAGAGGAATACCCCAAATAGTAAGGCTAGGGTTTTAATATGTGTTGTTGATCTTTTATGCTTAAGCGGATTAAAATGCTCTAGATCTAGATCTCACACATACTAATCCTTAGTTTAAGCCTATTGGGCATAAATCAACTTATTTAGATTTCTTGCATGCTTAAGCCATATAAGAAATAAGGATGAATAAATGGCTAAAAGATGAATTAAGCCAAAAAGCATAGGAAAAGTCACTTAAGCCAAAGTCAACGGAGAAATAGAAGAAAAAGGTGTTGAGGGGGGATTTAATTAATTAATTACTCAACTTAGGAGGAAAAACGCCTAGCTTAAGTGATGTCAACGAAGAATTAGATCAGGGAAGATATAAAAGGAGGAATTCGACCTAATTACTCATTATGTTATGATTTCGATTTGAGAATAGGTTCCAGAGGAGGAAGTTGACCTCTTTGATGTTTTGTGGATTTCTGGAGGAGACCACCACCCATATCTGTTTCAGTGTTGGAAGACACACCCTAGCCTATCAAAGATACCATCCAGGTATTTCACCATGCCAGTTTAGGAGTATTCAGATCCATTGCAGAGATTACGCAGTGCAGCCAGTGAGGGCACAAGGGTTAGAGAGGGTTTTGTGTAGCTACATGAGACCAAGGTTTATCTTGTCGATTCCTTCCGACCTAGTAGAGAGGAGGCCAAGGCGCTTCTTTTGAGCCACCAGTCATCAGATTCTGACAGTGGAATCTACCAAGGCGCACCAGACAGCCAGAAAGTGCACATCTCTTGAGGAAAGACATTTGGGTTTCCAGAGTGTTTTCCGGATCAGATCCGAGGAAACCCTTCTGACCCAGTACAGAGGAGGCTAGGACGCACATTTCAAGATAGTTATCAGAGGATTTCGTCAGGGAAATCATCAGGGTGCATTGCCAGAGCCCAGGAGGTGCACAACCCCCTAGGGGATATCATCTGGGGTTCATCCAGAGCTTCAGTGAGCCAATCTTCAGTCCGACATATATCAGGAGGAGCCTAGAGGCCAGGGCGCACAGTTTGGGACAGTTTTCAAGCCAATCAGTTAAGTATAGCCACCAGGGCGAGTATATCTGTCATTTGCAGCAATTGTCGTGAGTTTATGGAGCTACATGTTGTCGATCTATCCGTGCATGTGCAGATCTATCCACATCTTCTTATCACGGGTATTTCAAATTAGTTGCATTGTATTCCAGTGACGATCCATGAGATCTACCTGATGATTAGTCTCTACTTTCAGCATATCAGTTGTATTTCCTACTTTTTTTTCCATATAATACATGATATTGAGATTGTGTTGGCTCCTTATTTCGCATGCATCATAAATAGTGTTCAAACCTTATTTATATGACACACACACGCGAAAATCACCAAGCATGTTAAACAATTAACTAAAACGCATCCAGAAACCCCCAGAGTATCAGATCCAAGAGTCAAAACACTAGTTCAGCAGTAGATATCCAAATCCACAGGATTTGGGATATTTCAGTGGTATCATAGCCTTCTTCCTGCCAACCTGTGAAGAAGTGTTTCTCATGACCCCATGATTCTGGAAACAGGTGCAGAATACCCAGAGGGTCGAGGACATATTGGGTATGAGTACATTCAGTACCGTAGAGGACATAGTAGAGACAGAAGAGACAGGAACAGAAGGGACTACACTCCCTTCCACACTCAGTCAGATACAGAGCCAGAGTTAAAAGGAAAGGGATCACATCAGCTCTGACACAGAGGAAAACATAGAGAGGACTATGGGTGACAAGCGTGAGACACTAGAGGGCAGGGGGAAAGGCGCTGAGACACACTCCGACAGTATGCAAGCCATCTTAAATGACCTAGCCAGAGGACAGTGGGACATGATGAACGCCATAGCACAGATGGCCATCAGCACATAGATGATCCAGCACAGTGTGAGCACCATGGGTGCTAATGCTGCAGGAGGAGCGAGTGGGTCAGGAGGACACCAGGGAGGTGGGGCCAATGGCTCCAATGGATCTCAGGGCGGAGTGAGTGGACATCCCTCTCCTATCCGTGCCTATACATCATCTGGGAGGATTCCCCGACCGTTATATCCGCAATTCCAGGGGGGACAGTCGCTAGGACAGCCAAGGTAGGCAGGAGGACAGCCAGGAAAGGGACAGGCAGTGCCACAAGACCCATTCAGGGAGTAAAAGAGAGATTATTTGGCATTGGGACCAGAGTTCCATGTAGACATGAGCTTGCTAGACTATTGTTCGATTAGATATCAGAACAGACCCCGGGAAACACAGAGGGGCAATGCGCAAACTCAAAACATGGACTTCATTAAGAAAGTGGGAAAGCTGAACATTCCTACTTTCGACGAGTCATCACGATACTCAGGGCAGGCATGGGTACAGAAGCTTGACACATATTTCAAGTTCAACCCGATGACAGAGTCAGAAGCTATCATCTTCGCCACCTTGCACTTGGATGGGGAGGCCCATGAGTGGTGGTACCATGGGTTGGTGACCTTGTGTCACAGCCACATTACTTCGTACTTGGAGTTCACCGAGAGATTGATGGAGAGGTTTGATAGGAGAGATCCATAACTCCATTTCAGGGATCTTACACAGTTGAGAAAGACAAGATCAATTGAGGCCTTCATCACGGAGTTCTAGCAAAAGGCAGTGGTCGTATCAGATATATCAGAGCATAGATTGGTAATGTTGTTCACTGAGGCATTGATGGAGCCATTGAGGGGTTGGGTTAAGGCTTTCAAGCCTCGCACCATACAGGAGGCCATTGTGCGCACGAGAGACATGGGGGATTTAGCATTGAAACCCAAAACCTTTACCAAACCCTTTGTACCACAAAGAGACAGGGATCAGAAAAATCCTCAGAGGGAATGGAAGGGTAAGCCCAAGCTGGATGATGACACCAGACAGGAGTTGATGAGGAAGAAGCTTTGCTTCTCTTGCAGAGACCCTTCGGTCCCAGGGCATAGATGCATGGGAAAGGGATAGATCCACTACATTGAGGTGGAATCAAGTAGTGAGGAGGAGGAGGAGGAGATCGGGGCACAAAAAGACAATGATTCAGAGGATGTGACTACACATGCACCAAAGCGGCATCCGAAGAAAACTTAGCTACAGAGAGAGCCACAACCAAAGAAGAAGACAAAACCTCGTAGAGAGGTGAAAGGGGGAACCATAGCAACCCTTTCCGGAGTACCCAGGTACAACACTCTCAGGCTTAAGGGTCTTGTACAAGGACAACGCATGACAACTCTAGTTGATGGTGGGGCCACCCACAATTTCATAGATGCGTCCTTAGCAGCCCGAAGGGGGTTACGCACTGAGGAGTTTGAGGGGTTCCACGTGGCAGTGGCAAATGGATACACTATTACATGCTTGGACATGGTCTCAAACCTAGAGGTCAAGCTAGGAAACTACACCCTGACGGATACCTTTTATGTAGTTGACCTATCGGATAGAGATGCAGTGTTGGGGGTTCAGTGGCTATATTCATTGGGGGAGATTGGGTTCAACTATCAGACGTTGACCATGAGCTTCAGAGACGCCAGTGGATCGAGAGTGGTACTGAGAGGTATGTCTACAGGAGCACCCAGAGCAGTATCAGCGAAGAGGATGGAGTGGATCTTCTGTCACAGTGATGTAGCATATGCAGCAGAGTGTTTGACCACCCGGAAGGATTCAGAGGGCAGAGAGCATTACCATCCACAGATCAGGATGCTTCTGAGTTAGTATGAGCCAGTGTTTGGGCCGATACCACCAGGGAGACCACCAGACAGGGGATTTGAGCATACTATTGAGTTGGAGGCAAGGGCTACACCGGTGATCACCACACCCTATTGGCACCCCAAGAGATTCAAGGACGAGATTGAGAAAGCAATCAAAGAATTGCTTGCGATGGGGCACATCAGGCCTAGCTTGCTTCTTCAGTAGCTCTGGTACTGAAGAAAGATGGCACATTGAGGATGTGCATTGACTATAGAGCTCTCAATAAGAAAACGATCAAGGACAGGTACCCCATTCCGCGCATAGATGAGTTGATGGACGCGCTACATGGGGCAATTTTCTTCACCAAGATTGACCTGCGGTCAGGTTACCATCAAATCAGCATCAGAGAGAAGGACATAGAGAAGACAATGTTCAGATGCCATTTTGGACATTCGAGTTTTTGGTCATGCCGTTTGGGTTGACCAACGCACCGGCCACTTTTCAATCTTGCATGAATCACATCTTCAGGAGGCAGTTGAGGAAGTACCTTTTGGTATTTTTGACGACATTTTGATTTATAGCAGGACATGGGATGAGCATTTGGCACACTTGGAGGAGGTCTTGGGCATTATGCAGGTGCAGTAATTATATGCCAAGGAGTCCAAGTGTGAGTTCGGGATGAGGGAACTACTGTACTTGGGCATATCATCAGTGAGAAGGGAGTACAGGTTCATCAAGAGAAGATCGGGGCCATTTTGGATTGGCCAACACCAGCGCTGAAGGGATTCTTTGGGTTATGCAGTTACTACATGTGGTTCGTTAGAGGCTTTTCACAGTTGGGAGCACCACTCACAGGTCTAACCAAGAAGGGTGTTTTTCATAGGACGGATGAGTCATAGCAGACTTTTGAGAAAATGAAGGAGGTTATGAGCACATGCCCTGTTCTAGCCCTTCAAAATTTCTCGTGGCCATTTGTCTTAGAGTGCGATGCATCAAGGGTGGGGATTGGAGCAGTTTTGATGCAAGGGGGCCATCCCATTGTGTTCAAGAGTAGGAAGCTCAATCAGCCGGAGAGACTCTTCGATTTACGACAAGGAAACGCTAGCAATCATGCATACCTTAACCAAATTCAGGCAATATCTGGTGGGTAGCAGGTTTGTAGTGAAGACTGATCACAACAATCTCAAGTATTTCCTAGATCAGAAAGACCTAAGCAAGAGACAACAACAGTGGGTTTCAAAGATCCAAGCCTTTGACTTTGACATCGAGTATGTTAAAGGAAAAAGTAATGTCGTAGCAGATGCCTTGTCCAGGAGACCGTCAAGGTGTTTGATGATGGATATTTACACAAACTGGAAGGCACATTTATTGGTGGAGTACTCCAAAAACAAATTTGCTTGTGAGGTACTGGATGGATAGGTAGGATGATAGATATCGGGTGCTAGATGATGTCATTTTCTACAAGGACCGAATCTACTTGGTTCCAGAATCTACCTTAAAAGGGAAGGTTCTGAAGGTTTGTCACGATTCGCCTACAGCCGGACATCAGAGATACTTCAAAACTTACAGGCAGATCATGGAGAGATTCTCATGTAAGGGTCTCCAGGATGATGTATTGAAACACATCCGGGAGTGCACGACTTGTCAGCAGAACAAGTCCGAGCAGACACACCCTGCGGGATTACTTTATCCTCTACCCATTCCAGAGCAGAAATGGGAGAGCAGTTCTATGGACTTCGTTACAAGTCTTCCTTGAGTGCAGGGCAGGGACTGTATATTTGTGGTAGTCGACAGGCTGACCAAATTTGCACACTTCTTTTCCATACCCACGAATCACAAGGCCATACAAGTAGCAGAGCTATTTTTCAGAGAGGTTTTTCGGTTGCACGGTTTACCCAGGCAAATAGTCAGTGACAGAGATGGGCACTTCATCAGCGCGTTTTGGCAGGAGCTCTTCAGGTTGGTGGGCACATAGTTAGCCACGAGTACCAACTACCACCCGCAGACAGAGATTGTCAACAAATGGATGGAGGGTATCTGAGAAATTATGTGGGGGGCAACAACGCACATGGATGAGATGGTTGCACATGGGGGAGTGTTGTTACAACACAACTTGCCACATGTCTATCAGGATGTCATCGTTTAGAGCATTGTACGAATACGATGCACCCTCTTTTGTGGAGACTGTGTTTGGGGATAGCAGGGTCCCAGAGGCCAAAGACTGGGTTGAGGAGAGTCAGAGGATTCTACGGGTGGTAGAGGAGAACTAAAAAGAACCAGCAAAATATCTATGCAGACAGGTAGAGGATAGAGCGTAGTTTCGAGGGGACTTGGTTTTTCTGTGATTACAGTCGTACAGACAGTCTTCCCTGAAATGAAGTGGGGCAGAGAAGTTGAAGCCTAGATTCTATGGACCGTACAGGGTCAGCAGGAAGGTAGGCGAAGTGGCCTATGAGCTAGATCTACCAGAGGGTAGCAAGATCCACAACGTATTCCACGTTTCGTTCCTTAAAAAGGCAGTGGGACAGCATGTTAGCATTTCAGAGGAGTTGCCACCCTTGGATGAGGAGGGTCAGTTGGAGCTAGTACCGGAGGAGGTGCTAGAGCAGAGAGAGCGCAGATTGAGGAGCAAGGTTATCAGGGAGTGTTTGGTCAGATGGAGGGGACTTCCAGTGGAGGATGCCACATGGGAGGGAGAGCATATATTGCAGCACCCAGGATTGATGTTGCTCGAGGACAAGCAATCTCGGGAAGGGAGGACTGTGATGTCCCTTTCCCAAGAGTAGGCCAGCAGGTAGTGACTTAGTAGTCTATCTGTTCCCATAGACTATAGTCAGGCACAAACAGGGAACAAGGGGAGAAATAAGGATGAATAAATGGCTAAACGATGAATTAAGCCAAAAAGCATAGGAAAAGTCACTTAAGCCAAAGTCAACGGAGAAATAGATGAAAAAGGTGTTGACGGGGGATTTAATTAATTAATTACTCAACTTAGGAGGAAAAGCGCCTAACTTAAGTGATATCAACGGAGAATTAGATCGGGGAAGATATAGAAGGAGGAATTCGACCTAATTCCTCATTATGTTATGATTTGGATTTGAAAAGAGGTTCCAGAGGAGGAAGTTGACCTCTTTGATGTTTTGTGGATTTCTGGAGGAAACCACCACCCAGACCGGTTTCGGTGTTGGAAGACACACCCTAGCCTATCGGAGATTCCATCCAGGTATTTCACCATGCCAGTTCAAGAGTATTCAGATCCATTGCAAAGATTTTGCAGTGCAGCTAGTGAGGGCGCAAGGGTTAGAGAGGGTTTTGTGTAGTTGCACGAGACCAAGGCTTATCTTGTCGATTCCTTCCGACCTAGTTGAGAGGAGGCCAGGGCGCTTTTTTTGAGCCACCGGTCATCAAATTATGAAGGTGGAATCTACCAGGCACACCAGACAGCCAGAAAGTGCGTAGCTCTTGAGGGAGGACATTTGGGTTTCCAGAGAGTTTTTCGGATCAGATCCAAAGAAACCCTTCCGACCCAGTACAGAGGAAGCTAGGGCACACATTTCGAGACAGTTATCTGTAATGTTCCCAAGCCAATTTTTTTGCTTAGGAACACTAACTAACCACTGAATTAACTATTTTACTGTTGTGTATGCAGGTTGGCCACTGATATTTCGGCCTTAGGGTCATATTCAATTATTCATCACAGTTTATTCAAGATATACTCAATACATGCAAGATCTCAACAATACACAAGATATGGAACCACAAAGCACAGATCTGACCTTTTTATTATGAAAAGCAAGAACCTGATACAATATAGAAGCAGRTCTGRAATAACATTAGATGGCTCCAAGATAGAAGATATGAGTTGCTACAAAATGCTCCCGACAATACAAAATAGGCCTCCAAAGGTTGAATACGAGATGAAGATCCCAAATACAAGGAACAAGGGTTACGTCCAACCCCCTTATGTTGCTGGTAYGTCCTGCTGGATTATAAGAAGGACAATATTTCGGCCCAGCTGAAGGAGGTCTCGAAACAATGCCAAACTTCACCAAAGGATAGATCAGGAGAAAGAAAATCCCTYCCGRAAGTATGAAGCTCAAATACTTAGTCTTCCTCCTCAAATCTGCTAGAACCCTAATCAGATCTGCGCCCTCCTGAAACCCTGAARTGCCCAACAATTCGGCCTAGATGAAGGAGGCCTCCAAAACTCCTRAAACTCCCTAGGGTGATAGATCGGGCTGCCACAAGCACCTAGGAGAAGTTTCACAATTAGATCTATGGTATAACTCCCTAGATCTRAGAATATCTAAATCACCAAGATGTCCTCCTTCTCTCAAAGTCATCCCAAATYTGTAGCTGCAAATCTGGCCGAAGTAACTCTWCCAAAACACCTTCAAACTGATGAGCAAGATCCTGCAAGCAAAACCCCAAGTGCTAGAATGTCTCAAGGCTCTTTCACAATGYTGGATCGAACTTCCCCTTAGACAATGGATTGCCCCTGCTRGAAATCCCTGAATAGTACRGCAYTRTTGCTCTCCTGAATTGATGAAGGAACCTGTGATGAGTGTAGAATGGTGTGGGTGGAGTATTTCATCCCCGAGACCAAGCTTGGAACAAGTGAGTGGGATCTTTCACCACTGAGTTGCTCTCTAGGGTTTGTAATCTCAAAACCCTCAAAACTGTGTGCTCAAGAGCTCAACAAGCAAATACCAGATATCCAAGATGAATGAAAGGTGCGCCCTAGCCTTTCCTTTATACTTCCATTATGTTTCCCTGTTGAGTTAGTTTAACCCCTAGGTTCAACTCCTAACTCAACCTCCARCGTTCTAATTCTTCATTGAGTTAYGTTTTTGCTCTTTTGCCCTTTTTCCTAAGTCAACTTCAAAATACAACATTAGTTTGGTTGACTTTTCCCCATGTTGTATGAGACTATGGTCTAGTGGGGATGCCTAAACCACTAAGTCTTCCTAGACCTCTTCATCAGGAGGTGGGGGACATTACATTATCAGAGGATTCCGTCGAAGGAATCATCAAGGCGCATTTCCAGAGCCCAGGAGGTGTGCAATCCCCCAAGGGATATCATCTGGGGTTCATCCAGAGCTTCAGTGAGCCGATCTTCAATTCGACAGATATCAGGAGGAGCCTAGAGGCCAGGGCGTACAGTTTGGGACAGTTTTCAGGCCGACTGGTTGAGTATAGCCACCAGAGCGAGTATATCTGTCATTTGCAGCAGTTGTCGTGAGTTTTCGGAGCTGCATGTTGTCGATCTATCTGTGCATGTGCAGATCTATCCACATCTTCTGATCACGGGTATTTTATATTAGTTGCATTGTATTCTAGTGACGATCCATGAGATCTAGCTGATGATTAGTCTCTGCTTTCAGCATATCAGTTGTATTTCCTTCTTTTTCCATATAATACATGATATTGAAATTTGTTATGAACATAAATATACATAAATAGATATTCATAACATAATAATAGTTAATAAATAATAAATATTAATAATGAAAGGTCATGTCTCAAAGGACATGACTATTGGTAAAGGGCACCCCTGCGTGGATATATAAACAAGCCCTCATTCTCAATTGTAATCATCTATCTTATTATATCTTATCTATTCATTTATTATTTACAGTCCTATATGGATTACTTTGTTATATTCCAAGTATTTTGGATAATTCTTGTGTGAGAGAACTTTGTTCGTCTCAAAATTGTGTTGGCTCCTTATTTCACATGCATCATATATATTGTTCAAACCTTATTTATTGACACACACATGCGAAAATCACCAAGCATGTTAAACAATTAACTAAAATGCATCCAGAAACCCCCAGAGTATCAGATCGGAGAGTCAAAACACTAGTTCAGCAATAGATATGCAGATCCACTGGATTTGGGATATTTCAAATAGAACCATCATCCATATCCAAGTTAAGCATATATACCATACCATAATAAGATAGCATGCTCCACAACCATCAAAAATACAACCAAGGGGTGATCAACAAGGCAAGCACATGTGAGAAGACCACCAAACCACCAAGCATAATCATCCAACCAAGGAGAAGTGAGTCTCCCCCAACCAAAGTCCTCCATCAAATGATCTTATGCCATGAAGAGAAGGGGCTCCATGAAAATGCATCACCCCAAGTTGGTCCAATGCTCCAAGAGTACCGGCAGCAAATCTCTATCAATGTGATAAAAATCACAATGTGGAACTTTATACAATATGAGGTGTAACAGCCCCCATCACCTAATAGGTAATCTCAGGTGGGTTGCTAAAAGATTGAATCTTGTTGCTAAAAGAACTAACCTTGAAGCCAAAAGATTCTTTGTTTTCAACCTAACAAAAAAAATGCCATAAAAAAAGAAGAAGAAATTATGATAAGATTCAAAGATAATCAAATGCAACATTAATTTTTAGAAATAGTCAAATGTAGCTAATTAGACTATATATTGCATCAGATACAATGGAACCGGGGAGAACTCAAGGCATAACGAATATAACTAGAAGACCAAAAAGAAAAACAACAAAATACATGTGAGAAAAAGTGACAACCATGCTTCAAAACCACCATTGTCCATCCATGGATGAAACTATACACAGTTTCATGGAAGGGAAGGGGATTGATTAATTATTTGATGTCATCGGGGTGAAAAAGCAATATTTTTATTAAGTGACATTGAGTAATTAAGTGAAAAAGGTGTTTTGAGTGACTTTGAGCTTATACAGTCACTTTTCTTGATTAAAAGGGCAAAAGGGTGAAGTTTGAACGAGAAAATAAAAGAGAAATGAGGATGCCCTCTCTCATTATGCATTGTTATTTTCTAAAAACGAATTTGAGGAGCTCTTGTGGCTTTTGACTCTTGGAAAGAAAAACCCTAGTGAAGAAGATTGGTTTCGGTAGTGAAACCATCCACCCTATCTAGTCGTGGAGAGAAGATCACTCAGATCTTTTCACTATGCTTCATTGGGACGGAGTTTATCGTTTGGCCGCTGAGTTTTCTCGTTTGTGGCTGACTTTTTGCGTGTATGTGGCTCGAATGCTCTTGAGGAGGCAGAGTTATTGTTGAGGAAGGTCGAGATAAGTTTGTGGCTGCATTTTGTGTGTTGTGTCGGCTGCGTTTCTTGAGTTTGGGGGCTGAGATGCTTACTTGGAGGCCGAAATACTCCTTGTTGGGCGGATTTTACTCATCTTGGGACCAAGTTTACTCACCTAGGGGTTGAGTTTACTCATCTAGGGCCGAGTTCTTTGGAGCTGGGTCGTATCTTTTGCAAGGGCCGAGTTTATCTCTTGGCTGGCCGATTTTCTGGCTGTAGGAGGGCCGACTTTTTTTGTTGGGCGGACCTGGTAGTTGTTGGGGCCGAGTTCCCTCAATAGAGACCGAGTTCTTGACTGTTGGTGGTCGATTCCTCTACCTGGGCCGAGTTCTATCTGCTGAGCTGCCATACACATTCTGCTGGGCCGATTTCTTCTACCTACAGGCCTGTAATCTTCAGCAGAAAAATACATATCAGGTTCCTCATTATTTACTGCTGCATTATTTGTTGGGTTTTCACTGTATTTCGGCTGTCATAAATAATTAATGCAATAAATATTTTGAGTGTTTGTGTTCCGTTATAAATCTCAGCAGAGATTAGAAATGCTTATGAAATTGTGTGTTAGAACACCCTACAAACTGTTTGATGTAATGTCTACACTGCTAAACTAAAGCCTTAAATTAGCTTGTGCATAAATATCGATGTACATGTCATTGAGAAATAGGTATGTGTCATGTGATGAGACCTGCCCTTCTTGTAACTATCTCTCAACGAGAATCATTTCTTCTGCACAGGCTCTTGCACACAAAGTGCTACACATACCCAATGCTTGGAGAAGTATCGTGTTACCGTGGACAGTGATCGTCTCACCTCTTTGAAAAAACCAAAATATCTGCTCCCGATATTATAAGCTAGAATAGAACATATAAACCAAGTAAAAAATTGTGTTGGACAAGCTCTGAAGAAAATGTGCTAAACATATCCAATTGTTTCATTTAAGTTGATGAAGAATCAATGGATCTCTAACCAATATGAACAAACAAAAATATTTTCCTTTTGTCACATAATAAACTAGAAAATAACTTGTCAACCTAGGAAAGCAAAATGATTTGTGTAAAAATAACCTTTGTCAAACTCAATACAAGACTACTAGATAGCATGACCAAAGGACAATAAAAGACCAAAAAAAGAAACTCAAACACAAGTAGCTTGAATAAGAGATAAAAGTCACCTAACAGAACTCATTCCTTTTAAATATTTTGGCCTATTTCCAGACCATCCAAAACCGGAAAGTAATCCACATCAAACTTTTAAAGAGAAAAAACAATATCCAAAAAGGTGGTCCGGCAATAAGGCTTTTTACATTAGTATGTCTGTCATGTTTGAACATTCACTAATAACATTATATATGCTATATGCCAATCTTAAGTTGTCATCTTTACATTCAATAGAAACACTGATCAACGAACTCCACGTTAATGAATGCCAACCAAGGGAACTTTTTAAAGCACATCACTAGGATAACTTGGCATTAACAAGAAAACTACAAGGAATACTTTAGAAGTAAAAAACAAAATTACATACTTATCCATCAAAATTCAAGAGGTGAAGAAAAATAAGCCATACGGTATTATTCGACAAGGCATGCACGTCAGCCTCTGTTTGTATGCAAGACCCAACATAAATATGCTCTGTAACCTGCAATATTGACAGAAAGAATATTTAGCAGTATGATCTTAGCCTCAACAGATACATGGAATTCGCCTCAAGTAATGGTAACTATAAATAGTCTCAGAATTTGCATCACTCATCTTATTCTTACATATAGAGGACCGAGGTACATGCCTACAGGTGAAATATTTGCTTATAAGGGTATTTGTCCAGCAGGTATTGGCTCACTTGTACAACCAAATATTTGCTTAGATGTGAGATTAGTTAACTATGGTTTTGTTAATAATTATCATTAGTGTGATGAGGTACAAGGAACCATAGCTATATGGTGGTGTCTTCATGAAGACTTGGAGGTAAAATAAGCAGGGAAAACTAACCTTACGAGAAGCCCTTCAAGTGGTGAGATAAGTCAATTTCATTTTTCTGATTAAAAATAGACACTAGCATGACCATAAAAGATGATCTTTAAAATACATCTCTAGCAGATTTTTCTCTTTAGAGAATCAATGGACTCTCAACCAAGGATGTCAACTTTATATGCCAAAACATCCTTTCAACAAAGGATGTAAAAGTAGCAACGATGCATGTATTTTTAGACATAGGCATAGCAAAGAGGAAGAAGGTTCAAGAGAGTGCTAGGAAAAAGAAAATGTTTTTCTATGAAAAATTGTTAGTGAAAAGAAAGGAGAAAGTACAAACAAAAACGAGTGTTCACTGACTACACAATTGTTCCTCAAATGGAGCACAAAGCATCCAGAAACAACATAGACATGGAAACCCAGAGAATATAGAAGTAGATGATGTCAAGCAATGTTTGATCAAGGAGCATGTGATAAACATAGTAGAGGACCACACACATAAATTTTGAAGTAAATGTGACGTGAAAATCTTGATATTTACTTTTAGAATGATCCTCTTTGAACTATGGATTAGAGAAGTTGCAAAAGATTCCCTTTTTCCTTAAAATAACCTATTAATGAACAAAGTCATGTATTAATGGTATGCCAAAAAAATAGGAAACTACGAGTTGGAAGCTTAAAAACCTGTGGGCCTTGATATAATATAATGGTCAATGTAAGGATAGGATTTTTGTAAATAAATCAGTGTTGCCAACATCGCGATATTATCGTGTTTTGGAGGGAAAACGAAAATATCGCCAGGTGACATTATCGTAAATATTGCACTACGATGGAAAATATCGCCAACCCACAAACAGGCCCAGACGATGTTTAAAAAAATGAAAAAAATAAATATTTTTGCATTTTTTTATTTTGCCAACATTTTCCAATATTTTCCCCAATGTTGCCAATATTTTCTTTTCCGGTCCCTCAGCAATATTTTCATCGACACAATGTCAGAAACGCTGAAATAAATAATTGTAATGTAGTAGTGACTTGACACATAGGCATAAGATGTGTCCAAGTTAGGAAGTTGAAATGAAAGGTTAGTTTGACCTTTAAAAGTTGCATAACCCTACAGGGATATGATCAACTCTATCTCTCTCTCTCTCTCTCTCTCTCTCTCTCTCTCATGTGTCCATGTATCATCTGAAAGTTAATATGGCATCAAATTCACACAAGGAGAAGCTTGGAAAGGATGAGTGTACAAGGCAACTGTAAATTTATTAAATTTACTGAAGTTTCTAATATTAAAAAAATTAAAATGAAAAATATTTAAACATTTGGGGGGCTTTTATTGTGCAACATATGAAGCATCAGTTTTAAGATAATCAGCATAGAGTAATTTATTAATGCATGACCTGTATCCCATGATAATTAGTCAGAATGACCAATTTTTCATGATCTTGAATAGTCCACTCAGCACTTATTGCATCAAGTGATGCTCATAAGGGTGAAGAAGTGGCATTGAAACTCGATAAACGAATTGCATAGCATTAATCATCACCTTCTGGGCTTGTACCCATAACCACAATTTCTAGGGAAGGTCACCCATCCCAAGATTCCTCTAGCTCAAGCACCCTTAACCATGGATTTTTTCACCATAGTCAAGCCCACTTAGCTTGCTACCTGTTAGCACAAATTTCCACCCTCCAATTGAGCTGATATAACCTGTTATTACAGCGATGAAAACTTGGCGAATTGAAGGAGTAAAGCCCCAAATTGTCACGGGCTAGACCCCTCTCCGTTTGGGCTAGTGTTTGCTAGCCTCAGGGGGAAGTCCCTAGGCACCCTAGGTACCTTGCTGCTATCTTTTAAGACTGATTTTTTGCACGTAAACCCAAAAAACAGTGAGTTGTTCACCTTGGACAGCATGTTAAAACTGCTCAAAACGATGGGGAAAATATAGTTTTTCACTTGGAGGGATCCTGCAAGGTTAGCACAATGAATATAGAATAGAAATACAACAGAAAACTACTCAAAAGATCAATAAAATCACAATGAATAGTTAAGAAGAATGACAAATCAGATTGCAAAATTCACAAAACACCAACAAGAAACACAGGTTAGAACAAAAACACTTAATTTCTTTATTGAATAGGCTTGCAAGAGGATTGGCTACACCACAATAGGCAAGTCCACAACCGATGCATTGATCACTTAGCTTTGCTGGCTTTTAGTGGATTCACAAGTCCCTGGGGTACTTTGCTGCTGTCCGGAAGTCTGATTTTCTGCAATTAATGACAAAAAACAGCAACTAAAATGTCTTGGAAAGCATGTAAAAACTGCCCAAGACGTTAGGAAAAAAAGAGTTTATGTTTGCTTGGAGAGATCCTGCAAGGTTAGCACAAGAGAGATAGAAGAAAACAAGAAGAAAAACTACTTAAAAGATAGCAAGATATTACAATAAACATGGATGATTTTAGGGGCTAAATTTCGCTCATGGGCTAATTTTCCATGGTTTTTCCAAAATCGAGATTCGCTATTTTAAAAATGATTCACCCAAATTCTATAGGATAAAATTATTTTACCTTAAAAATCGCCAAAATTTTATAAAAACTATATAAAATACTTAGAAATTTGAATATTTTAAAAAAAATATCGCCAAACATTTATAGTTGACATATGAAGGGTTAGTAATATTCGCCAAGGTTTCTACATTTTAAAATAAATTTTCATCCTTAAAATCATCCCTGACAATAAATGGCATGAACTACTAATCTAATTGCAAGAATAAAACAAAGTACCAACAAGAAGGAAAGTTCAGAAACAAACACAACAATTCTTTATTATAGGCTTGCCAAAGGGTTGATTGCGCCACAATCAACAAGTCCACAACCGGTACAATGACTATCCCTGCTCAAAGAGAGAGTAGCTAGACTAGAGAATAAGAGAGGAAAAAAGAATGATAGTATGCCACTGCTGCAAAAATTCGACCAAAACAATGTAGCTTGACCTCCAATATATAGTACTATGGGCGCACTTTCCAAGGAAGAGATACCATGGCGCATAGGAGAAGGAATAAGATAAGGGAAGTATGGCGCATGGGTGAAGAAAAGATAAGTGGGAGAAGAAAAGAATGCATGCGCAAGGAGAAGTGGAGTGAAACTTCCACGTGTGAGGGTCAAAAAAGGAGTAAAGGCACGTGAACTAGAGTGGAAAAGGGGGTTTGCACACTAGCTTGTTTGAAGGATGTGCATGGGAGTCTAGGAGTATGTGAAATGTGAGGAAATAATAAGTGAGGAATGGGAAAAATAGGAGAAAGGAGATGGGAGAAAGTGCATGCTAGAGGGATGAGGGAATTAAGTCAGTGAGTAGGAGGGTTTCATGCGCAAGCACAAAAGAGAATGCGCCCTAGAACTTAGGGAATGCGCACTAGGTAATGAGAGAAAGTCACATAGGATCCTACGTGTGAGATTTAGAGCCTTGAAGAGGCGCTCTTATGGAAGAAAACACTTAGGAAGTGGAGTGAAAGAAAGAGACACCACATGCATGAAGCTAGAGTGTAGCATGCATCAAGAAGTGCACCACCCCTGCTATTTATAGAAACAGCTAAAAATAAGGTCCAACTCCTAAAATTTAGGAAACTGTCAAAAACATCTAGGATGACAAGGAGAACACTGCCATGTGTCAACTGTCTAAAAATAGACACTGCTAAAAATAGAATATCCTCGCATGTCAATGATATCACACTCATCGGATTCAATTTTCCGAGAGGATTCCAAATCCGCAATCAAAATTGGCATGCAAGCCCTGGTGCTCCACCTACTAAAAATAGAAATATCATGCATGTCACCTAGAAAAGGTCCAAAAGACTCAGGATGTCTCAAGGATCAACACTGCACACTCAGAATCTCGATCTGAGGCCTAGAGCTCAACCTGCTAAAAATAGAAAGTTCTTGCATGTCACCCAGAAAAATGCCATCGAGCTCAAAATCATGTAAGGACCAACCCTATATGCTCAAAACTGTCAACTTAGTCTCCAATCATTGTCTCCTAAAAAGTAGGAACACTCGTTGTATGTAGACAACTCTCTCAAATGCATGGGAAACAAAGCTATCTCTAACTCTAAACCAAAAACAATCATATACCGATCATGTACCTGTCTTTGATGGGAACTAACCTCTGACTCACACAAGTGCTAAACTCTGGGAAAATCTATGAATGTCAGCCAAAATAGTGCATGTTGACTCTTAAACCTCAAGATTTTCAAGGGCGAAAATCTTGGGGTTAACAATGGCAACTCAAGGGGACGAGATCCCCTTGTGGGATGTCAAGAACCATATGAATCTATGTGTCTCTAAAATTGAAACTGATGCTTTGTGAGAACTCTGTAAGATGTACCCATGATGCTCTATGAGAAACTGAAAAGATATGTACCAAGAATACCCATGTAACTGTCTGGAAGAAGATAAGGCCTTGTAAGCTAACCAAGAAGATCCTGTAAGCTGACCTGTAATACCTGTTGACCGCCTATTCAGCTAGGGGGTCAACTC